>CM066031.1:38308680-38451887 GCA_033557465.1 Ichthyophis bannanicus | reverse complement strand
TGCTGCCGGTGCATCCTGGTTCCTTCCATTTATTGGGTTTTGTGTTCGAGGGACCACTTTTACTTTGACAAGTGCCTGCCGATGGGCTGTTCGGTGTGCTTGTTGTTACTTGGAGATGTTCAGCCCTTCATGAATTGGGCTCTGGAGGTGGCCATAGGGCTCTCGGAACGTGGTCAACTATTTGGACGACTTATCTTTTTTTCCGTCGGTGCGGAAGAATTCGGGGCTCTGTCGGGAGCTGCTCGACGGGTTTACGCGGCTCGAACGGGAATGGGGGCCGGTCGCGCTGGCGGCAAGGGCAAGAAAGGAGCCGGCAATTCCAAGCGATCACTTTTATGGGGTGGATGGAAATTGGATTCTGTGGACATGGGTAGCACGCCTGCCGCCTGCTTACGGTCGGTGCGATTGCGGGTTGTTACGTAGCGAACATCTTGGTGGTCGGCTGGAAAGGCAGGTCGTCTGATGGGAGATGCCAAGCCTTGTTAGGGCTCCCTTAACTTCGCATGCAGGGTTCATTCCCGAATGGGCGGGTGTGTTTCCTACGGCGCGCTGGCAGCAGCTAGTGTTCGGTGATGTGAAGTGCTCTGGCAGTCCGCATCATTTTTTTCAGGGCAAAAAATTTTTTAAGGGGTTTACAACGGAGCATGCGGGCGGACTTGGAGGTTTGCGGAACGGTTCTTGAAGGGATTTTAACGGGGGTTGTACGGTACTCCTGCGCCCAGGAAGTGTCTACGTTCGAACTGCAGATTTTCACTGACGCGGCGGGTGGGTTTAGGACTGGGTGTTTATTTCGGGGGTGCGTGCGTGGGTGCGGAGCCGTGGCCGGCGGCTTGGAGGGCGGCGGGCTTAACCGACAGCAATAACGTTCCTGGAACTGTTCCCTATTTTGGTGGTTCTGGAGCTCTGGCCCGAGAGGCTGCGTAATAGGCAACTGTGGTGGTGGTGCGACAATGAGGCGGTGGTGCATGTGCATCAATCGGTATGCTCCGCGTTGCATGCGAGTGGCGGCTTTGATGAGGGAGGTGATTTTTGCATGTTTACAGTTGAATGTGGTTGTGCGGGCCCGGCATGTGCCAGATATGCTAACCAGGTCGATGATGCTTCTTTCTCGTTTCAAGTGGGATTTGTTTCGGCGCTTGGCACCAGAGGTGGACACCGGTGGGACGGTCCGGTCCCAGAGCGTTTATGGTCAGCTTGGCCTCCAGGTATCCTGAGCTTGTTACGAGGCTCGGTGTCGTTGGCGACCTGGCGCTCTTATTGTAAGGGCTGCGACAGCGTGGGTGGATTTCTTGGCGGCGTGCGGATGGCGTCATGGCCCGGTGCCTGAGCATCTCATTGGTGCCTACATCGTGGCAGCAAAGGCTGCGGGGTTTGCTAAATCCACTGTGCGGGGTCACCTGGCTGGTTTTGCATTTTTCTCAAGGGCGGTTGGGTGGGAGGTGCACCATTGGGGATTTCTTTCTCGCCGGCTATTGTTGGGGTGGGAGCGCGTTACCCCTACCCCGGTGGACGCCCGACGGCCCAATTACCCCCGATCTGTTGGGACTGCTGATTGATGCTTTCCCAGCAGTAGTGGAGGTCCGGCTCCGAGACTAGGCTGTTCCGGGCTGTGTTCTGTTTGGCTTTCTTTGGAGCCTTCCGGTCGGGGGAATTGGTGGCGTCCAGCCGGGCCGCGGGAGGTGCGGCTCTGCAACTTCAGCATGTGCGTTTGGCGCAGGGACAGCTGAGCTTATGGCTGGCTAGGTCTAAGACCGATCAGAGAGGGCGGGGGGTGTGGGTGCATTTAAGGCCGATGGTGGCTTCTGCTATTTGTCCCGTTGCGGCAATGGCGGCTTACTTGCGGGTACGTCCGTCGGGGGGCGGGCTGCTATTCGTACATGCGGATGCACGGTGGCTGACGCGGTTCCAGTTCGCGGCCGTGCTGCGGTTGGTGGTGCGGCGGATTGGCTTATCACCTGGCGACTTTGCCCCACATTCGTTCCGGATAGGGGCCACTACTAGTGCAGCCGGTGGTGGGTTTGCCGGCGGCGGAGATTCAGCGGATTGGCCGCTGGAGTTCCAACGCCTTTAAGGGATATGTTCGTTTGTGAGCTGGGCTGTATGGGTCTTGGGTTCGGGTGCTAACTGTGTTTTTTTCTTTTAGATGGGATTCCAACACCGGTTGCCTGCTGGATAATCGGCCATTCTTTTGTTTATTGGGCCTGGCCAGCAGGCAGCTCTACGGCTGCTCGGAGCGAACCTTGGACTGCAGGCTGAAGAGGTGGCGTTATCATGGCTGGGCGAGCGCGGCCTTCGCTGGTTGCAGCTCCTGCCTTTGCTCCGGCACCATCAGCGCGTCAGAGGATCCCCGGGGTGCTTGTTGCTCCATCTCGGCGGCAACGATTTGGGGTCCTGGACAGTCAAGCAGCTGATCAGAGTGGCTCAGCGGGATTTGGGGGAAGTCTTGTCAATGTTCCCTGGTGTTGTATTGTTCTGGTCCGACATAATTCCAAGGCCTGCTTGCTGGGGTCACAGGCGGTGGTCCCGTGGGTTGGTTAAGGTTAATCGGCAAATTGGCCGGTGGGTGGGGGCGCATGGAGGTCATCAGATTTTGCATCCCTGGGTAGAGGTCGAATGTGCGGGCCTGTATCGTTCGGATGGAGTATATCTTTCCCCGGTTGGGATGGATTACTCCTGCAGGATTGGCCGGAGGCCTTGGCGTTGGCGGTGTCGGCCGGCGTGGCTGGCCGCAGCTTTGAACGTGGTGGGGGGGGGGCTCAGGGACAGGTGTCTCTGAGCCTGTGGCGGGATCCCGGAGGTGTCCGGGGTCCGGAGGCATGGCAATATGCAGGGCAGGAGTGGGGGTACCCCGACCCGGCGACGCCCTCGGCTTTTGCTAGTAAGCTGGCGAAGCCGGCAGAGGGGAATGGCAGTGCCGGGGAACGGTTCTGGGCGGAGGCGGGAAGGAACTCACTTTGCTACCCATATGGCGGGTGAGGGATTGTCCCGCTGCCGGAATCGTAAGTGCTGCAGGTATGGTTGTAAGGTTATGTTGTGCTTGTTCAATAAAGCTGCGACCAGTTGTTTTGCCAATAACTGAATTCTGTGGTGGTTATTTGAAGGGAAAAGGGGGAGGGGGGAATGTTTGGGTGGGGGAGGGGAGAGGGACACGTCCGCCATACCTGGTTAATGGAAGGCCGCGGGCCCACGTGCTCGGCGGCCGCATGTAACCGGGGGGACGGAGTGGCGCGGGCCCCCATAGGTGGCATGAGGCGCGTGCCCGCAGGGAGTATACATTTAAATTCATTGGCTCCCGCGGGCCCGGGCGGCCACGGGAGCCAATGAGGTCGGCGGGTGTGAGGTGGATAGCGAGGGTGCAGGCAGGCAGACGCCAGTCCTTCGGAGCTGGTGAAAAGGACGGGCGTACCCTCCCTCCCTCCCTATGATGGGGGTGTGGGGCGCGGTAGGCGGGGGGTTGCAGCTGGTGGGGAGGGGGGCGGGATCCCGGAGGTGTCCGGGGTCCGGAGGCATGGCAATATGCAGGGCGGGGGTGGGGGTACCCCCGACCCGGAGAAGCCCTCGGCTTTTGCTAGTAATATGGCGAAGCCGGAAAAGGGGAATGGAATTGCCGGGGAACGGTTCTCGGCGGAGGCGGGAAGGAACTCACTTTGCTACCCATATGGCTGGTGAGGGATTGTCCCGCTGCCGGAATCGTAAGTTATGCAGTTATGGTTGTAAGGTTATGTTGTGCTTGTTCAATAAAGCTGCGACCAGTTGTTTGCCAATAACTGAATTCTGTGGTGGTTATTTGAAGGGAAAAGGGGAGGGGGGAATGTTTGGGTGGGGGAGGGGAGAGGGACACGTCCGCCATACCTGGTTACCTTTTCCTTCACATTATGAGTCATTGCTGATCTCTTCCTTTCACTGTGCAGTTTTGCTCTTTCTCCTCCCACCATGCTGTTAACCTTTCTTTCCCTTTTAGCACATTCCTACCCATCCTACCATCTTCCTCCTCTAAAATCAGCCCTGCCCCCCCCCCCCCTCGGCACCATTACTCCAGTCAGCCAGGTTCCCAGTTCCTACCCAACAAGCCTAGTTAGCCATCCTGCAGTCCAGCCCTTACGCCAGCTTCAAGTTCAGCATCAGTGACTGCAATGCTGGAACAGGAACTGCCTCTCCTCTGTACTGTGGCTTTTCTTCTGCTAATCTATGGCTTTTATTCTTTGGAGAGCCACCTCAGCCATGTGTGTAGGGCAATAGGAAGTGCCCAACATTCATCTTATTTATTTATTTATTTATTTAAAGTCTCTTCTATACCGTGCTATTCAGCATCAGCGCGGTTTACAATAAACAGTGAACATACACATTTCCAATAGTACTTTGTGTTTACATATGAACATGATATTCAACTTGGCTAACAGGGTAACTATGTACAACCACAAAATATACAATATATACAATTTGTAGGCTGATCATGTGTTTGTATGGTTTTAGACAGTGGTGATTTGGGTGATCTTGGTAATATTTTTATAAGTATCTATATTAGTTAAGCTGGTTTTTAGTTACTGATGATTTGAAAAAAGTGTTTTCCTTCCCTGTGGGTAGAATATGAAAAAGGAGGCTTGCCGTGATCTCCAGAGTTCATGTGAAAAATCCCTTCTGGATACATTTTATGATGCAGCCTACAATGAATCTCCATGTAACCTAGAGAGAGTGAAAGGTGCCGATGTCATAAGGGGGCATTATGACAGCAGAATCCTGGCAGGAGAAAGTGTCTCTCTCTCTTATCACAGAGATTCACTTGTTTATTTCCAAACACTGAGGAGTTTGAAGAGGGCAAAGATAAACAATGGAAACCCAAAAAGTAGCAGTTCTCAAACTTGCCTCCCAGCTAATCGAGTTTTCTGGATATCCATAATGAATATTGCATGAGAGAGAAATGCATGCCCTGCCTCCATTGTATGCAATCTTTTCATACATATTCATTGTGGATATTCAGAAAACCCAACTGGCTGGGAAGAATCCAGGACAAGTTTGGAAACCCCTGCTCTAAAGAGTAAGAGCACTGGAAGCTCATCTGATATCACCAGTGCCCAAGCAGGAGCTGGAAGCAATGCCTGGTTGGGTTGATTACTCAAATCAAAGGCAGCTGCACTGTGTCAGAGCTCGTAGAGCCTCTTAGAATTACCCAGTACATGAACTGGAGGAGCCTGGCCAGCTTTGCTCCCAAAACTGTAGCAGGAGTCTCACAGGACCATTTGTCAACAGCTGTCCAAACAGAATTTGTCACCTTGGCTTCATTTCTCTTCCAGGAGGACTCATAATCGTTGGCTGGATATGTAGTCAGTGGGTTCCATTCATCTCTGTGTCCCTGTACCCAGCCTTTCTCCTTCTATCCTGACTTCCCATCTAATATAGATCTGTGGAAGCCCTGAGTATCAGCATCAGCATGAGAAAAGTCTGCTGTAGCCTGAAGAGGATCTGAAATCTGCTCCAGGCCAGACCCGATCTGGATGGTGCTATAGTGCAGATGAGCTTTTCCTTCCTAAAACTGTATTTTCTAACTCCATTAGAATAATGATCTCTCTCTCCATGTATGTATTAAGCATTTCAGGATGGTTTGGACATTCATTTTGGTGTCTAAAAAATAAAAGTGTGCTCAAATTCCTTGTGCACACAACTTCAAGACCACTTAGATACCAAAAACATACTGGATCCGCAACAACATGGCTTCCATCCATTCCACGGAGCGAAACCCTCATGACATCACTAATGAACAGCTCATCAAAGACACACATACCAAGCACTCTGGATATGCTATGATCTTCCTGGACATATCTGCAACCTGACTCCATCTCCCACAACATCCTCCTACACAGACGCCAAGAAATTGGCATAAAAAATGTCATACTTCAAAGGTTCCACTCCTACCTAACCAATAGACAACAACTGATCCACACAAACATAGCAACCTCCCCCCCCCTCCCCTTTCAGCAACACCAAGGAGTACCCCAAGGATCCACACTATCTGCCATGTTCTTCAACATCTACCTGCAACCACTCTGCTCAATCATATGTGTCCACAACATCAACTACCACATCTATGCGGATGACATAATGCTCTATGGACCAATCACAACCACTAACCCAATGAACAAACACCTATCAGACTGCTTCATAGAAGTCTCCAGCTGGCTACAAAAGAACAACCTATCCATCAACATAAAAAAACCAGAAGCCCTCATAGTAACCAAAGACCCAGACTTCACACCACCTACACACCTCAACATAGGAGCCACACAAATACAAATTCAACCACACATAAAATACCTAGGAATCATCATAGAACAAGTGCTCACACTCAAGCAACAGTTCATAAAAACTACTGTACAGCACCTCAGACCTCTCATTGAACCGCAGGACTTCAGGACAGTCATGCAAGCAATGACACTCCCCAACCTGGACTACTGCAATATAATCTCACGGACTACCTGCCACCCCACACCAGCCCACTATGAACTGCCTTAAATACCACAGCAAGAATTATTCAGAAAGCAAAAAAACAAGATCACATCACCGCAGTATTGAGGGAGCTGCACATAGTCGCCTCGAAGCAAGAATCAAATACAAATCTGCCCTACTTATTCACAAAGCCCTCTACCAAACTCAGACTTCCCAGCTCTGCACTCTGCTGCTGCAACCCACCCAAACAGAACAACCAGACAAACCACCAGCAACTCCCTCACCATCCCCCATAAACAGACCAAATACAATCAACGAACCTGCAACAGAGCCTTCGAACTATACGCACCATCCCTCTGGAACTCTCTACCAAGTTATATCAGAAGCAAAGGAGATCCCTTGACATTCAGGAAACAACTAAAAAACGTCCTATTCCAGGAATACCTCGGACCAGAAACAAACACCCATCACTGACTACCCCCCCCCCCAGACCCCCTAATCATACCCTCAGATCTATTTTCTAAGAGACTGATGTCCATTGTCTATGTCCTTAATATTTGTTCAGATCATTAATGTTGGCCCCCGTGGTGATAGCCCCAAACCTAGAATTGATTATTGTCCCCACCCTTTAATGTTAAACCGCTTTGACCTGGTGAAAAGCGGGATATAACTACAGTTAAATAAATAAATACCTATGAATGTATGTGTGCACAATTAATTTGTTTGTATACAAAAGTCATAGTGTGTACTCCCACAGGATGCTTGGTGAGTTATTTTGCCTGATAGGGGAGCTCTGGGTAGGTGAGGGGGTGTGTATGGATGGGGGATGGGGAGATCATTTATATAACAGCACAAGACATACAAAGCGCTGTGCAGACACTTAGGGGCCCTTTTACTAGAGGGCGCTGTCAACACGTGTTCTGGCACATGTCAATGCTGAATGCGCATTGGGACACATGTTGCCAGCTAGAGCGGGGCCATGACAGCGTGGGATGATGTCCACCGTAACCATCTAACTCGAGTTAAGGTCGCAAGTAGGGGTAAGGGCAGAGAGTGGGCGTGGTTTGCTCTGCGAAGTCAGCGTGGGGTTCACACCACATGCGAACTGCATTAGCAAGGAATCACCTAATGCCACTTCAGTAGGGGGCATTGGGGGCACCCACCCTAACACCGCATGTGCTAGGGGACAGGGCTCTGCGCTGACATGGAAAGACCGTTCCTGCTCCATAGAGCTTACAAATGAAATTAAAAAGCAGAATGATGTGAGACCTCATCTATGATCCTAAGTGGCTTACAGATTTGTAGATAATACTTTCAGTGCAGTAGGATTGTAAATCCATAGCTGAACAGTTCAACGTGTACAATGAACCAAAATAGTTGGGGACTGAACTCAACCAAATGATTTTTGGATTCCCGAGGGAACATAAGAAATGTCATACTGGGTCAGACCAAGCCCAATCAAGCCGAGTATCCTTTTTCCAGCAGTGAACAATCCAGGACACAAGTACCTAGTAGTTTCCCAAAAAGACACATAGGGGCTTGTTTACAAAGCAGCGGTAGCGGTTCACGATCGTTATCTGAGCTGCAGCCCCATTGGGGCCGGGGCTCCGATAACGATCGCGAACCACTACCGTGGCTTTGTAAACAAGCCCCATAGATTCCAAAAGGCTTGTATTGGGGCAAGCAGTGGATTTCCTGGGTCCTCTTTAATAATGCTTTATGGACCTTATTTCCAGGAACTTGTCCACATCTGTTTTCAACCCAGCTACACTAATAGCTTTTACCACATCCTCTGGTAACAAATTCCAGAGTTTGATTATGTGTTGACTGATAAAATAATTTCTCTTATTAGTCTTAAATGGGTTAAACAATGGCTTCATTAGATATTCAGGAGTCTCTGAATGTTCCACAAGCTCTTGAAAAGTATGTTCTTACTGCCTTGAATGAGATTTGCCCCTAATGCCCTCTGGTTACTGTTTCCAGTCTTACCCGGTGCTCGGAAGTGAGCACCAGCTGATAAGGAAATGTCACAGATTGGAGAGACCTGCCATTCAAGAACCAGATTTAGACCTGATCATGCCACAGAACTCAGACACCCAAGGACTGGAACAATAGTAACTCCCTGATGCCTCTTCTTCTGGCAACGGTAGTGAGACATGGTGAGATTTTTGATATTTTAATTTGTTTTCTTCTGCTGTATTTTATATGTTGTGTAATTCAAGTTCCACATCTCCCAAGTGCCAGGTCACCAGTGCGATCAGAAATTTCCCCCAGCACCAGGGATTTTGCTGCCTTTTAGTTTCTGCAGCTTCCTCCTCTCTGCACCATGTGATTCTCTGTGAGTGTGATGTGTGCTGCAGGAACTCCAGCGCTGGTCGTGGGGTCTCAAGTCTTACAGGACCAGCGCAGAATTTCCTGCACCAAGTGGCTCACCCTTGCCAAAGTGCTGGAAGAAGGAGTTCTTTGTATAGCAGAGCAACAGGATCTATAATAAAGATAACAAATTATGTTAGGAATTAGGTAATAATAAGAAAATCAGACTGATGTGGTTTCACAAAGAAGTGGCTGAGAATGGAAGAGGAAAGAGATTAACATTCAAATATGCAAGGACCCAAGATAGCAGAAGAGTTGTTGTTTCACGCTGCTCATCCTGTACTGACACTTTTTCTTCAAAATTCCCTGAAATGCTTGTCTGATGGGAAAGTGTAAGGGAAAGTGAGGCTACTCCTGGCAGAAGCTGCCCTTACTCGACTCCTCCTATAGACAATTTGATTGATCGAGCAGTGGCAGCTTCTACTCCCTGAAGCTTACAATCTACTAAAGAAAGACAGGTCTGATAAATAGGTGTTTGGTGTGAGTCAGGGATGAGATTTGAAGTCTGAGTTTATGGAATTTAGTTTGAGAGACCTTCTTTATTTAAATCTGTGATATGCTGAATTTGTGCTGTAAAAATAGTCCATGTTATTTTTTTTTATTTATATTCTTATACTGCGCTATTCTGCATCAGTGCGGTTTACATTGAACAAACTGAAATTACATTGAACAGGGCATTATAACTTGGAGATAACTATTTTACAGGGAAAGCAGGAAATGGATTAGGGGGATTCCCAGCCAGGGCTCCTTGGGTCAGCTTAAATCTTGCAAATGCACTGGCTGACAATGCCACAGGAGTAGTGCTGCTGATCGGAGGGGGCAGTTTGGCACAACAGTAGGGAAAACGTCTGGCTGTGGGTGATGCCCCCTAAAAAGTGCAGCAAGAGGTGAATTCTGGGTGAGATGTGTGAGTTGATCTGTGACCGCAATGTTAAGATCTAGCGGACTTATAACTCTTTCTTAGTAAACATTTTTATTCACTATAAATTGTCTTTCTTGAATAGGCACATAGCAGGAACCATCTGTCCTGGGTATGTCTATGGCATTGCCACATCTAGTGACACTCTAGGAATGATAAATAGCAGAAGTGGAACATGTAAAATTCAGGCATTTACCAGGATCTTTAATAGGAACACACTGAATTACACCTACTTCTACCACATGAGATAATTCTTTACGATTTACCAAACTGCTATGAATTGATAACGTGTGGTACCTGTGATTCTCTGAAAGATGATTGGCTGCCTCTGTTCTGGGCGGGGCAGTGGGAGCTCTTCAGATGGACATCTTTCCCACTGTCTTTTTATATCCTTTCCCTCCCCTTATGAGCCGTTGCTGTTCTCTTCCATGCATTGTGTAGTAATTCACAGGATAGGATGGAGGCACTGCTCAGACAATGTCTGTGATTCTCATGATCTGTAACCTTCAAGTTAACACTTTGAGCCAGATTTTATAACAAAACGCCTAAAGTATAAAGTCCATGAAGGGGCATATTTTAAGGCTATTTTATTAAGGCAACATAGGGTCTATTTTATAAAGGTGGATGGGAGCCTAAGGACTAGCCCCGATAGTACACAAATGCACGCATGCACACACTTACAGCTGCCCCGAACCTACTGTAAATGTGTGAGGAACTCTGCACGTGTACCCATGTATTGTATAAAATATACTTGTACACTGTAAACCTGCTCCAGCTCGACCCAAACTTCACCCTTGGGGAATGCCTATATGTAATGTACATACAAAAACAGATGATCTTGTAGGTGTGCATACTTACATACATGTATTAAATAAAAGGTGGTCCAAGCGATAAGCTCATACGTATATCGCTTGGACCACCTTTTATTTAATACAATTGACACTCTTGATGTAGTTTTTAAAGTCACTTTTGTCTCACCCTGTCCCTCCTTTTCTTATCTAGGTTATATACGTATGATTGTTAATTATTTTTATTTTATATGTTGATTGTTAACTGCTCCTCATTAGGTCGCATATTTCTTAACGTTTACACAATTGGCCTGTTTCTTGTCTCGGCCCTTCTTATTCTTATTATTTTTAAAGTTATCTGAATGTACCTCATTATTTATTTATTTATTATTATTTTTTACTATGTGTACTATTTATTAAGATAAGGCGTTTAATATTGTTTTGTTTTAATATTGCTTGTTTATTTTATGTTAGCTGTATGTCCCCCGAAGAAGGCGTTTGCCGAAACGCGTAGGGACTATCATCAATAAAGCAGTCTGTTACCAACCTATGTCTCTTGCTCCGTTTGTTCCTCATACATGTAGTTTAGAACATGGAATAACACGACTGTAACTATCTCCGTGATTTCTCCACTAATACATCAATTTTATAATGCTCGTGCAGAAAGCTATCGAGCATCTGATATTTACCATGACTTTGGTGAAAGTGCAAGTCGTGGTCGTGAGGCCAAATGGCAGAGCCTTGAACTGAAAATGCCCCATGGGCACGGTGTTGGGGCTTTTCTGGGCTTCCCCTAAACTTATTTTGGGGATTGTCTATTTTTTGTTTTGGCTGTTTGTGTTCAACCCCAACATACATATAAAAGACTTTAAATAAATTGTTCATGCCACCATAAAAGCATAGAAATTGTTTTATTTAATTTGCCAGGTCTGTAACAACAAGCTTTGCTTTTAATAAGGTACAAATTTCAATTTCAATCCATAGCATAACAAGCAAAGCACCTAGCTTAAGTATAGACAGTCCTGGAGACATAAATTAGCCTCACTCCAATGAGATCAGCTAAAGTCTGTCTGTCTATTAAGATTTCTTCTCCATATTTATATCCAAAAATTGCTGATATATTTCCTTTCTTTTTTCATTCTTTATTATTTAAAAGAAAATCTGCTTCCCGATATGTCTCTCTGTAGCATCCTGTCTCCTCCAGTCTCACTGGCTCTGTATCCTGTTCTCACTCGCTGTGTGCTGGCCTGCGAGTCATGTTTCTTGCAGATAAACTGTAGATACTGATGTTCGTCTTCCTTGTTTACATTTTCCTTGGTGCATTTGAGAGGCCCATGTGACAGCCTTTCATTAGCTGTATAGTGTTCAGAGATTCTCATTGTGTAAGCTCTCGGGGACAGGGTAAGAGTTTATTTTACAGTTCAATCTTGCTGAATTTGCAGTTTCAGTGTCAAAAGGTCAGAGCAAGCTGTTTAAACCTGAGCTATAGACGTTAGCACAAGATGGATTCAACCTGTAACAAAGGTACCTGAAGGGGATTCATCTTTTCCCCACAACGGCAAGAACTTCTCTGTTTCAGCTTTGTTTGGTGATATTGTAACATAATCCCTTTCCTCATTATCTTTGGAGTCTGTAATCCATTGAGTTACTCTTCTACCAGTGACGCCTCTGCATGCAGTGATTACATTTTTCCCTTTACAGGTGGTTAGTTTTCTTCTGGCATTGTGTCCTCATTGGTTAAATTTCTGGGTATAATTCTCACTACACAATACTGAATACAATTGATTTCTGTAAAGTTATGCAGGTTATCAACTTGGTCATGTTCCTTATCAGATACTTTACTCTGGGTATCAAGTTTAGCTTAGGTCCCCTTCCATCTCCACGACTACAGACCAAGTATCCATCTCCAGAAGCTCAGCTCTGAGTCCTTCCATCTTCCAGACTCTGTTCCTTGGTCTGTCTTACATCATGTTCTCTGTCCCGACTCCTCTCTATTCCCTTAGCTTGTAACCTTGGGGTCATCTTTGATTCTACTTTCTCTTTCTCTGCACACGTCCAATCAGATAGCTAAAACATGTCGCTTCTTCCTCTAAAACAGGCATGTCCAACAGGTAATCGCGATCTATCTGTAGATCGCGGAGGGGTCAGAGGTAGATCGTCAGTCCCACTTGGCTCCTTGCCTTCGAATTGGTTCAAACCACTGAGACTTTTGCTTGCCTCTGCAATTTTATTTTGCCTAGACTTTGCGTTGATTCTACACTGCAATTTTATTTCACTGTGTGCAGAATTTATTAAATCGCGTATGGTGGTATTTGAACCTGTTTGGCGGTATTTGATTTTTATCTGGTTTGCTGGACAGGTGTTTGAGTTTTTTTGATGATTGTTTGGTGGTATTTGATTACTGGTGCCAGTATGATGAATTCTTATTTTTACTTTTAGAACTGCATGTGTGGTTTTGGCATCTCCAGTATTGTATTGCACATCATCCAGAGGTCTTCAGTTCCTGTTGATCATTAATACTTTGGAACAGTGGCAGTTTTGGACCAGATTCAGCCAGTGTTTATACTAACTTAGCAGATTTGGCCTTCTTACATCCAGCCACCCCAGTATAACGAAGATGAGTGTTACAAAGAAGAGCAAAACCTACAACTTTCATGATGAATGGGAAATGGACTACTTCTTCATCATGGTGAAAGACAAGTGTTGTTGTCTAATTTGTAATACCCCAGTATTCTTGCTCAAAAAGGGTAATCTGGAACGTCATTATAAGGCTCTGCATAGCAATAAGTTTGATGCTGATTTTCCACCCAAAAGTGAAATTCATAAACTGAAGCTCAAAGAACTTGCTCCTGATCCGTGCACACCAACCTCTCGCCCCCTATCGCGTACATTTCCCTTGGGTTTCTACTACCCAAGTGCATGACTCTGCAATTAAGATTAAATGCAAAGAAGTGCAGAGCCATGTACTTGGGTAGCAGAAATCCAAGGGATATGTACGCGATAGGGGGTGAGAGGTTGGTGTGCATGGATCAGGAGAAAGACTTTGGTGTGATTATTTCTGTAGATCTCAAGATGGCAAAAGAGTGTGACAAGGCGGTGGCAAAAGCCAGGAGGTTGTTGGGCTGCATAAGAAGAGGAATTACCAGCAGAAAGAAAGAGGTTCTAATGCCACTGTATAAGTCAATGGTGAGGCCTCACTTGGAATACTGTGTTCAGTTTTGGAGACCGTATCTTGCAAAGGATGTAAAAAGAATGGAAACTGTTCAGAGGAAGGTGACCAAAATGATTTAGAGCCTGCGTCAGAAGCCTTATGAGAAGAGACTTGAAGACCTAAATATGTACACTTTGGAGGAGAGGAGGGATAGGGGAGATATGATTCAGACATTTAAATACTTAAAGAGAAATAATGAACAAACAAACCTCTTCCAACTAGAGGGAATAACATGAAGCTGCAAGGAGGTAATCTGAAAGGCAATGTCAGGAAATACTTTTTCACTGAGAGGGTGGTGGATGCTTGGAATGCCCTCTCACTAGAGGTGGTGGGGGCAAATACAGTGGCAGAATTCAAAATGGCATGGGACAGACACAATGGATCCATTTATAGCAACAGAATAAAATCAAAATAAACTGAACCATCTAACTTCTCAACAAAAAGGGGTATCCTGCATGGAGCAGTGGGGTCACTCCCAACAAAGAAATGGGGAGGAGTGGCCTGCACGGAGTGGCACCTACTCCTGCCATCTTACTCTGGCATCTTGCTGGGCAGACTAGATGGAACATACTGGTCTTTATCTGCAATCATTTACTAAGTTACTAACTATGTTAAATTGAAATTGGCTACTCAGCAACAGTTGATGGCGAAGCCAAGGTCACATTCGGTCAATGCAACCATAGCGTCCTTCAAGGTCAGCAACCTGATCGCAAAGAAATGCAAACCTTTCACTGAAGGGGAATTTGTAAAAGATTGTTTTCTTGAAGCAGCTGACAATCTTTTTGAAGGATTTAAAAATAAGGAAGAGATCATAGCTGCTATGGAAGATGTACAATTGTCAAGAAACACAGTCGTGCAGCGAATAGAAAAGATGTGTGGAGACACAACTGAACAATTGATGGAAGATGTTTCAAATTGTGTTGCTTTCTCACTCCAACTGGATGAATCTACAGACATAAGAGACAGCCCAGTGACTAGTCTTTATCCGGTTGGTTTTTGAAGACTTCAGTGTTAAAGAAGAACTACTTGGAATGATTTCTTTAAAAGGGAGAACTACCAGTCAGGAAATATTCAGTTCATTCCACTCTATTGTGACAAAGTGTAATCTTCCATTGCATAGACTTCTTTCTATCACTACTGATGGAGCAAGAGCAATAGCAGGTGAGGTTAACGGTTTCATAGCCCTCTGTAGACAGCATGACAACTTCCCAGATTTCCTTTCTTACCACTGCATTATTGGTAAGCAAGAGACTCAATACAAAGACTGTCGTGGACATCACTTTCAAAATTGTAAATTCAGTTCATGGAATATCACTTCCAAAGACGACTTTTCAATCTTACTCTTGATGAAGGGGCAGCAGAAATCATTTTGCACAGAGATGTAAGGTGGCTAAGTAGGCACAAATTTCTGCAAAGATTTCGTGATTTGCTGAATGAAATAAGAAGTTTTTTGAAGGAGAGGGGAGATGACCAAGCAGAGTTGGAAGATGGAGTAGTTATGTGATCTGGCATTTCTCGCTGACTTTACAGGTGAACTAAGTGATATGAACCTTGAACTACAAGGTAAAAACGAATGCATTGGCGAGATGATGAGTATAGTTTCATCCTACAAGAGCAAATTTGAGCTGATGATGACTGACCTTGCAAACAACACTTTTGATCATTTTCCTAATATGCAGGACCATCTGGGACAATATCCAAATTTTGTTTTTCAAAATGAGAAGTATGTGACAGAAATCTGTTCTGTTATCCAGGAATTCGAAAATAGATTCTGTGACTTCCAAAAAATTGGAACAGTTGTGGAGTACTTCACATACCCATTCAAAGTAGATGTGGACATTAAAAAAACTGCAGCTGCTATCAGTAAAAATTATTCATTGGAGAAGCCATTTCTTGAAAACAAAATATTAACCCTTAGAAATGACATTTTTCTCAAGACCCGTGCTGAGCAAGAATCGTTTCGGAAGCTAGTGCCCAGAGACAAATTTCCCAACTTGAGAAGATGCAGTGAAGCTATATACTCCTGCTTCGGTTCAACTTATTTGTGTGAATCTGTGTTTTCCCATCTGAAAATGAAAGAGTACACAATGTTCCAACATGACAGATGAACATCTCCAGGATTCCCTGAGATTGGCCCTCAAGCACTATTCACCCAACTTCAAAAAGCTGGTGGATGAAATGCAGGCTCAGACGTCTCACTAAGGAGCAAGAGCGAAATATTAAAGATTGTGCAAGATCAGCCTGGATCAATACTCAACCTACATTTAACACAAATTACTCAATAAAAGTTAAAGAAAGTTACTAAGACAGTTAAAGAAAGTTATTACTTAATAAAACTTTAAGAAAAAATGTACTTTCCATTTCCCCTCACAGTTCTTACTAGATCTTAGTCTCTGTTTTGTTTTTGCTTAATTTGCTTAACCCATAGATATCACAATTACTCCAATAGCATGAATGATTTCTTAATGCAGTTCTCAAAAGATCCCTATCTGACTTCTTCAAATAATCTTTCAAGCTGATCTTTGAAGTGTTTACTGGGTCTCAGACTGATAGGGAGCTGCGGTAATAACAATACCTTCAACTGCTCCTTTTTGCATCAATGACCCTTCTTATATCTGATATAAATTTTTCTGAAATAGTATCATAATAGACAAATGATAAGTCAGGCTTAGCTTTATAACAATGTCCCAAATAGTATCATAATAGACAAATGAAAAGTCAGGCTTAGCTTTATAACAATGTCCCAACGTCATTTGCTTAACAGCTGATCACATCCAAGTAAATGACAGAAGGTTCTTAAAAATGGGGGGGGGGGGGGGGAGTGTTGAAATCCTCAAACTTTATTGGGTTAAACTGTAATTTGAAACTTAATTTTCATGGTGGCAGATCACTGGCACTTTTGGCCAGAAAAAGTAGATCACGACCTGTTCGAAGTTGGACATGCCTGCTCTATAATATCAGTAAAATGTGTCCCTTCCTTTCTACGCAGACTACCAAGATCCTCATCTACTCTCTAGTCACCTCCCATCTTGACTATTGTAACCTGCTCCTCATTGGTCTCCCTCTCAATCATCAAACTGTTCAGAACTCAGCTGCACGGCTTATCTTCTGCCTGCTATGTCGTATAACCCCTCTTCTCATGACATTTCACTGGCTCCCTATCCATTTCTGCATCCAGTTCTAACTTTTCCTGCTGACCTGCAAGTGCATTCATTTTGCGGCTCCTCAATACCTTTCCTCTCTTATCTCATTCTAAACCCATCCTCAGAAACTCCGTTCCCCTAGTAGATCCCTTTTATCTGTGCCCTTCTCTGTCACTACCAACTCCAAACTTTGTTCATTCCACCTTTCTGCTCCATATGCCTGGAACAAACTATCTGAGTCAGTGTGTCAGGCTCCTTCTCTAGCCCTATTCAAATCCAGGCTAAGAAACCAACTCTCAGAGGCTGCTTTTGGATCCTGATGCTCCTCGCTCTCTCGTTCACTGCTTATGTATATCTTACCATACTCTAGTTTCCAGTTTTGTGATGTTTTTGCCCCGATTAGATTGTAAGCTCTGATGAGCAGTGACTGTATCTCATGTCTGACATGTACAGAGCTGCATACGCCTTGTAGTGCTATACTGGTTAGTAAGTAGCAGTAATTTGTCAAGGTATGCTCGGAAAAACCTCTTAATCAAGCCTGTGGTACCTAACATGATGGGAAAAAGCTCAATCTCTTTCTGCCACAGTTTCTTTGTCTCTGACTGTGTTTCTTGGTACTTGAAGATCTTCTCCCTCTCAACGTGATTCAGAGAATGGTCACGTGGAACTGATAGTTCTATAATCAATGCAATTCTGGGGTGTTCTTCTCATTTACCAATAGGACCGGCTTCCTTCATCCGGCTTCTTATCTGTTGGAATGGGAGCAATCCAGGTGATCATAACTTCTTCATTCTCCATAATTCTCCTAGGGTTATGCTCCCAGTACTTTACCGGTATAATGATGTTGTAGTGTTTACATAGCACTGATATGAGGAATGGCGGGAGGAGATGGATGAGATGTTCTGCTTTATTCTGCCTTTCTGTATAGAAATGTTTTGCCATCAGAACTTTGCAGCCAGCTATAGAATCTACGTATGTCTGTTTTACTGTTTTTTTCAGTGTCCTCTGTAAACCATTCCATCTGTAATCCATTCTCTTGGACTGGAACTATCAATCTCTCATCCTTTGAGTTCATTCCCCTCTCCATAACCATTCTTGTATCCGGTATTGATTGACCAAGGGTTTCTGGAGTAACACTCTATTTCCCACTGTGTTTGTGTACTTGCCACTTGTTTTCCTAATCTATCCCTCCTCTCCCGATCCACCACTTGACCTACATGTGTCAAGCCCTTTCAGGCCTATTCTTTTCTGCCTGGCGTAAACGTCCCCATCCCCCGAATAAAGGTATATTTTGAGAATCTCTTCTTTCCCCCTCAAAAGGGACCGTCTCCAGTTTTTCCAAATTTGAAAGGTTAATTTCCATTGTGGATTTTTGGCCTCCTCCCCTCTGGATATTTCAGTCGGGTCCCAAATCAACGACTCTATATACCTTGCTGCCCACTTCCATTCGCGCCCACTGTAGGGCATCTCCTCCATCCTTCCAAGCAAACAGAGCATGTAGTTGTGCTGTGGTATAGTAGGGGGCTATACACAGTACTCCCAGCCCCCCTTCTTCCCTCCGCTTATACATGGTGGACCGTGCCACCTTGGAGACTTTCCCATTCCATACATATTGCATTATCATATTTTGAAGCATTTTTAATACCCCCTAGGGCAACGCATTGGGCAAGGACACAAATAAAAATAAAATTTGCGGTAGCACATTCATTTTGACTATGGCTATGCACCACAGTCAGGTCAGATGAAGTCTCGTTTGAGGCTTTCCACCAGCAGTTTATAGTTCCAATCCTGAAGATTCTTGAGCAGGCTGCCTAATTGTATCCCCAGATATCAGAAGTGCTTATTTAGCCACTTGATGGGGAAATGCCCCAGAGGTGGTCCTCCAATGCTTTTAGTAAATTAAATATTGCAATCTTGCTCTGATTTAATTTATAGCCCACTACCTCACTGTATCTACCCATCGCTGTCATCAATATTGGCAGTGTGGTAAGGGGCTGTTGTAGGGTAAAAATAATATTGTCTGTGAAAAGGGTGATTTTGGTCCTCTGCACCCTCCCCTCCCCCCCCCCCCGCCACCTACACCCCCTGTATGTCTTCTTGCTCTCTAATATACTCTGCGAGGGGCTGTATCGCCAAGGCGAATAGAAGTGGTGATAGTGGGCATCCCTGGCATGTCCCTCTCCCCAGAGCAAAACTATCGGAATAACCTCTATTTACTCTGATGCGGGCTCTTGGATGGGCATACAGTGCTTTTATCCTTTTTAGAAAATTCTTCCCCAGGCCCATTCATTCTAAAACCTGGAACATAAACTGCCACTGTACCTGGTCAAATGCTTTTTCAGCTTCCAACGTAACTAATACTGCTTGCTCTCCTGATCTCTGTAGGTCCCAGGTAATATTTAATAGTTTCTGAATGTTGTCACTTCCTTGTCACCCCATCATAAACCCCATTTGGTCTTTGTGTGCCAATTTAGGTACTACCCCTTGGAGGTGATTAGCTAGCACCTTGGCAAGTACTTTAGCATTGAGGTTAATTAGAGAGTTTGGCCGATACGATCCACAGACTGCGTTATCCTTGCCCAGTTTAGGTAGGACTGTGATACCCACTTTTTCCATCAACTTCAGGATCTCCTCCCCTGGGAGCACCCCATTAAAGACTTTAGTTAACACCAGGGTAATTTGGTCTTGCATTAAGCAATAAAATTTGCAGTGAAGCCATCTAACCCCATGGCCTTACTCAACTTGAGGAACTTCATGGCTGCTTGGACTTCCTCCTCACTGATTTCCTTTCCTATTCTCTCCTCCTACTCCGCCCCAGCTTCCTTAGATTACAGTCATTCAAAAATGAGACCTCCCTCTCTTTTCCCCCTGATATTTCACTTTATATAGGCTCTCATAATATTCTCTAAATACCTGACTAATTTAAGACAGTCAATGTACCATCCCCCCCCCCCTTGTGGTTCTGAATACCTCCTATGTAGGCCACCTGCCTTTTGGCTTTCAGCTGGCTAGCCAGAATCTTACCAGACTTATTACCCCCTTCAAAATGTGCTTGCTGCAACACGGCTAAACCATGTTCAATTTCTTGAGTCCACAATCTGCTCAATTCTCCCCGCAGTTTAATCAATTCTAAGCTATAAATTATGGATCGCAATCACTCTGTTGCCTCCCCTCTAACTCCACAATTTTTTTCTAAGAGTTAGTTTTATTTATTTATTTGCTTTTATAAACCACGCTTTTTGGAATCAGTGCGGTTTACAAATAACATGAGCAATCAAACATTTCACATAGAACTGGAGATAACAAGAACAAAAACAGTGGAACAGTTACATGGAACAAATTGAATAGAACAGATTACAATTTAACTGAAATTTCTGCTTTTCAGAATTACTCCTCTCCCTCTTGGCCTGCGCTGCCATATTGATGAGGTGACCTCTAGTGACAGTCTTCAGCCCCTCCCAAACGGTGCCCATTTCTCCATTCAAATTAAAACAGACTTATTCCTGTATAGTTTTATGTATTTTATTTACCTGTGCTTTCTCATCTAAAAGTGAATCATTTAACCTCCAGAATTTAACCCCTTCATCCTGATCTCCAGTGTCAAATGTAACACTAATGGGGGCATGGTCTGTTCAGGTTATCGGTCCTGCTCTATGGTCCTAGCCTTAGAAATCCAGCTTCCACTAGCCCAGATCAAATCCAATCGACTGTATGTCCCATAAGCATGGGAGTATAATGTATATTTACACTAGTCTGAATGTCTACATCTCCAAATGTCCACAAACCCGAGATATTCCTTACATTTTTTTCAAACTCTTCTTCTCCAGCAGCCCCCGCTGGCTTGTCCCCCACTGGCTTGTCCCCCACTGTTGTCCAAGTGCGGGTTGCTGATCAAATTATCGTCCCCCCACAAGTTAATCAGGGCCTCCCCTAGCCCCTCCATCTCTTTTAACAAAGAAGAAGGAGTGGCCTAGTGGTTGGGGCACGTTATCTCAGGCCGGGGGTTCAAATCCCACTAGAGGACAGCAACCTTGGGCCGGAAGGACTGGGGTTTCTAGTCCCACAGGTGTTCTTTGTGGTCTTGGGCAAGCCACTTAACCCTCCATTGCCCATGTTCCCTGTAAATAGTTATCTCCAAGTTATAATGCCCTGTTCAATGTAATTTGAGTTTGTTCAATGTAAACCACCTTGATATCATGAAAGGCAGTATATAAGAAATGTTAAATAAATAAATAACATCTGCTCATATAACTCCCCCTAATGTTCATTTGGGCAGTAAACACTGATGATCCAAACCTCTTCATCAGTAACCCTTAGCCGCACCCCTACCCACTGCCCCACTTTATCCCTACATTCTCCCACAATTGCATGTTGACATGTCTCATGAACTAGCTACTTCTATGCAGACGATATTCTTCTGTTGCATCATACTTCCTCGTCCCACCCCGAAATATCACCTCTGGAAAACTGTTTATCTACTATCTCTTCTTGGCTTTCTTCTAACTGTTTGGTGCTTAATGTTAGTAAAACAGCTGCAATCTGGTTCCCACATGCCTCTCCTGCCCGTCTCTTGCTCCATCCCTTGCAGGTGCCACCATTACTGTAGTACCTAAGCTTCGCTACCTTGGGGTGTTTCTTGACAGCGCTCTTAGCTTTCATGATCATATTTCTCACGTTTCTCGGTGTTCTTTTCTTTGTCTTCGGCAGATTCGTGCCGTTCGTCCCTTTCTGTCCACCCAGGCCCTCACTACTCTTCTCCTTTCCTTGGTTATCACAAGATTAGACTTTTGTAACACTATTTTCGCTGGTCTTCCTCAATCCCAAAAACATCGTCTTCAATTAATCCAAAACACGGCTGCTCGCATGATTCTCCACGCTTCCCCACGTGACCATGTTACCCCCTTACTTTATCATCCACTGGTTGCCACTAGACTACCGGATATCATTTAAATTTCTCACTCTAACTCACAAAGCCATTTATCACTCAACTCCTGCTTACCTGTCAGATTTATTGACCTACCACAACCCTTCCCGGAGTCTTCGGTCTATCCACATTAACCGTCTTCACCTTCCAGCACCTTCTAAAGCTCACTTACAATCCACCAGAAAATCTGCATTTTATTATTTAGGACCCTCCCTTTGGAACTCTCTCCCTACCCACCTCCGTACAGAAGAATCCTATCCCAAGTTCCGTTCCCTTCTCAAAACTCATTTTTTTTCACTAGCTTTCCCCCCCGGATAACATCTTTTCTGTTTTCTGTCTGTGTGTTCTCTGCCTTGACTCTCTCTGCTATTAATTATTGTAATTTCTTTTCTTTCTGTTAAACTTTGATTTTATTTGTGAACCGCCTCGATGTTATGGGAGGCGGTATAGTAAATGCAATGTAAACAATAAACAATAAACTAAGATGCCCACACCTCCTTTCCTTGGATTTGCTCTTTGTCTGGCAAGGATCACTACCGGGTAATATCTTAAATATAGTAGGTGCTCCTCCCCACCCTCAGATGCATTTCTTGACACATAAGACATCCGCATTAAGACGCCTGCCCTCTCTCTCCAATAAGTGTCTTTTATGCCATGTCTGGAGCCCTTTAGAATTCACCGTGGTCACTGTTAGCTGCTTCCTATTCCAGTTTCCTTTATCCTTTGATTTATTCCCACCCTGGTCCCCTCCTTGCATCCTCTACCCGCTTCTCCTCCATCCCCTCCCCCTGTCCCCCGCTCCCTTCCCCCTCGTGTTCCAGATGCAAATATAAATTAGAGTGTCCTTTACCCTTCCCGATCTTCTGGCAACTTAACCATTTAACTCTGCCCAGATCAGCTCCTCCCTCATGTAGTCTGGTGAGCCTTTACCGACCAATCAGTCTATGCTGTCCTCTTTCACTTTGATCAATCCCCTCAGTCCATTCACAGCTCAATTTTCATCCCATGCGGCCTGCTCCGTAGCTGTCTAATTCAGCACTTTGTCTCCTCAAGATGCTTTACTCGAGTCTCCCACTCCTGATGGGCTGCTACCTCTTGCAGCTGGAAACCAACATCTTTTAAAGCTCTGAGTGCCTCAGTCACTGTATGCACTCACCATGTCTTCTCTCCCCGGAGAGCAAGAGTCCAGATGGATGCAGCCAGCGATAGCACAGTTCAGTGCTCCGGAGAGCTTGAGTGATTGCTTTCAGTGCTCTATGCCACTGCAGAGTCCCTGCTGACAGATCATAGGAACATAAGAACATAAGATATGCCATACTGGGTCAGACCAAGGTCCATCAAGCCCAGTATTCTGTTTCCAACAGTGGCCAATCTAGGTCATATGTACCTAGCAGTTTCCCAAGAGACACAAGTTCCACAATGCTTGTACTGGGTCAAGCATTGATATCTTCGGTCACTTCTTAATAATGGTTTATGGACCTTTCCTCCAGGAACTTGTCCAAATCTTTTTTAAACCCGGCTACACTAACAGCCTTTACTACATCCTCGGTAACAAATTCCAGAGTTTGATTACACGTTGAGTGAAAAAAATATTTTTTTATTGGTCTTAAATAGTTTACCCTGTAGCTTCATTGCATGTCCCCTAGTCTTTCTATATTCTGATAATGTAAACAATCGATCTACGTTTACCCGTTCCATTCCGTTCATTAATTTATAGACTTCTATCATATCTCCCCTCAGCCGTCTCTTTTCATAGATGGAGACCGGGTACCCTTGCCAGGTGAAATTCCCAAGTCCCCTCATTTTTGCCACTAAGCGCTCCTTACGTTTGTAATCCTTCAAGCAAATGATGATGTCTCTATTGATTCTTGGCTGACCCAGTGCTCGGTGTGCTTTGTCCAGCAGTATTTCTCTAGGGGGCTACCTCTTCCCCTCTCTTTTGCAAGGCTTCTGAGCAAACAACTACTGCAACTTTTGCACTGTGTTTAAATTTTGAGTCCTCAGTATGCCTCTGAATCACAGGTTGTTTCTACGGGATCTGTTTTGAGGTCCTCCAGTTTGTATTGCAGTTTGTCCTGCCACTCCTCTCCTTTTCCTACCAGGTTTTCCAATACTTCTTGTTGCTGCTCCAAGTCCTGCAGTCTGTTTTCATGCTCTCCCGCCTGATGCGTCAATTCTGCAAACTCCTTCTTCATTTTCCCGATGAGCTCTCCAAGCTCCATCTTAACTGCCCGAACTTCAGCTTTAATTTCATTAAACCATTTCCCGCTGTCCATTTCAGGTGGGGGAAGTGATTAGGGATCGGGAGGGGAGAGTCTTCATTTTCGTGGGCGAGTTGAGCAGGGAAAAAGTAACGATAGTAAATCTGTATGCACCTAATGGGGGGCAAGTTTCATTTTGGAAAGAAGTGAGAGGATTATTGGAACGGGCGGTGCAGGGGAAACTCATGTTGGGGGAGATTTTAATTTGGCACTGCATCCAGTGCCAAAATATCGGTCCCTATATACAAATTATTGGTCGCTATATACTTAAAAAGGATATAGCTTTATTGGAAAAGGTTCAGAGAAGAGCCACTAAAATGGTAAAGGGGATGGAAGGATACTCCTATGAAGAAAGGCTAAAAAGATCAGGGCTCTTTAACCTGGAAAAGAGACAGCTGAGGGGAGATATGATAGAAGTCTATAAAGTAATGAACGGAGTGGAATGGGTAAACGTAGATCGATTGTTTACGTTATCAGAATATAGAAAGACTAGGGGACATGCAATAAAGCTATAGGGTAAACTATTTAAGGCTAATAAAAGAAAATATTTTTTCACTCAACGTGTAATCAAACTGTGGAATTTGTTACCGGAGGATGTAGTAAAGGCTGTTAGTGTAGCTGGGTTTAAAAAAAACTTTGGACAATTCCTGGAGGAAAGGTCCATAAACCAGTATTAAGAAGGGACCCAGGTTATCAGTGCTTGGCCCAGTACAAGCATTGTGGAACCTGTGTCTTTTGGGGAAGCTGCTAGGTACGTATGACCTAGATTGGCCACAGTTGGAAACAGGATATTGGGCTTGATGGACCTTGGTCTGACCCAGTATGGCATATCTTATGTTCAGAATGGGATAGGCAGATGGGGGGGTGGGGGGAGGTAAAGGGAAAGCCTGGAGTAGGAGATTAGTGAAGGGGATACTTCGGAAGTTCCACGTGTTAGATATGTGGAGGGAACATAACAAGGAGGCAAGGGAGTACACCTTTTATTGACATCCACATAAAACTTTTAGTCGGATAGATTACTTGCTGATAGATAAACTGTGGGGGACCAGAGTGCGGGGAGTGGAGATTGGAAATCATGCCCCGACCTGGGTTGACATACAGGGTGGGAATGGAGAGGGAGGTATTGGATTTTGAAGGTTGAATGAGAGTCTTCTCCGAAGGGACGAAGTAGTAAAAGACATCAAGAAAAGCTTGCAGGATTATTGGCAGCTGAAAGATACAGGAGAAGTGAGGCAGAATAGTGTGTGGGAAGGAATGAAAGCGGTAATCCAGGGGAAGTTGATTATGTGGGCTGCTAAATACAAGAAGGGTAGGAAAGAAAGGGAGGACAAATTGCATGTTGAAATTAAGGAGGCCACAACGCTATACAATAGGACGGGGTCAGGAAGGCAACTGAAATACTTAAATCAATTGCTCTTGGAGTTAAACAAGTTACAATTAGAAGCCATTGCTTATCAGATGGAGCAAGTGAAACAAAGCTTCTCTGAATGGGGGATAGGGCTGGGAGACTGCTGGCGAGAAAACTTAAAAAGAGGGAGGTAAGGAATGCAATAATAGCAATTAAGGGCCAGGATGGGGCAATTCTGAAGGGCGGAAAGCAAATAGGGGATAGATTTTGCAGTACTATGCAGAGTTGTACCTCCAAAGGGGGGGAGGGGAAATGGCCTCCATAGGGGAATTTTTGGGATCAGTGGAACTTCCAAAAGTAGGAGAGGATTTGGGGGCCAGTCTAGAGGAACCCATTTCCATAGGGGAAATTGAGAAGGTGATTAAGGAAATGTCACTGGGGAAAACTCCAGGCTTGGGTGGCTTGCCTAATTTGTTTTATAAGACCTTCCGGGAGGACTTGGTGGATTTTCTAGGGAAATTGTATAATGGGATTGTAGGGAAGAAGGGGCACTATCACAGGGAATGCTGACAGCGGGTATAACTTAATACCAAAGGCAGGGAAGGATCCGCTGAATTGTGGATCGTTTCGCCCAATATCGCTATTGAACACGGATGTGAAGATTTTGGCAAAAATACTAGTGAATAGATTGGCTCAAGGAATGCCTACTCTTGTCAACATAGATCAAACAGGGTTTATTAATGGTAGGCGGGCGCCGGACAACATCAAGAGAGTGTTAGAGGCACTTTGGGGGGCAAATAGAGGCAAGGATAGTATGATGGTGCTGTCTATTGACGCGGAAAAAGCATTTGATCGGGTGGGTTGGGAATATCTATTTGCAGTAATGGATGGGGTTTGGGGACAACTATGTCGCCTGGGTGAGAGCTTTGTATGATAGGCCACAGGCAAGGGTACGAATTAATGGTCGATACTCGGAAGCTTTTTCCCTTCAGAGAGGTACAAGGCAGGTATGTCCTTTATCGCCCTTGCTTTTTGCTTTGGCTATGGAACCTTTGGCAGAGAGGATAAGGGAGGAGGATAGGATTAAGGGGTATGGGTGAAAGAGAGGCAGCATAAGATATCATTGTTTGCAGATGATATTTTATTAACACTAACGCAGCCAGAGGTGACATTAGGAACAGTCTTAGAAGTGACAGAACAGTTGGGAAGTGTCGGGTTTTAAAATAAATATGGAAAAGACAGAGGCACTGAATGTTAACATAGGGGTAGTGGAGATAGGCAGGTTAAATGAGAGGTATCCCTTTAAATGGGCAAAGAAAGTGATTGAGTATTTACGGGTATATCTCACAGCATAGCCACAGCTTTTATATGGGGCAAATTACCCCCAATTATGGAAACAGGTGGCCCAGGATTTACGGGGTTGGATGGATATGGAGATTTCCTGGTTGGGCCTTATTGCAGCGATCAAGATGAATTTAATACCCAGGATGTTATATTACTTTCAGGCTCTCCCTGTGGAGATCCCTGAGAGGCATTTAAGGGAGATTCAAGGGAAAGTATTTCACTTCATATGGAAAAGACGGCCTCCAAAAATAGCGCGGGCGATCCTTTACCGATCTCAGGGAGAAAGGGGATTGGGGGTTCCAGATATCCAGGCCTTTTATAGAGCAGCCCAGATTAGGCATTTAATGGACTGGAGAGAGGGAGGGGAAAGGAAAATATTTGTAGATATGGAAGGCGAGGGGTGGAAGGAAGGACCAATTGAGGTCATGCCATGGACTATGGCAAAGGACAGGAGTGGGTGTTTCTTAGAAAACCCCTACACGCGGCATGTTTTAGCCATAAGGGATGGAGTGAGAAGGGAAGGAGGTAAGGGGGTATCGAGCTTCTCGGTAATGCAACGACTGTGTTATATGGGAGACTTTACCCCAGGAAGAGAGGGAGGGGTTTATAAACAATGGGAGAGTAAAGGTTTACAATGGTTTTACTAATTTATTGATGGGGGGAAGTGGGTCTTGTTTGCAGATTTACAGGAGGAATATAATTTAGGGCCTGGGCAGTTGTTTCACTATGGTCAAGTGATACATTATTTGAAAGGGAAGTTGGGGAAGGAGGGGTTAGCACGAGAGTTTACTGAACTGGAAGTGATTTGGTAGGGGAAAAAGAGATCTAGGGGGCTAATTACGGCCTTATATAGGGCAATACGAGAAGGGCAAGGGGAGGAGAAATTGGGTTATATGAGGGCATGGGAAACGGAGATGGGGAGGAACTTGGAGACTGGTCAGTGGAAGGCCATTCTGGAACAGGTTCACCATTTGCCAATTTCCATTGCTGTTCGGGAAAATTGGCACAAAATGGTACTATACCCCAGTGCGTTTGAATAAAATGTATCAGACGGCATCAAGTAGCTGCTAAAGGCAGTGTGGAGAGGAGGACACAATGTATCATATTTGGTGGGAATTCCACAGATCCAGATATTCTGGGATGAAATTCAGAGGTGGATAAGACGGGTGGTGGGTGAAGAGATAGAGAGGAACCCCAAATTTTTCTTGTTTGGATGGTGGAGGGAAGGGGACCCGAGGGAGAATAGGAAGCAAATATTAGCATGTCTCAGTGCGGCCAGAGGTGAAATAGCCTATCGGTGGAAGCAGGAGGAGCCGCCGCAGATGGCACACTGTGAAGATTGGCTAAGGCAAATTTACCTAATGGAGAAATTAACAGCATTATGAAAACAAAAGAGGCCCAAGTTTGATAGGGCTTGGCTGAAAGTATTGGTGTACTTGCAGGAGGGGGAGAGAGGGAACTGGGGTAGGGTGGATAAGTAGGGCTGTGGGCTTAAAACTGCCTCACGGGCATTTGTACGGTAGATGAATGGCTTTAACGGGTTTACTGCTTAAGTAGGTTTCTATGCAAATGTTTCGGGGGAGGTTGTGGAGTTACTTAGCAATATTGTTAGTTGAATATAATATATAATGGAGGGGGAAAACTGTACATCAGTCGAATGTTGATGTTTACATGCAAGAGTATTTATGTATGTTACTAGATGCTATGTAAAGGGGAAAAAAACCATTCCCCGCATCTTGGTTCGAGTTATGCCCTGAATGGTACCTTCTCCTTTTTCTAAATTGGCTGCGGGTGTCTCCCATTCCATGCGCTGTCTCCTTGGGCTGCTGTGGCCCACTCATCACCATTTTGTTCTCTCCGCTGTCCCCACTTGCAACCGCATATTCTTATCCCTGCAGGTCCGCTGATTTCCCCCTCGTTATCTTGCTCCCACTGGCCAGAGTACTCAGAGGCCATGTACAAGCCATTATCAGTGCTGCTTGGAAAATGTTTTTTCACTGTTGATCAGGAATGGCTCCAGAGCAGAGCGCTCAGGCACCCATCGTGCTAGGTTACATCACTTCCTCCCAAGAAGCTTTTCAATAAATGGAATGCTACTAATTCGTGGTCATTAGAACTGCAGAGCTTCAGGTCATCTACAAATAGTCAGTGTGATGTCACCATTGGGCCATGGCCATCTTTAGATTTCAGGCTAACTCCATGTCCCAAAGAATTTATGAGAGTACTCAATGGATTGAGCGCCATACAAAACAGAAGTGGTAACAGGGAATCTCCCTTATCTTGATGTTAGGCATGATGAACTAGCCATCCTTATTCTTCAAAAACAATACAGCTTGCCAGATTTTCGTGGTGAATTTAATGTACTCTGTCAACCCAGTTTTTATTTCATATTATTCAAATCAATTGTGTGGATGAGTTTTGCGCATACCATGATAGTCATGAACCTCACTTCTAAGCCAAGGTATGTGGAGTATTATCTCAGTTTCTTAAATTTACTGCTAATTTTTTCCACTGTGGATCAGTTGATCGCTTTAAAGATGCAATGCGATGAGTGAAACCCTTGTTGTACTCAGTACACGTAAAAGGTTTCTTTCCACTGTGGATCATTTGATGGCTTTTGAGATGTGATGAGTGAGAGAAAGCCTTATTGCACTCGGTACATATAAAAGGTTTTATTCCACTGTGGATCATTTGATGGGTTTTAAAGATTGATAAATAACTGAAACTCTTATTGCACTAAGTACACGTAAAAGGTTTCTTTCCACTGTGGATCATTTGATGGTTTTTAAGAGTCGTTGACTGAGTGAAACTCTTATTGCACTCAGTACACGTAAAAGGTTTCTTTCCACTGTGGATCATTTGATGGTTTTTAAGATTCGTTGACTGAGTGAAACTCTTATTGCACTCAGTACACGTAAAAGGTTTCTTTCCACTGTGGATCATTTGATGAGTTTTAAGATGCGATGACTGAGTGAAACTCTTATTGCACTCAGTACACGTAAAGGGTTTCTTTCCACTGTGGATCATTTGATGAGTTTTAAGATGCGATGACTGAGTGAAACTCTTATTGCACTCAGTACACGTAAAAGGTTTCTTTCCACTGTGGATCATTTGATGAGTTTTAAGATGCGATGGCCGAGTGAAACTCTTGTTGCACTCAGTACACATACAAGGTTTCTTTCCACTGTGGATCATTTGATGGCTTTTAAGAAACGATGGCCGAGTGAAACTCTTATTGCACTCAGGACATGTAAAAGGTTTCTTTCCACTGTGGATCAGAGACATTTTTCCAGTGTGTGTTCTTTGGTTTGTAATTAATAGTCCCTTATGACAGAAACCTTTGCTAAATTCAATATAGGGAAGTGGTTTCTCTTCAGCATTAATTCTCTGGTGTATTTTCAAGCTTAACCTCTGTTTAAAATATTTTCCACACTGAGAGCATTTAAATGGTTTCTCCCAATTGTATGTCCTCTGATGCAATAATAAATGATATTTCTTATCAAAACTCTCTCCACTGGTGTCACACAGAAAGGATTTCTTCCCTTTATTCCCTTCCTGATGGCATTTAGAATTCATTTGATCACTGCTGTTATTTTGGAAGGATCTCTCTGCCCTCTGGTGTCTCTGGGGCTCAGGGATGTTTGTGAGCTCCCTGTCACTTCCCTCAGTGACTCCATCCGGTGAGTCTCCTGCCGGGTCTCTGTGCTCCTTCTCTGATTCCTGGCAGTTCCTTGTGTTTCTCATCTCAGTCCTATGGGAAATATTCTCAGAGACATTTCCTGATTGTTCCATTTCTACAGGAGGGTCTTCTCGATTCTCCTCCTTCTTCTGTTCCTGTATGGCCTGATTCTCTGCAGGATACAAATAGAAGATATTAATGATGCATTAATGACTATGGAATGCTACTAATGATCCAGGAAATGAATTTTGTGGGCTCACACAATAACATCATGGGTTCTGTGATAGTTAGAAAATTCCATGGGATAGCACAGGTGTCCTCAAACTATTCATGTGAAGAGTCATTAATAGGAATTTCAGGTGATGTGCATAATTGCAGGGCAGTTGCAAGTGTATTAGGTGCCCTAGGCAAAACTTCAGCACTGCACTCTTTTGCAATGGTCTTTTAGAACCCAAGCCCCCCACCCCCCAAGATTTTGATTACTAATCACATGTGTTATCATCTCAATATTATCCCTCCAAGAACAATGCAAGAAAAATGCATATTTGGATATCACATGTTTAAATATGAAACTTTGTTTTGTAAATATATGCATAATGAGGAGCATTTCAAAAAGCCACTTGCAAAGCTAACTCGACTATTTGCATATTGCCCATTCTTCCTGCAGGTAAAAGCATGCACTGATGACTTTGTGTGGCTATTAGGCTCCATTGCTTTGCTTTGACTGTTATTTATTTACTTAGCAAGGCTTATGTACTGCTTTTCTACAAGTCAAAGTGCTGCACATTCAGGTACTATATTATATATATATATATATATATATATATTTATTTCTCTTGTCCCTGAAGGGCTCACAATCTATGGGGGGTGTTTACTAAATGGCGTTAGCGGACTCTGCGATATCGGAGCTGCGGCTCCATTACTGCCGTTTAGTAAACACCCCCCTATGTTTTTGTACCTGAGGGTTAAGTGGCTTACCCAAGGCTACAAGGAACACCTCTAGAACTAAAAACTCCAGTCCTCCCAGCCCAATGTTGCTGTCTGCTAGGGGGATTTGAGCCCTGGCCCTCTGGTCTGAGATAACTTGCACCAACCACTAGGCCACTGTGCCGGCTCTTTGCTACTTCCTCCTCCCAGAAGCTGTTGCCCAAGGTGACTGCCTGGTTGGCTGGTAGCTGGCCCGACCTTGCAAACTTCCTTTACTGCCTAGCTTGTCTTACTGGACTGGAGGGCAGATGAGGAATATGAGCCATTTTCTGGATGTAAATCATGCGTAACATGCAGATAAAAAGGATTTTCTCACTACGACTACATCTATAAAACTCCTGATTTGAGGGACAAGTTACACCCGTACAGCCTGTAGATATGTTTAAACTTATCCTAACTGAGCAGATGCCTCCCTGAACCTGGGTTAGTGAGGGGCTTGCATTTATGCAGATACCTTTGAAAACATATGTATAATTGTGTAAAATAAATCCAAAAAACTGGGTGTGCCAAAGAGCGGCTGTAAAGGTAAGCACATAAGTTCCATGGGGTCATTTTTAAAATGGAAAGATGTGCACACTTTGATTTCATTTTGAATATTTGCTGAAATGCACAGAGGGAAAAGGTGAAATTAGACTTACCTGCTAATTGTAGTTCCTGGAGCAATCCAGTCTAGTCCCGGAATCCTTGGGTTCTCAACCTCTACCAGCAGCTTTGGAGACTGAGAAACTTCAGAGCTGTGATGTCACTGGCATATAAACGCTGGCACCACCTCCTCTCCTCCGTTAACCTATTGACAAAGCAGACTCACCAGAGCAACAAGTAAGTAGAAAAATGCACAAAACATCAACAAGGCTAATATGCCTCAAAACTATCTACATGAGAAATACCGTATGTCGTACGCCGGCTAGGCGATGAAGTCTTCCCTCCCCCTCCCGAAAGGGACTGTCCCCCCCCAAGCCCCCAGACTAACAACACTCACCGGCACTGACCGGACTACTGGAGATGAAAATGCTTACCTGTAAATGCCCTCGAGCTTCAGGCCCCCTAGCAACAACCCCAAGGGCGGGAACCGGGACTAGACTGGATTGCTCCAGGAACTACAGTTAGCAGGTAAGTCTAATTTAACCTTCCTGATCGCACCTCAGTCTAGTCCTGGAATCCTTGGGATGTAACAGAGCAGTGAAAACCAATCAACGGGAGGGACCTGCTAGCCCAGCCTGAAGTACTGCCGAGCCAAAACAGACATCCCTTCCCGCTTGCACATCTAGACGATAATGCTCCACAAAGGAGTGTGCGGACGACCATGTCGCCGCCCTACAGATATCCTCCACTGGCACCCGGCCATACTCCGCCCAGGAGGCAGCCTGTGCTCTAGCTGAGTGAGCCTGCAAACCTGCCGGCACCAAGCGACCCCGCAAAATATACGCTGACGCTATCGCGTCCTTCAACCACCGAGCAAGCGTACCTTTAGAGGCCGCCTCACCTCTCCGAGCCCCCGCAAAGAGAACAAACAACCTGTCTGACTTTCGAAAACTAGCCGTCCTATCCAAATACGCCTGTAACGCCCATTTAATATCCAAACGATGCAGAATCTCAGAATCCGAACCCCTCTGCTTCGATGAAAAAACAGGCAACAACACCACCTAGTTCATATGAAACCCCGAAACAACCTTAGGCAAGAATGAAGGCACAGTCCGCAACACCACCTTGGAATCTGAAAAAGACAGGAAAGGTTTCCTACAGGACAGCGCCTGCAACTCGGACACTGGTCTCGCAGACGCAATGGTCACCAGAAAGACCACCTTCAGAGTCAGGTCCTTTAAAGTCGCCGCTGACAAAGGCTCGAAGGGTGCCTTCCTCAACGCTTCCAAAACCAAAGGGAGATCCCAGGACGGAACCACCCTCCTGCAAGGCGGCCGCAACAAGCCCACGGCTCGCAAAAAATGCTTCACATCCACATGGCTACCCAAGGAACTGCCAAGCACCTTACCTCTGTAACAGGACAAGGCCGCCAACTGAACCTTCAATGATGACGATGCCAAACCCTTTTGAAAACCATCCTGTAAGAAGGCCAGCACCTGGGGCACGGACGCCTTTAAGGGCAGAAAATGCTTGTCCGCACACCACGCTTCAAAGATCCGCCACACTCTAACATACGCCAAAGATGTCAACCGCCGCCTCGCCTGCAGCAGGGTCGAAACCACCGCCGCTGAATAGCCCTTCGCTTTCAACCGAGCCCGTTCAATAGCCAGGCCGTAAGCGAGAATCGATCCACCTGAGGCATGCACAGGGACCCCTGAGTTAAGAGATCCCGACGAACCGGAAGCCGCCAGGGCCCCTCCACCACGAGTTGAACTAGATCCGCATACCACGGACGTCGCGGTCAATCGGGAGCCACAAGAATCACCTTCCCTCTGTGAAGCTCGATGCATTGAAGCACTCTCCCGATCAGCACCCACGGGGGAAAGACATACAGAAGCTGGTCCCGCGGCCACGCCTGAACCAGCGCATCCAGCCCCTCAGACATCCTTTCTCTTCGTCTGCTGAAGAACCGACTGACCTGCGCTGACTGAAACAACGCCATGAGATCCATGACCGGCGTTCCCCAACGATGCACTAGCAATTGGAAGACTCCGGATGAAGGGCCCACTCCCCCGGGTCCACCTTCACACGACTCAAGAAGTCGGCCTGCACATTGTCCACCCCCGCGACGTGCACCGCCGACACGGCCACGAGATTCCATTCGGCCCACTCGAACAAGCTGTCGGCTTCGGTCTCTAGCGCCACGCTGCTGGTGTCCCCTTGACGATTCACATAAGCCACCGCCATCGCATTGTCCGAGAATACTCGAACCGCCTTCCCGACGAGATATGGACGAAACTCCTGCAAGGCCAAGACTATCGCCCTCAACTCCAACCTGTTGATGGACCAAGTCCGTTCCTGCGCCGACCACTCTCCTTGTGCTATCTGGCCTTGGCAATGGGCACTCCAGCCCTGTAAGCTGGCGTCTGTGGTAAGCGGAACCCACTCCGGCGCTTCCAACGCCACGCCCTTCTCTAGGTTCCCTGGAGTCAACCACCACTGTAGGGCTTGCTGAGTCTGAGGGGGGCAAACCAACCTCTGGGACAAGGCATCCCTCTGATGAGACCAGCGCCGCAACAACGCTCTCTGTAACAGGCGCATGTGAGCCCGCACCCACGGAACCAATTCTAGGGTCGCCGCCATGGTCCCCAACACCTGCAGGTACTCCCAGGCGGTAGGCCTCTGCACGCCGAGAAATCGAATTATCAACCGCTGAAGCGCCACCCTCCGTTGCCGCGGAAGAAAAACTTGGCCTACCTCCGTGTCGAAGCGAGCTCCCAGATACTCCAGCTGCTGAGTCGGCTGCAACTTGCTCTTCGCTGCATTTACTACCCAACCTAAACGCTGCAACATCGCCAACACCTTGGCCATGGCAGAGACACTCTCCGCTCGTGACTTCGCCCTTATCAACCAATCTTCCAGATATGGGTGCACCATCACTCCATCCTTTCGCAAGGCCGCCGCGACCACCACCATCACCTTGGTAAAGGTTCGCGGAGCAGTTGCTAGGCCAAAGGGCAGCGCCTGAAACTGATAATGACCCATCGGAACCGCAAATCTGAGGATCCTCTGATGCTCCCGCTGAATTGGAATATGAAGGTACGCTTTCGAGAGGTCCAAAGACGTCAAAAACTCGCCTTTTCGCACCGCTACAATCACGGACCGAAGGGTCTCCATACGAAAGTGGGAAACGCGGAGACAGCGATTCACCCTTTTCAAATCCAGAATTGGACCCCATGTCCCCTCTTTCTTGGGCACCACAAAGTAAATGGAGTATCGACCGCCTCCTAACTGGTCTGGTGGAACCGGAGCAATCGCCTTGAGCGCCAGCAGGCGACAAACAGTGTCCCGCACCGCCCCGCGCTTCGCTAGAGTTCTGCACGGCGATTGCATGAATGCCTCAGATACCGGCCGCTGCAACTCCAACGCGTAACCGTCCCGAATCACCTCCAACACCCACTGATCGGATGTGAGCAGGACCCAGGCCAGGTAAAACTCCCGCAAACGACCTCCCACGGAAACCAACCCCTCCTGGGCCTGCCTGACTTCATTGCGACTTTTTGAAGGAAGAGGACGAGGACGTCTGAGAGAAACCTCTGCTCACCCCTCGAAACCCCCAAAACCCCTGGCTCCGAGTAGGGAAACGCCCTCGCTGCCCCTGTCCAAACCTCGTGTTCCGAAAACAACGAAAATCATGCTGCTGCCCACGAAAACCGAGACCCGAACGAGCCTGCTTTTGCTTATCTTCCGGCAGCCAACCTCCCTTGGACTCCCCTAAATCCTTAACCAACTTCTCCAAATCCTCTCCAAACAGAAGCCTGCCCCGGAAAGGCAGCTTACTCAACCTAGCCTTAGAAGAACCGTCTGCCGCCCAATTCCGGAGCCAGAGACACCTGCGACCCGCTACTACCGAAGCCATACTCTTAGCCAACCCCCGGATGAGATCGTAATGAAGATCGGCTAAATACGCTGCCCCGGACTCCAGCCGTGACGCCTCCTCGGTCTCCTCCACCGAGTTCTCTCCTTGAATCTGCTGCGCCCATCGCAAACAGGCACGGGCCACCCAAGCCACGCAAATAGACGCCTGCAACGATAAGGCATTTGCCTCAAAAACCTGCTTCAGCAAAGTTTCCAGCTTACGGTCCTGCGCATCCTTAAGCGCAGCGGACCCTTCCACCGGAATGGTGGTCTTCTTAGTCATTGCAGACACCGCCGCATCCACCTTCGGAGCTTTAAACAGCTCCCGGTCCTGATCCATCAGCGGGTAAAGCCTCGACATCACTCTGGATCCCTTGAATACTGCCTCGGGCATATCCCACTCTTCCTGAATCATCTCTTTAAACACCCTATGTACTGGGAACGCCCTCTGCGTCTTACGGAAGGCCTGCAGCAAGGGATCCTCCAGGGTGGCATCCTCAGCTGGGCCTGCCATTGGCATATTTAGGGTCTTAAGGGACTCTGAAATGAGAGCTGGCAGCTCCTCTCTATGGAAGACCCTAACCACTCTCGTTTGATCCTCCTGATCCTTAATCTCACCCTCTTCTAAGTCCTCCTCCAGGCCCTCTTCAAGGTCCGCTATGTCTGTGCGCAAGTCCTCTGATAGCACCGACTGCTCTAGCCTATCCCTGTCCAAACGGGCCCTCTTTGCCACTGTACTAGAGCTGTCCCCAAACACTGGCGAGACGGACCACTTTCCCTTGCAGCCCTCCCCTGAAGGCCCCGCCACCGGAACCTCCTGGGAAGAGCCCAAAGCCCTCTGAATCAAGGACAAAAAATCTGTGGAAAAAACAGCTGCCAAGCTGCCTGAAACCGGCGGCTTGGAATGCCGTGAATCTGGCACAGACATCGCAGAGACCCCCGAATCGGGAGGGAGCAAAGGGACCGGAACTGGGTCTCCCCCTTCCACAGACCCTTCCTTACCCTCTGTCCCCCCCTCCACAGGGAGCTCACCAGCACCTGCCTCAAGGCTACAGCCCTTACAGACACCTTCTGGAGTGACTGAACTCCGTCTAGCCCCACAGAGCAAACAAAGCTGCTTGGCTGGCATTCTGTCCACTTAACAGAACAAAAATGAAATCCCGGCTCAGCTCCTGCAACCAGCTCAAAGAGACTGCCACCGCAGTGCAAAAATGACTGAACCAGGGCAAAATCGCTTTTCTTCAGCGGCGCTACGGGCCTCAGGGAAGGAAACAAACCCCCCCGCTGGTTTTCCCGCGCAGAGGGCACGCGGCGCGGCCTGTCACTCCCCGTCAGGCCGAATGTCGCGCAATTAACTGCCTTACCTTGCAGGCCTCCTATCACCACAGCAAGTGTCCAAGCCCCGCGATCTGAGTGCCCCTGCAGCTCCGGAGCCTCAGTATTGCCGAAATACGTAGGCCCTGCGATGCTGCGATCACACCGGGAACAGTGAGGGCGGCTCAAGCGCAAGCAGGCAGAACTTCTGCGTGCTGAGTCCAGCCCCGTGGTGATGCCTGCCATCCACTGCGAGGACCCCCCCTGCACAGCGCAGAAGTACTCCGCAGGTCTCAAAACTCTACTCCCCAACAGAAACGCTTCCAACAGAAAGGGAAGAGGAGAAAAAGACCTCAAGGCAGCCGCCGTCTAGACTCACAGCCTGTAAGACATGCCAGAATTAGCTAATTAACCCGAAAAAACCCCGGGCTTTCCTTTTTGTGTTTTCTTCTTCTTTTTTTTTTTTAATTCTAAAGAAGGTCTGACTGTTCCTCAAGTGAGCCCCGTAATCCCCGGGCTCACAACCCCTCAAGCTACTTTGGAGACTGATAACTGTGGAGAGGAGGTGGTGCCAGCGTTTATATGCCAGTGACATCACAGCTCTGAAGTTTCTCAGTCTCCAAAGTTGCTGGTAGAGGTTGAGAACCCAAGGATTCCGGGACTAGACTGGAGGTGCGATCAGGAAGTATGCACATATTGCTGACAGATACACAAAGTTATAAAGTTTTCAAGGCTTTTTCCAGATAGAAATGGTTCTTCTGACAATTAACCACCCTATCATAAGAACCCAAGAACAGATGAATTGGACTCTTCAACTTGGAATATGATAGAGGTCTTTAAAATAAGTGGAATAGAGCAGGTAAACATAGATTGGTTGCTTACTCCTTCAAAAACTACAAAGATTGGAGGACATGCAACAAAGCTACAATGTAGCACATTTAGGACTAATTGGAGAAAATATTTTTCACTCAATGCATAATTTATTTATTTAGCTGCATTTATATCCCGCTTTTCACCGGGTCAAAGCGGTTGGGGTATACATTTAACATGAGGGAATATGAGACACATAGACTAATACTTACAGGGAACATGGGCAATGGAGGATTAAGTGGCTTGCCCAAGACCACAAGGAGCACCTGTGGGACTAGAAACCCCAGTCCTTCCGGCCCAAGGTTGCTGTCCTCTAGTGGGATTTGAACCACCAACCTTCCGGCCAGGAGTACCTTGCCCCAACCACTAGGCCACTCCTCCTCCAATCAAACTTTGAAATTCGTTTCCGGAGGATGGAGTGAAAGCGGTTGGTGTAACTGGGCTTAAAAGAGGTCTGGACAAGTTCCTGGAGGGAAAGTCCATAAACCATTAGTAAAGAGAGCCTGGGATAAGCATCATGGACTTTTTGGGAACCTGAGAGGTACTTGTGATCTATATTAGCCACTGTTGGAAACAGAATACTGGGCTTCATGGACTTTCGGTCTAATCCAGTATAGCATATCATGTTTTTTATGCTCTTAAAGAGGATATTGTGTAACTAGAAAAGGTTCAGAGTTGGGCAAAAAAAATGATAAGGAACGTGGAGCACCTTCCTTATGAAGAGAAGCTAAACAGACTAGGACTCTTCAGCTTGGAGAAGATGAACAAGAGGAGATATGACAGAAGTTTATAAAATCATGAGTTGGGTGGAACAGTTAAACAGGGAACAGTTACTGTATTTAATCTTTCAAACAACAAAAAAAAACCCTAGAAGACATTTCATGAAACCAATGAGAAGCAAATTGAAAACAAATTGTGGAAAGTATTTTTTTTTCACGCAGCACATAATTAAGCTGTGAAATCTGTTGCCGGAGGACGTGGTCAAGGCGACTGTCCTGAGCTGAAGAAGGTTTTAACCTTAAAAAGCTAGTCCAAAAATGCATTAAGTTATTCCAATAAAAAGGCATCATCTTATTTTCCTTTTCTGTTTCTCCTTTTATTTAATAACCTAGCAAAGAGATTTGGACAAGTTCTTGGAGAAAAAATTCATTAAATATTATTATGTGGGTGGACCTGGGAGAGCCACTGCACACTGTGAAATTAACCATCAGGATCAGGTCTGCATTATGGGATCTGCTGGGTGCTTGTGACCCAGTTTAGCAACTGGCAGAAACAGGATGCCTTAAGTCTGACTCAGCTTGGCATTTCTTATCTGTTTATTTATTTAGACAGTTTTGTATACCGCCTTATCCTTCAATCAAAGCGGTCACAACACAATTGGGGGATACATTTAACGCGCAGGGATATGAGACACATATACTAATACTTACAGGGAACATGGGCAATGGAGGGTTAAGTGACTTGCCCAAGACCACAAGGAGCATCTGTGGGACTAGAAACCCCAGTCCTTCCGGCCCAAGGTTGCTGTCCTCTAGTGGGATTTGAACCTCCGACCTTCCGGCCTGAAGTACCTTGCCCCAACCACTAGGCTACTCCTAATCTACTAGGCTACTTATCTAATGAATATAAAATTGATTCATTCACATTAACCATTTTTCTCTTGTTAATCTAATTTTACAAGCATTAATTCTGAAACAAACTGAAATAAACCCAAAAATTAGCCAAAAGAAATTAAAAAAAAAAAGATCTGGAAATAAACCAGAATTTTTTTCCATGCATACCTGCCTACAGAGGTGCCAAGTCTCACTCGATAAGAGTGTGTCCCCCTCATTTGAGGCTCTCACTCTCACACTCTTTGAGCCCCTTCCCTCAAGCATTAGAGGCTCAGTATCAGTGCCAGCCAGTAAGAAGAAATCCGAGCCCAGCTTCCTCTGTATTGCCTCCCCCAGTGCCAGTCCAGGTGCTGTGAAACCTTGACACAAAGTTTTAGCCATTGAGTGAAGAGCAATTTTCAGCCCAGAGAATTTACCCATATTGCCGCCCCTATGTCTACATCCTTTCAGAGGCTCCAAAGACAAGCAAATATTTTATGCTGTTTTTCTTTTACATTTGGAAAGCAATATTACATTTAAATCTTTCTAGATTTATACAGTGGATATACCATTAGGAAAAATCTCACTCTTTGCAGTTCACTCTCTGGGATGGTTCAGCCTTGGTATCTCTGCTCATATCAAGCAGCTATGTATCGTGTGACAAGCAAGAAAGAACGGGATTCTACTTTCCTGTGTCCGAATGGGGAACTGGACCATCTCACATGAGATAACTCTCAGAGTCATGTATCAGCTGGAAAAGACAACGTCCTCGCAGACTAACTGAGTCGTGTTCTACAACCACATACTGGAGTGGAGAACCTCTTCCCATCTCCTCTGAACAGGAAAGCTCCCTAACCCTCATCGTGCAGCTTCAGGGAGCTCTGCTACTTCCCAGCATCAGGACCATGGTCCTCATGGCCTGGATGCTGAGCGGGTAATTGCCTGATAATGGGGGGTATTTTAGAAACACCTCATGTGTAAATGGCAGCATTTACATGTAGAGACTGGCACACATGTGTACATGCCATTTTACAACAGGAGCTATGTAAACCTGGGGATGCTTAGTATGTTTAGATGTCAAGGGGTGTGGCCAGGGCAGGGAGAGAGAGTGCTTTGGCAGGCCTAAAATATAGATGTGGATTCCCCACGTCAAACAGGGAATTGATATCTCTAGGAAAAAGCATAGACGTTGGCATTTATAGTTGCCCCAAAGCACGTATAAGTGCATAATGGAAATCCACCATCCCCCAATTACCACTGCCAACATCCAATTCCCTCTGGACCCCTCTTGAGAGGCAATTGCCCTGACCACCTCGGTCAGCATCCCCCCCCCAACCCTTAGATCCAATCTTCCTAGCCAATCTCACTGTGGAAAGAATCACCCGCTGGAAGCTCCCCGGCCTTACTGGGTGTCCCTCATGCAAAGTGGAGCAGGAGAACCCCCCAGTCGCTCCTGATCTTGGTACCAGGACCCCCAGACATAATCTCATGGTTTTACTACTAGGGCTAAGGTTGCATTTTCCCCTTATCTAGGGAAGATCAGACAGTCTAAGGGAGTGTCCGAGGGATTCAGATGACAGGGGTACTGCTGTTGCAGGATTGGCTGCCTGTCTACAGGAGGAGCAGTAATTTTACAAGCTACTCCCACATATATAGGGGCTATTTCTATGTTCTTTTGCTCATGTGCAGTTTTCTAAAATCACTGCTCCCACTGGATGTGGAGAGATATACACATGCAGTCCTGCACCGATTCTACAAGAGGCTCTCTATTTGGCACAGCCTCCTGTAAAACACTATGGGGGTCATTCTGAATCACGAATAGCTATTCGTGCCAGCTTCAGCCTCTGACTAACTTCCCTGCCGGCTGTGCGGGGAAGTTAATCAGAGGGGGGAATGGGCGGCCTGGGGTCAGAGAGTGGGCAGGCAGCGGGCGGTTGCCGGCCCTGGACATACCGGGCCAATTCTTTTTTTTTTTTTTTTTAATAGCTTTATTTTCATTTCCAAACAAAAGAAACACAAAAAAGTAACACAGACCCGTAAATCACACACCGGGTATAAGCAATACAACTTTGCACAGTCCAGTAAATACTTAACAACAACAAAAAAGAAGACCCCCTACCCCTATCCCACCACCCCAACCTCCCCCCCCCCCCACTGAGTCAATATAGGATCAAGCAAGAAAAAATGAGAAGATATAAAGAAATCCTGACAACAAGCACGTTGTGAAGGTTGTTCATATGATTACAATGGACATCGACGTGCGCCCTCCCCAAAATCCTTCAGGGCTTTCCATTTAAGAATACTCTTGGGCCCATGGGTTACCCCCTTTCGGGGCATTTGTTCATATACACAATATGCACAAAGAGAATTCCACCAAAACTGGAAATGCAGGACTGCCATAGTTTTCCAGTGCCGCACTAGAACATGTATGGCCACCCCCAACATAAAGTCCAGCAGGAACCTATTCTCCTTGTGCAACCCTGGGATGGGTAATAAGGAGCGAAAAACTAAGAGCCCCCAGGTGAAGGGAGTGTCGAGGTCCAGCACCGTCTGAATTCGATCCCATACTGGTAGCCAAAACTGTTGCACTATAGGGCAGTCGAACACCATGTGTTTCAGCGTACCAGTTTGGCCACAGCCGGACCAACAGGTTCCAACTGTGCCACTGTCCCATTTACTGAGCTTCACCGGGGTAAGATAAGCCCTATGTGCAAAGAAAAAAAGACTCTGTGTGACAGAAGCCGCTTTAGCGATCCAGGTCTGTCGGCTCCAAAAGGATCTCCAGGAGTGCTTAGACAATGACAGGCCCGTATCATGCTCCCAAATTCTCTGTAACCCAAGGAGCGGAGTTGAAGCCCTATACTTCAATTCCTTATAGAAGAAAGAGGCCACTCCACTAGCTTGTTTCGCTTGGAGAAGTATAATATCCAATTCCGACTCCTCTAACCGTGAAGTACCCCTTCCCAGTGCCTTACCTACACAGTGTTTTAGCTGAAGCCATTGAAAAATGAGACTATCCGGGAGAAAGAACTCCCGCTGCAGCCTCTCAAAGCTTTTCCACTTGCCCTGATCTAGTAATTGCCCTACGGTCCAAATACCCCTAGCATACCAGTGCTTCCACGCAAAGGTTTTGTGTTGGATTTTAAAAGTGGGATTATACCACAGGGGAAGACACGTGGAATTGTGGGCACCAGGTACAACCACCCTAGTCAGCTCCCTAAAAGCCCGTTGCGTATCAGAAAGAATCCTGGGCCTTTCAGAAGACCCATCAAAGACCATACCATGAATAAGGCGTAAAGGAAACGGAGCGGCATAACGCGCTTCTAAGGCCAGCCAAACCGGACTCTCAGATGTTATGGGCTCCGACCATCTAGCTCCTTGCTTCAGCAAGAACGCCCGGTGGTAAGCAAGAAAGTCCGGAAACCTCACCCCTCCATCCTCCTTATCTGCTTGTAGTTTCCTAAGGGCTATCCTGGGCGGCTTGTTCCCCCAAAGGAAAAGAGCCAAAAGTTTTTCAGCCCGTTTATACACCTGCAAAGGAAAGAAAAGTGGGACCATCTCAAGTATGTAATTGATTTTAGGTACAACAGACATTTTTATTATTTCCAGTCTGCCCCACCAGGAGAAGAGCAGCGGGGACCACCTTGCTGTCAAAGCCTGAATGTTAGCCAGAATGGTCTCCGCATTATTTTCCAACGTCCCCTCTAAGGGTTGGCTGTAGCGCACCCCAAGATACTTAATTTTCTCAGCTTCCCACACAAAAGGGAAGCCCAAAAGATCTGCTTTGTGCATGCTTTTGTTCAAAGGAAAGGCGACAGATTTTCCCCAGTTTATTTTATAACCAGAGATTGAAGAATACAAGTCTATCTGTTCTAAAATATGTGCAACCGATGCTGGATTGGTGAAGAGCAGTAGATCGTCCGCATATGCAGAAATTTTGATTTCTTTGCCAGCCAGGGTAACCCCTTGTATTTTACTATTCTGCCGCAGAAGGAGGGCCAAGGGTTCCAACGCCAAATTGAACAGGATAGGTGAAAGTGGACAGCCTTGGCGTGTCCCCCTCCCCAGAGAGAAGTCCGAAGACAGGATACCATTCACGCATAAACTAGCGATAGGCCTCTCATGCATAATTTTGAGTAGTTGGAGGAAGCGGTCTTCAAACCCAAACCACTCTAGGGCAGAGTACAGGAATGACCACTCAACACGGTCAAACGCTTTTTCTGCGTCCAATGATAAACCCACCAGCGGCTCATTCCTGTACTCTGCACCAGCCAAGACGTGGCAGAACAGCCTAGCATTGTCTGCAGTGGAACGTCCCTCAACAAAGCCAAACTGATCCGGGTGTATTAAGGTCGGCAGCACGGCAGACAGACGAGTTGCCAACACGGTTGCATATATTTTGTAATCTACGTTGAGTAGGGAAATCGGACGGTAATTACCTACCACTTGGGGGTCTCTGCCTGGCTTCTCCAGCACAATTATCCTGGCCGCAGCAAAAGCGCCCACCTGCGGGCTCTCTGCAACCAAGGTTTGGAAGTAATCTTGTATGAATGGACCTAGTTCCTTAGCAAACACCTTGAAAAATTCAGGGGGCAAGCCATCAGGGCCCACCGCCTTACCAGGTTTTAGCGACAATATGGCCCGTTCGATCTCCTCTATAGAGATTGGATCCCCCAGAGTCCTAGACATTACTGTGTCGAGCTGAGGCCTGTCGATCTTATCAAATAGTTGCATGAAGGCCTCACGTGAACACTTCCTCTCAGAGGTATATAGTTCTTTGAAGAACCCCCTGAAAGCTTCAGCGATCGCGCTATCAGTAACCAATAAATTGGGGTCCCCTACGATCTTTATGGCCGCTATGCGACTGGCTTCTTTCCTCGCCTTTAAAGCATTAGCCATCAATCGCCCCGCCCTATTATTTTCCCAATAGTACTGGCCTTCCTGCGCTCTAATATTATGGGTTACCTCGGTTGTTAGCAGTTGATTATACTGAAATCTCAGGCGCTGAAGGCGAAGCAAGATGCAAGGATCTTGCCTCTGCACTAAGATGCGCTCACCCGCTTTGATCTGAGCATCGAGGTCTCGTAGGTGCTCTCTGCTCCGCTTAGACTGATGGATACTGTATCCTGTAATAACAGCCCTAATGGTGGCTTTGAAGCCCTCCCATCGCGCCCAGCCAGATGTCTGCTGAGGGGGATTAAACTGGAAGTACTCACGAATTTGTGCGCGTAATTTGTCCCTAAGGTTTACCTGTTCTAAAAGGGTTCTATCGAAGAACCATTGAGCCTGGGGCGAGTCCGACCGCCTAGTATGCAGCGTGATGGAAACCGCTGCATGATCCGAGATGTGGGTAGCCTGAATTTCTGCGGCCAAGACACTGGAAATCAATGACTTAGAAATTAGCAAAAAATCAATTCTAGATAATGAATGGTGTGGAGGTGAGTAAAAAGTAAACTCCTGTTCCAAAGGGTGAAGAAGCCGCCAAATGTCCACCAAGCCAGATTCCTGTATGGCCGAGGCCAACACTAACTGAGCTCTGGGAGGCTTCCCGGACCTAGGGGGCTTCCTATCCACTAAAGCGTCTATCACAAGGTTAAAGTCCCCCCCTAAGATAAGTGGACAGGTAGTGTCTCTATGTATTTCCTCTGCTATGGCCCGAAAGAACTCCGGACTATCACAGTTTGGTGCGTATAAATTAATTAGAGCTAGGACATCCTGCCCGATTTGGAGATGAACCCTGACCCATCTACCACAGTTATCCGCAAGTGAAAACAACACCAGCGGGGCTAAGGACCGCCGAACTAGAATTGCCACTCCATTATGTTTCTGTATTGCTGCAGAGTAAGCCACTTCCATAAATGGTTTAATATTCAGCTTAAGGGACTCCTGCGCATTAAGTCGTGTCTCTTGCAGAAGTAATATGTCTGCCTTTTCATGCTGGCCATACTGGATAATAGTTTTCCTTTTAATGGGGCCATTTATACCTTTGACATTTAAAGATAACACTCTTATAGGACCCATCTTAAAATTACACACTAAACTGATATAGGCCTCTTTCTTCTGCTATTACTGTACCCAAGAGCACACCAGGACACACTCCTTCAAGCTGGTTAACCTTCATGCGCACCGCCGCCCGACCCATAATATCCCTTACAACTAAATCTGTGACCTGATCCCAGTGACCCCAGTGAGGAGTATACCCATAATACCCCAAATAGGTGAACCTTATGAGGCAGAAGAGGCCCAGGCTCGAGCTCAGCTCAAAAGTAACATGCTGACCTTCCCGAGAGGGTAGGGAAGAGCCAACTAAGAAGGGAGAGTAAAGAGAAGAAAAGGAAAACAATTAAGGCTCTCCCCAAACCATCAATGAGGCCCCCCAAGCAACCCTTTAACTTGAAATTAGCATTTTACACAAGCGTTGATTATACAAACAACATCCTCTCTCGCAGGTTAAGATCGGAACCCTAACTGGGCACCGTTAACGATAGTCAAGCCATCAGTTCAGCTTCCTTACTGTCCAGAAAGGCCCGGAGGGCTTCGGGATCATCGAAAGTCCTGGTCTGATTATGAAGGGTCACCCTCATTCTCGCAGGGTAGAGGAGACCAAAACGGGCCTGCAAGTGTTGCAGCCTAGGCCTCAATGCCAGAAGATCTCTCCGCCTATCCACCGTGCACTTCGCGAAATCCGGAAAAAACATCAATTTATGACCATCATGTTCTACTGGCGCCCGTGCACGCGCCGCGTCCATGATTTGAGTCACTTGTTGAAACCGCAGTACCTTAAGAATGACAGGTCTTGTTTTCGTACTGTTCATCAGCGGCTGCGATGGAACCCGATGAGCTCTCTCAATCTCAAACGGGCACTCGAATGAGATTTTCAAAACCTTGGGGATAAGCTGTTGCAAGAAAGCGCACATGTTCTTTCCTCCTTCCACCCCTTCAGGCAGCCCTAATATTATTCCTCCGGGACCTGTTGTTATTGTCCTCGAGCTCCCTTTGCAATGCCTTAATTTGTCTTGCGTGCTTGCTAAGCTCTTTAAGCTTCTCTTCATGCACCGCCGCTTGCATTTCCACTTTATCTTGACGCACCACCAACGCTTCCATTTGCTGCTTTAACACATTCACATCTTCTTGCATCGTCGATAGCGAATCGCTGTTATGTGTCACTATATCTTTTATTGCTCGGATTTCAGTGAGTATCTCCTGTACCGCCTCCGGCCAGTCTCGGCCTGCCGCCATTTTCTGGGGGGATGGTGGCTCCGTTTTGGATCTTTTGACACTGGCGTTTTGGCCTCCGACAAAGTCCAATCGGGTTTGTTTTGGTCCCGCCATCGTCCGACCACCCTCCGATCACCACAGTATCACTTTTTCCACACGCACTTAGGAAAAGTCAGCACTTTAGACCGGATTCTGTAAATAGCCCTTCAGAGCTCTAACTCAGGCTTCCATTTCACCACGCTCCAGGCTCCGCCTCCTCATACCGGGCCAATTCTAATGTCAGCCCTGTACGTCAAGGGCCGGTGAAATGGCCGGGGAATGACTCCCCTGGATGTTTGTTCATTTTTTTTTTTAAATTCGGTGTGCTGAAGAGGCTGGGAGGGCCAGGGGACATTCCCCGCAGCTCGACCCTGGACTTTGGAGGCCAGATCGGGGGTAGGACTGTGGGGAATTTGCAGTTTTAGTTGGCGGCCAGCATTGCGGCTTTTAAATGGTGCCATGGCGCCTTGACTCCATTTAAGTGCCCTGACTGAGTTACCGGGTGCAGTCATGCACCTGCAGGCTGGACAGAATCGCTGTCCCAAGCTGCACGTGCAGGACTGTTCGCGATTCTGATCTTGTGGGGCTAGACGTGCCCGGCGGGAGTAGAATCACGATCCCCTCTATGCATCCAGTTCACACCGGACGCACAGACGGGATGGACTTGCGGGACAGAATTGGGTCATATGGGAATTCTCCCGGTCCTGACTTGAACATGCTTATTCCCCTGGGCTCCGATGAATAGCATCACTTACCTGTGAGGACTTATATTTTCCATATGTGAGAATACAGAGTACAGGTAAATAGAGTGCATTAATCAGCTGTACTCTGTAATATTTCCTATTACCCAGTAAAGTATTTATTATAACTCACCTGGGTATGAGTCAGCAACTGCTCCTTTTCTTGATTCCTGAAGATCCCAGACATTCGGCTCTTCCTCTTCTTTAATCCTTGATAATATATCAGGATTGATTCCTTCGAAGCCTGTTTCCAGGAATTAATATGAAAAATGAGTTATGTTTCCCTTATAGTCACTGAAAAATACACAGCAGTAGCTCTCAGGGAGCAGCACATGATGGGGGAGAGGAGGAAAGGTCTACTACTGGCGTCCACACATAAAGCAGAATAATCTGGGGAGGTTATTATTCCTCACTTTGAGTATTCTGGTAGTGGAACAAGTCATATATTTTTATAATAAATAACTTGAATCACTAAAGAAAGGGAGGCTGTGATCGTTTGATATTGACTAAATAGATTTTCAAGAAACTGCATGTTATGAGGTCCCTTGGTATTAACAGTTGATTTAGGAAGCCCCAGTGACTGTCTTGTGAGATGACTGTTGAGCTCTTCATCACCTTCACCCCTCAGAATCAGATTCAAGATTTTACACACCATCACTGTGAAAGTATGAAATTCTATGAGAATTAAAGAGGAGAAACACCTGCTGATGAAAGGGAAATTGTGGCCTAATGAGGGCAGGGTTCAAATTGTACTCTCCCCCATCATTCCTTCTGACTTCAGGGAAGTCCCTTTGGGAGTAAGTTTATAACTGCTGACTGTCAGCATACATCAGCATGACATTATGCCTAGCATAGGTTTCATGGCTTTTGCCAGACCTTGGCCTGCAGCTCTGACCCCCTGGTGATGTCAGATAGGACGTCTCCAGACTTGATGGGCTTGGTATGCCTGATGAGATTAGTCTGCAAGACAACAGCCACTCCTTACTAATCAAGTGATAACAGACCTCAAACAGACCAAAGTATGACAAAGGGAGGTGCTGGAGAAATTCACTATAAATACAGAAAGGACAAAAATACCTTCTCTCTTCCTATTCATCGGACATGAGGCTCTGACACCCACTTCTCTTTACCCCCCCCCCCTTGTTCTCTCTCTCTCTCTCTCTCCCTATTCATCGGACATGAGGCTCTGACACACACTTATCCCCCCCCTCTCTCTCACACACATATGCACCCACACACAGAGTCATTTGTATACACTGAAGCAGCTCTGTAACAACCTTATACTTCTGTTCTGTACCTATGTAATAAGTCTATTTCTATATAAAAACCTTTTTCCAAGCCACACCAGTTTGGTTGTCTTGTGCTACAAACCCTACTGCCGCTGTGAAGCGGACCCAGGACCAACAGGAGAGTAACCGAACGTAGGAAGTGGCGTAAGGTGACACTGACATTAGTGAGAAATGTATGCTTTGCTTTTCAAAAGTATCACTTAAGCGCAAACTCCTCCCTCAGAAATCCCTCCTCTACAGCAACTTAATTTAGGTACATACAAATCATACAGATGTAACTTTACTCTACAAAGGGGGCACAATCACAGTATATAAAACCCATTTCCACAGTAAAAGCACTGCTTAATCCAAGGAAATAGCTTGGAAAATTACCCTCCCTATCTCCCCTCACCTCAAATGCCCACTTAGATTGTAAGCTCACTAGGGTAGGGACAGATTGTGTCTCAATTATAAAAATGCTTAAGTTCCCTTGAGCTAAAACTGGAAGGGGGAAACTCGTAGGACATATAGGAGGCCTTATGATCCCTCAGACCTGGATCTTAAGACAGTCGGTAGGACTGAGACAGAATCCTGCTCATATCTGCAAGTTCCTGGAGTGGAGGATGTACACAAAAACATCTCCTATTCTTGTGTCTGCTAGAAAAACAGATTCAGTCCTTACCTAGGGAAATCAGAGTCTCATAATTCTCCTTCATCACTTCCCTGTACAACTCTTTCTGTCCTTCATGCAAATACCTCCACTCCTCCTGGGAGAAAGAGACAGCGATGTCCTCAAATGTCACCTGCAGCTGAAACACAAACCAGAAACACTCAGGAGCAAGAGAAGGTGCTCAGAATGCCTTAGATTTCAGCTGGAAAGGATGGTGCTTCAGTATTACATTTTCCATTGCAGGGGGCAGCCACAGGCAGGATCTGTGGGACTCCTGTGGAACTGGCTGTCCCTTCTGACTGAAAATGTGACATTGATGCACCATCTCCACCACCAGGAATGTGGGTGCAGGACCCATGCAGCTTAGTGGATGTTTTGGACGTGTGTTCAGCTGTGTGTGGTCCTAGAATCCATTTCTCCCTTCGGCTCCCAGGTTTGCTAATCTACTATAACTATAAAAAGGTCTCAAATACAGGACAAATAGAATATCAAATGTCACTGCCTGGATAAATCAGCGTGTAATAAAACCAGGGCATGAGCTTTCAAGTCCAACTGCACAAGCCAAAGTAAATGCCCCCTTCCCACATTAGTTAAATCTAAATTTAGCACAGGATTCAGAAATTCAACTGACATTTTCTGGTACATCTGACAGTTTCAAAATTCACCCTGTGTCAAATTTAAAGGAAACATTTATGGGAAGCATTAATGGTGGTACTGTGTGGCCACAGGGAGATAGATGCTTAGAATGCACTAATGTCATAAAGGAAAGTGAGCACATAATCCCCCTTATGACATAGGTGTACATGCGTTGGAATGTGTGCGTGTAATAAAGACCTAGATGAGAAAGCAGGAGCCTGTGTAAATAATATACAGTAGGACTATTCAGTTTACAAATTAAACAAATAGCCCCGGGGGGGCCACGTGATGCGTGAGTGAGTGCAGACGTGTCTCGCTTGCTCCGGGGCTGCCTCGGCATTTAATCTGCGTTTTATTTAACCTATTAAGAATAAAAACCACCTCCACACGTTCCGGGGGGATCACTGTATTGGCTCCAATCCTTCGAGGGGCATAGTGAAATCGGCGGGATGCTGCTGCTGGGGAAGAAAAACCGGGAGAGGTCGACCAGAGTGGGGCCTTCTTCGTCTGCCATGCTGCAGCCGCCTTCGCCGGGGGTGGAGAGCACGGAGTCCGCATCAAAGGAATTGGCGAAAGAAGTGGTAAAACTCCTAGACCCCAAGTTTGAGAGGGCAGGCAAGATAGGGAAAGAACGGAACAAAAACAGCTGTTGCTGGAGATCCAGCAGAAGTTGGATGATTTAGAGAACTGCCGCGAAGAAACAATTTGAGGATTGTGGGACTCTCAGAGGAAAAATTAGACCTCGAGCTGCTTCCATTTTTGGAGAAATGGCTGCCAGAGGAACTGCGTCTGGAGGTGCTGCGAGATCAATTTAAGATAGAATGAGCACATCGGCTGGGAGTGCGGCGAGAGAGTGGGGGTTGGCCACGTGTGGTGATCCTGAGGGTGCTTAACTTTCAACACAAGATGCAGATCCTACAAGTATATCGGAAGAAGGATGAACTTATGCTGGACAATCAGAGGATTCCCCTCTTTCAGGATTATTCAGCGGCGGTTGCGGCCAAGAGGAGGGAGTTTTCACCTATATGCGCAGAACTTTTCAAATGTAAACTGAGGTTTACGCTGGCTTTCCCGGCGATCCTGCGAGTCTCAAGCCAAGGCCAGAATCGGACTTTTGAACAAGCAGCGGCGGCGAAGCAATTTCTGACACAACTCGGAAACGACGGAGCAAAGGACTAAGAGCGTGCTTGCTCGCCTGGAGCTCATGGCAGTAGACTGGAATGTCGGGTGAAAGCGGGACATGTACACGGGCAAAGAGCGGCATATAAATTAACAATTGTGGGAGTGAGTGCATTGCGGACCTGAGTTTCTGCAATTAATACGTTTTCTTTTCAGTGTGTAGCAAACTGTATACGCGGCATGATTTATGACAGATAATGTTATGGCACTGTTGGAGGTTCTAATGCAGAGGCTGTTAAGGTTTGATTTGTTCACGGGCATTGACGGATAATAGTTGTGGTGGGAGGATGGGGGTCTAGCCGAGGTGGCCCTGCGGTGTCAACTCGGGACTAGGCCTCAGTGGTTCATCTGGGGGCCCTGGTAGGTTTGGTTTTAAGGGGTTTAGGAGGGGAGCAGAGGGGAGAGGGGGCGCAGGGGGAAGAGCAGAAGGAAGGGGGGGAAGGGGAGGGATGGGGAGAAGTAGTAGGGAGGGGAGGTGGGGGGATGGGGAGGGACTGGGAGGTGGGATGAAAGAGATTTCAGGGGAAGGTGCTGGGGAGAATACTGACTCACCCGAGAGGGAGAATGGCTGCAACTAGACACAGAGGTTCAAGATATGGGCTGTGGAGGGTTCAATGGCTCAGGGTGGAGGCTGGGCTGCCCTGGGTTAGCGCTATAACTATTTCCATACTGATAAGTAAATCTTTCACGTTACTGTGGAATGCGACATGATTTGAGATTAGTAACCTGGAATGTGGGGGGGGGGGGGGGGGTAACCACACCGGTGAAGTGCCCCAAAATTTTGCAGGCCTTAAAGCGGGAGAAGGCGCAGATTGCGTTGTTACAGGAGACACATTTAAATGCCAAGGAGCATGCCAAGTTGCGGAGGGACTGGGTGGGGAGGGTCTTGTCCGCTTCCTCCGGTGACAGGAGGAAGGGTGTGGCGAAACTGGTGCACAAGAGTCTGACTTGTGAGGTCCTGGAGGAGGTGGGGGACCCGCTGGATACATTTTTATTTGTACACGTTCGGATTCAGGGAGAATTGTTCCTTGGAAACCTGTACGCACCCAATGTGTATGATCATACATTTTTCCGACACATACTAGACAAGGTTTTGGGGGCCCCAAAAATACCTTTAATTCTTGCAGGGGACTTTAACTGCCCACATGATTCTGCTTTGGATAGATCGCAGTCACAATCCAGTAGAGGATGGATGAATAAGGGTGTGGGCTATCTGTGTGATATGGGAGACCTGGTAGATTCTTGGAGAACTTTGCATCAGGAGAGCAGAGACTACACACATCTGTCGAGGGCCCATCAGATGTGGTCGCGTATAGATTATATACTGGTGTCTAAGCATTGGTTTAGCAAGGTGGTCAAAGCAGAGATAGAGCCTATTGTAATATCTGATCATGCAATGATGCGTTTGGATTGGAGAGGTGGTAGTAAACCGGGGGGGTAAATGGTCATTTCCTAGCTATATGTGGAGGAAGCAGGAGTTTCAGCAGTATGTACGGAAGCATTGGGAAGAGTATGTTCGATTTAACGTGGGGCACACCAGCTCGGCGGCGGTTTTTTGGGAAGCAGGGAAGGCGGTACTTCGGGGGCACATTATTGCTTTTGTAGCGGCAGAGAGGCGGGCACTGAATGAGGACCTGATCAGATTAACTAGGGAATTGCGAGAAGCAAAGACCCACGCGGTGCGACAATCGGGGGGCATCCAAAAGTATCTGGAGCTTCAGAAACAGTTGAATGCTGTGCTGCAAGAGACAGCTATTCAATCGATGCAGTTTTATAAGCACCAATTCTTCCGTTATGGTGACCGGATGGAGAAACTGCTTGCCAGATTAGTACATGACAAGACTGGCCCTAGAGGAATAGCGGTGATACGAGATAAAAAGGGGATGAAACATAGTGAGGCAGGGAAAGTGGTACAAGTATTTCAGACATTTTATGAAGAGTTATATGCTGCGGGTGAGGAGGATGAGACACAGGCGACAACCTTCTTGGATTCGGTGCAGCTGCCGTCGTTATCAGAGGAATAGCGGGGAGAGTTGAATCGGGCCATTGAGGGAGAGGAAATTAGGAGAGTGATTCGGGCAGGAGTACCGCATAAGGCACCGGGCCCCGATGGGTTCGGGACTGAATTTTACAAGATGCTAGATGCACAGGTGACTCCAACGCTGGTGGCAGTGTATGGCGAGGCCTTGGAGGTAGGTAGGTTTCCAAGGGATATGAGGACTGCGAGTATTATCTTGATCCCGAAGCCGGGGAAGGACCCTGAGGATCCGGCCTCATATAGGCCGATCTCTTTGATTAATTATGACATGAAGGTGCTTGCCTCGGTATTGGCGAACCGACTGCAGCAGTTCCTTCCGAAATTGGTGGGCCCCCATCAAGCAGGGTTTGTTAAGGGGAGAGAAGCCTTTGTGAACATCAGTAAGGTTCTGCTGGGCCTTGAGAAATGTGTGCTGGAGCGCGATCCTGTGATACTTGTCAGCCTGGATTCGGAGAAGGCATTTGACAGAGTATCCTGGGGGTATATGTTTGCAGCCCTGCAAAGGTTTGGTTTTCAAGGCCAATTTCTACAGTGGATAAGGGCGCTGTATCTGGACCCATTAGCTGTGGTGGATAGTGGAGGGGGGCGGTCACAGCCCTTTTCGCTGCACAGGGGCACGAGGCAGAGCTGTCCCTTTTCCCCTTTGCTGTATGTGCTGCAACTAGAACCGCTGTTGAAGTCGCTTATAGCGTCAAAATCAATAGAGGGGATAGAGTGGGAAGGAGGAGGGATAAAGGTAAGTGTGTTCACAGACAATATGCTGCTGTGCCTTAGGAGTCCGTCACACTCGTTGGAGGTTGCACTGCGGGAGATTGAACATTTTGGATGCTTTTCAGGACTGAAAATTAATAGAAGTAAATCTATGGTGTTGGATGTGGATAATCAGTCCAGAGAGGCTTGGCAGGGAGTGTTCCCGCTAAGCTGGGCGGAAGGGCAGATACGGTATTTGAGGATCCAAATCCCGGATCACCCCAGGAGACTGTATGAGGTGAATGTACAGCCATTGTTGGACTCGACGATTGGTAGGTTGAAAAGATGGAGAGACCTCCCAGTCTCCTTGATGGGCCAGATAGCGTTGGTAAAAATGCTAGAGTGGCCCCGTTGGCTGTATTTATTACGGCAACTGCTGATATGGTTACGGAGGAGAGATTTGATGGGTTTGCAGCAGCAGTTGGGCAAATTTATTTGGAGGGGAAGAGGGCATGTATTGCAATAACAGCCTTCATGCGAAACGTGGATGAAGGAGGTGCGGGTTTGCCCTCCCTGAGGAGCTATAATTTGTGCTATTTAGCGAGGCGGTTGAGTGATGTGATTGTAGGTAATGAGGAGCGTGTCCCAGTGACCCTGATCGACCAGTTGTCGGGGAATTGGCATAGGGTATATCTGTTGCACTGCATAGGAGTCCTGCTGCCGCCGGCCTGGAGGGCATCGCAGTATCTGGGGGCACTCCGGGCGGCGTGGAAGGTCCTCTGCCACCAAAGAGGATGGAATTGGAAGGTGACAGATTGCTTACCGATGGCGGGCAATGCTGATTTTGAACCTGGGAGGGAACGCGGAGGGGCTCTGATTTGGCATAAGGCCGGTATAGATTACCTAGGCCAACTGAGAATGGAAGGGTCGGATCAGATGGAATCCTTCCGAGTGCTGCCTAGACAATATCAGTTGCAGGCGAAGACGTTTTATTTTTACTTACAAGTTCAGCATTACTTGACAGGTCTGAAGAGCAGGGGCGAGGTGCTGCAGAGGCGTGGGAGTTTATGGTTGTTGATGGAGAGACTCCAGGAAAGTGCGGCAGCCTGAGTAATCAGAGTGGAGCTTTCCCCGGAGGGAAATCTGGACTGCCTGGCCCCCTTGGTGTGTCGGTGGCGGATGGATGGGTTGCCTGACATCACAGAGGATCTGCTGGGGCAGGCCTTCCGGAGAATAAGTTTAATCTCGGAGGTGGTGAGATATCAGGAAATGCAATATAAATTAATGTGGCGGGCATATGTGTCGGAGGTCCGGGCAGCGAGGATGGGGATCTTGAAGACGGATGTGTGTGGTCTCTGCAAAAGCAAGGTGGGAACATTAGTACACTGGTTTTGGTCTTGCCCTAATATTCAGACATTCTGGGAGGCGGTAGGGGAGAAATTAATGCTCTGGACAGGAGTGGGTTTGGAACTCCGACCGGTATGGTGTATATTCCATATACCTTACTCAAACATTGGGGGGACACAGCCACTAAGGCAGTTGTATGAAAAGAGTTTTTTAGTAGCCAAAAAGTGCATCCTACAACAGTGGCTAGAGGAGGGGGGCCCGCACCCACGAGAATGGGAGATGCAGTTGAGAGACGTGATGCAGATGGAACGTAGAACGGCCCAGTTGTTTGGGGGGGGGGGGGGAAAGCTGGGAAAAATTTCAGGCTATCTGGGAGCCACTGCTGCAGATACCCGCAGGGCCTCGTCAGCGATAGCCAGGAGCTCTTGGGAATAATAAGAGACTGGAGATTCCCTTACAACCTCAAAGATGAGTGCAGCCGGTGGTGGATGGGGCGTACGATAAGGATCAGGGGATGGGGGGGGTCTAAAATCGTGCAGAGTCCCTGGAGGGATTGAGAGGGGGGGGGATCAGCAGGGAGGGAGGAAGACGAAGGGGAAGGGGGGTTGAGGTGTATTCAGTTCTCAGCTGGTAGAGCTATGACATGGATTGTTATAAGTTGTAAATTAGTGAGACTGGCAGTTGTAATGCTCTATGTTTTGGTGTGTGTGGTGGAAATGTATAATAAAAATGATTTTCCATAAACAAATAGCCCCTTCAGTAAATATTTGGTTACAAGTTTTAAGCTACTACATATAGAATTTTATTATTTACTGATCTTACTAATTTTGAGGAACTTTGCAAAGCCAGCAGCAATGGTAAGGAAGATATTTGATGAATATAGCAATATGTCCATTGATGAACAAATGAGAATTTCTAACTCTAGAGCACAATTTCAATACGTGCATGTCCTGGTTAGCAGTGGAAGAGCTCCAGGCTGAGAGTGTGAGTTTACGATTCTTCCTTACAGCTTAGCTCGACAATATGAAAGTGCGACAGATTTGTACTGTGAGCTCTATAAGAGCACACTGAGTTAAGGTACAGAGAGAGCAGTGAGGACATTTTAATAAATTCTTTGGTAGATATTTCTCTGTTCTTGGTATTGAGCTACATTTGAAATATTTCAGCTCACAACTTTTCTGTACTTTTGGCTGATTGGAAACAGAAAGGTTTAAACTTTCTTTTTCATTTACAGAAAGATAAAGCTTTTAAAATTATAGTTTGCTCATATTAAGTTAAATCCAGTTAAGTTTACCTACTCAGTTCTATGTACGTTTAAGTTAAATTATTATCTGTAAACCACCTTGGCAATCTGATAAGGCGGTATATAAACCAGTTAAATAAATAATAAATGATTAATGTTGTGATCTGAAATTCAAGATCGATCTGCCTTTCCATATTGCTATATATTATTTTTAAATTTAAGCTCTTATTTTCTCAGGGTTCACTCAAAACAAAGTGCAGAAAGGAAAGAAAGAGGCAGAGAGGAAGGAGAATCTAGAGAGATGAGATGAAGCAGAAAGTGAGGGCATAATAAAGCCAGAGGGGAGAGGAACAAGGAAGAAGAGCCTCAGGGGCTTTTCTGGATTGAGCAGCGTCTGGCACATTTCTTCCGTTTTCTCTATGCAGCGTGTGTGTATCAGAGGGTGGATGGCATTGCCTGGCACTGCGTCTCTTGCTACCCACCTCCCGCCAGTCTCCTACCTGCTGAGCAGAAAGCCCTGCAGCCATTCTCCTGCCCTTCCCACAGCACCAATTCCAGCCCTGACTCTCTGCAGGGCCCCCTAGGCTGCAGCTTTGCAGGATCAGAGTCTGCTCTCAATTTCTAACTGGTGTTGCAGGATATCAGCACTGAACAGTACAGTAAGCACCGCCCCTTCCAGGAGGAGGTGATGTCACAAAGGCTGTCCTACAACTGAAGGCATGCATGCTGGGAAATGTAGTTTTATTGTGCTCTTTAGCTAAAGGGAAACTGTGAATGGTGAAAAATGCAGTCCTCTAATATTTTAAATTTATTTATTTATTTGCATTTCTTATATACCGCACTATTTGCGATCAGCGCGGTTTACATAAAACAAAAGGTATCCGACAATGAATAAAAGCTAAATCTTACTATGGCGAAAAGGAAGAAGGGGAGAGAAGAAAGAAAGTAGAAAATCGAAGGGAGGCTCCAGCCCTGCACCGCTCCGGCACTCTCCAGATAAAGCCGAGGAAATCAGAGAGAATATTCACTGGTGTTTCCCCATAGTGCTTCTGAATATCCCTCCCAGCGGCACATATCTGCTTAGCAGCTGCTGATACCTGGAAACGTGCTTTAGAAAACTGACCCCTAAAATGTATACTACAAACATATGCAGGAAAGTTGAAAAGTGTACAGTTATAATTGCAGTGAGACCCAACGGCACGTCTCCCTTTCCCTTCCACTGGCAGGCTCGGGCATGTCTACCTGTGGGTGCTGGGGATAATGGGTATTATGGGGTGTGAGCAATGACTGATGGTGTAAGTGAAGTGCCTGTGCGTAGGTTTATGGCTTATGATTGTTTTCCACCTTTATGCAAGCAGGCAAGGCAGTCTGCAATAAAAACAATCAAAAAACCCAGAAATTAACGCCATATCATATAAGCAGAGATAGGGAGGGGATAAAAGGAGAGAGCAACAGAAAGGGGAGGGAGAAATAAGTTACAATAGGTCGAAGGTCAGCCAGAGATTTCATAAGTCAGCTCGAAAAGATATGTTTTCATTTTAGCCTTGAAACCTTTGAGGTGGACTCTAAGTGAATTTCAAGGAGTAAGCTGTTCCATATGAGAGGTGCAATCCAGAAGGAGGCAAATTGCCAGTTGAATCATTTTTAGTTTGGGAAGAAGTGGGAATATGAAGATAATATGTGTGTATTGAACCAAGGGATCACTGGGGGGAGGGGGGCAAGCAGGGTGATCAGTGAGGAAAAGTATTCTGGAGGGAGTGGGATTGTAGAGATGATCTGCATGTATTGAACGAAAAGATTCCTTGGGGATCATGCAGTGAGATCAGTGAGAAAAGGTATTTTGGAAGGAGTGGGATTGTAGAGATGATCTGCATGTATTGAACAAAGAGATTCCCTGGGGATCATGCAGTGTGATCAGTGAGGAAAGGTATTCTGGAAGGAGAGGGATTGTAGAGATGATCTGCATGTATTCAACAAAGAGATTCCCTGGGGGTCATGCAGTGTGATCAGTGAGGAAAGGTATTCTGGAAGCAGTGGGATTGTAGAGATGATCTGCATGTATTGAACAAAAAGCTTCCTTGGAGATCATGCAGTGTGATCAACGAGGAAAGGTATTCTGGAAGGTCATGCAGTGTGATCAGTGAGGAAAGGTATTCTGGAAGGTCATGCAGTGTGATCAGTGAGGAAAGGTATTCTGGAAGGAGTGGGACTGTAGAGATGATCTGCATGTATTGAAGTTAAGCGGGATGGAGGTGATCCAACGCTGAGGTCCTTGAGTAGCCAGAGCAGAATATTATGGTGCTTATTTTTGATTTACACAGAACTATAAATAACAGTTTGCATCAACTATAAATGACAGTTTGCATCATCGAAACAGTGAAGTTGGTAGCACAACAGGAAAAGTGAGTCTAGATCAGACAATGCTATATAGCTCATTATCTAAACACAAGCCACTCAGGAAAGAGAATAAGGAAGTGCTTCTACTGACTGTGCCCCTTTAGCCCTGGACTTTAAGAACATAAGACATGCCATACTGGGTCAGACCGAGGTCCATCAAGCCCAGTATCCTGTTTCCAACAGTGGCCAATCTAGGTCATGCGTACCTAGCAATATCCCCAAAAGACACAGGTTCCTCAATGCTTGTACTGGGTCAAGCATTGATATCCTGGGTCCCTTTTTAATAGTGGTTTATGGACCTTTCCTCCAGGAACTTGTCCAAACCTTTTTTAAACCCAGCTATACTAACAGCCCTTACTACATCCTCTGGTAACAGATTCCAGAGTTTGGTTACACGTTGAGTGAAAAAATGTTCTCTCTTATTTGTCTTAAATAGTTTACCCTGTAGCTTCATTACATGTCCCCTAGTCTTCCTATATTCTGATAGTGTAAACAATTGTTCCACGTTTATCCGTTCCACTCCACTCATTAATTTATAGACCTCTATCATATCTCCCCTCAGCCGTCTCTTTTCCAGGTTAAAGAGCCCTAACCTATTTAGCCTCTCTTCATAGGAGTAGCCTTCCATCCCCTTCACCAATTTGGTGGCTCTTCTCTGTACTTTTTCTAATAACGCTATGTCCTTTTTGAGATACGGTGACCAGAATTGCACACAATATTCAAGGTGCGGTCGTACCATGGAGCGATACAGAGGCATTATAATATCCTTTGTTTTATTTTCCATCCCTTTCCTTATGATACCTAGCATTCTATTTGCTTTCTTGGCTGCCGCTGCACACTGGGCCGAGGGTTTTAACATGTTATCCATGATGACTCCTAAATCTTTTTCCTGGGTGGTGGTTTCTAATTTGGAGCCTTGCATCGTGAAACTATAGTGTGGGTTGTTCTTTCCTAGGTGCATAACTTTGCACTTGTCCACATTAAATTTCATCTGCCACTTGGATGCCCAGTCTTTCAATTTATCCAGATCCTCCTGCAGTTTTCCACAATCCTCTTGGGTTTTAACAGCTTTAAACAGTTTTGTGTCATCTGCAAATTTGATAACCTCACTAGTTATTCCCTTTTCCAGGTCATTTATGAATATGTCAAAAAGTAGCGGACCCAGTACAGATCCCTGGGGTACTCCACTATTCACCTTTTTCCATTGGGAATATTGGCCATTTAGCCCTACCCTCTGCTTTCTATCTTTTAACCAGTTCCCGATCCACAATAGTACACTGCCTCCTATCCCATGACTTATTAGCTTCACCAAAAGTCTCTGATGGGGGACCTTGTCAAAAGCTTTCTGAAAGTCCAGATACACTATATCAACCGACTCACCTTTGTCTACCTGTTTATGCACACCTTCAAAAAAGCATATCAGATTAGTAAGACAAGATCTTCCTTGTCTAAAGCCATGTTGGCTGTCTCCCATTAGGCCATGACTATCTACATGCTGTGTAATTTTGTTCTTTATGATGGTTTCTACCATTTTCCCTGGTACTGACGTCAGGCTCACCGGTCTGTAATTTCCCGGGTCACCCCTGGAACCCTTTTTAAAAATTGGTGTTACGTTGGCGACCCTCCAATCTTCAGGTATTACAGATGTTTTTAATGAAAGTTCACAGATTACCAATAGCAGGTCTGCAATCTCATATTTCAGCTCCTTCAACACTCTGGGATGTATACCATCCGGTCCAGGTGATTTGCTACTATTCAGTTTATCAAATAGTTGTAATATATCTTCCCAGTGTAGCGATATTTCTCTCAATTCCTCTGCAGTATCACCTTTAAATACCACTTCAGTCTTGGGTAACATCCCTACATCTTCCTCAGTAAAGACCGAAGCAAAGAATTCATTCAGTCTATCTGCTATAGCCTTGTCTCCTCTTACTGCCCCTTTTACCCCTCTATCATCTAACGGTCCAATTGACTCTCCCACAGGCCTTTTGCTACGAATGTACTTGAAAAAGTCTTTATTTCGTGTTTTTTTTTCCGTAGCAAGTTTCTTCTCAAATTCCCGCTTTGCCTGCCTTATCAATGCTTTGCATTTAACTTGCCAGTGCTTGTGCTGTTTCCAGTTTTCATCATTTGGTTCTTTTTTCCATTTCCTGAAGGTTGCTTTTTTGGCAGCAACAGCCTCTCTGACCCCACCTTTAAACCATGCTGGCAGTTTTTTGGACTTTCTTCCACTCTTCTTAATGCGTGGAATACAGCTGGTCTGGGCTTCGAGGATAGTAGTTTTAAATAACGCCCAAGCTTGCTGTAAGTCTTTAACCTTTGGAACCGCTCCTTTTAGTTTTTTCCTAACTATATTCCTCATTCTATCATAGTCTCCCTTTTGAAAGTTAAAAGGTAGTACTGTGGATTCCTTTACTATTTGCCCTCCAATAATTAAATCAAACATGATCATACTATGATCACTATTGCCAAGTGGTCCCAACACCCTTATTTCTTGCACCAGATCTGGCGTTCCACTAAGGACTAGGTCCAGTATGGCTTCCCCTCTGGTCGGTTCATGAACCAGCTGCTCCAAGAAGCAGTCATTTATTCCATCTAGAAACTTTACCTCTTTAGCTTGTCCTGCCGTGACACTGACCCAGTCGATACCGGGGTAATTGAAATCACCCATTATTACTACTCTGTTGTGACTTTTGTTAGCTTCCGTGATTTCTTTGAGCATTTCATCATCCATTTGTTCATTCTGGCCAGGCGGTCGATAGTATACTCCCACTGCCATCACCTTCCCCTTCATAAGTGGAATTTCAATCCATAGAGATTCTACAGCAAATTTTGTTCCCTGCAAAACTTTAATCCTTTCTGACTCAATGCCCTCTCTAACATAGAGCGCAACCCCTCCACCAATTTGATCAGCTCTATCATTACGATATAGTTTGTATCCAGGTATCACAGTGTCCCACTGGTTATCCTCCTTCCACCATGTCTCTGAGAGTGCAATCATATCTAACCTCTCATTTAGTGCTATGTATTCTAACTCTCCCATCTTATTGTTTAGACTTCTAGCATTGGCATACAAGCATTTTAGAGACTGTATTTTATTCATATTAATCTGGCTATTGGTAGGCATGGGTAATTGGGCATCTTTATGCTCTGTCTGCTCCTTACTCAAGGGCATTTCGGCTACTATCCTCCCTTTTGGAACCTCACTGCTTTTGGTAGTATCCTTCAAGGATACCTTCGTCCGAACCATGCGCTCCTGGGTGACTGTCGGCTTTCCCCTGCTTTCTAGTTTAAAAGCTTCTCTATCTCTTTTTTAAAGGTTAATGCCAGCAGTCTGGTCCCATCCTGATTAAGGTGAAGCCCATCCCTTCGGAAGAGCCCCCCCTTTCCCCAGAATGTTCCCCAGTTCCTAACAAATCCAAAACCCTCATCTTTGCACCATTGTCTCATCCACGCATTGAGACTCCGGAGCTCTGCCTGTCTTTTGGGTCCTGCACGTGGAACAGGAAGCATTTCGGAGAACGCTATCCTGGAAGTTCTGGATTTCAACTTCCTACCTAAAAGCTTAAATTTAGGCCCAGAACCTCCCTACCACATTTTCCTATGTCATTGGTACCAACATGTACCAAGACAGCAGACTCCTCCCCAGCACTATCTACGATCCTATCTAGGCGGTGCGTGAGGTCTGCTACCTTCGCACCAGGCAGGCATGTTACCAGGCGATCCTCACGTCCACCAGCCACCCAGCTATCTACATTCCTAATGATTGAATCACCAACTATAACAGCTATCCTGACCCTCCCCTCATGGGCATGTGGCCCTGGAGAAACGTCCTCGGTGCGAGAGGGTTTTACATCACCTGGAGGACAGGTCCTAGTTACAGGATCACTTCCTGCCACACCAGGGTGATGCTCCCCTGTCACGTGACCTCTCTCCTCCATGGCAACAGGGATGCTGCCAGACTGGAGTTGGGACTTCAGGACTATATCCCTGTAGGTCACGTCCATGTACTTCTCTGTCTTTCTTATGTCTTCCAGGTCTGCTACTCTAGCCTCTAGAGAACGGACTCGTTCCCTGAGAGCAAGGAGTTCTTTGCACTTAGTGCATATGTAAGACCTCTCACCAACTGGGAGAAAATCATACATGTGACATTCAATGCAAAAGACCGGAGAACCCCCATCTCGTTGCTGGACTTCTGTCTGCATCTTAGTTTAAAGCTTGTGTTTAGGTCTTTTAAATTCTGTATATAATAAGGATTGGTGTAGATGCTTATACCAATAAAAGTGTATCTAATACCCCTAATACACCTTGTGTACCTGAAGCTTAATTAATTAATCTCAGGTCCTCCGTGTATGACTGATTTGGATAACCAGCTGCACCTGAGATCAGCCCCTTTCCTCTAAGATGTGCAGGTACCTATAAATCTACAATTACCCCAGGGGAGGTGGGTGCCGGGGAGGGAGGGAGGGAGATAAGTCCTATTAAAGAGGGCAGGTACAAGGTACCCTGTCCTGAACCCTCAGCAGGGGGGAGAGGGGTACCAGATAAAGCCCAGTTAGTTGAGAGAGGCAAGGTAAGTTACAGCTGAGAAAGGGTAAGAGAAAGTTTAAAACTTAAACGTCTACAGCAATGGAGTGGGTAAGGGAACCCAATAAGATGGACAGATAGAGAGCTATGTGGAGACACACAGATTCACAGTTATTTGCAAACAAGACTCACAGTTATGCAGCAACTCAGTAAAAAAAATCACCTTTTGGAAGAGCTCTGGAAGCACCCCTCTTCTTAGAGAACACAGAGGCAATCTGAGCTAAACCCACGTGTGCAGCACAGAAAATGGAAGGCCACAACACTAACTCAGCAGGGGGGAGGGGAGGAGTCCTTCATGGAAGGGTAGGAGAAAGTTTAAAACTTAAACGTCTACAGCAATGGAGTGGGTAAGGGAACCCAATAAGATGGACAGATAGAGAGCTATGTGGAGACACACAGATTCACAGTTATTTGCAAACAAGACTTGCAAACAAGACTTTAAGGAGGGGGACTGGGTAGTGACACACCTATGCGGATGAACATAAAGCCAGCAAGTGTCATGTCACAGGTGGAAAACGTTCATCACTGTGGTTTATTCTGCAAATAACTGATATCTACAGAGCATGGAGCAGAGCAAGAACTCATACCACACAAGATGGAATGTTTTGCTGCAAATGCATTTTTGGCTTTGAAACTGAAAAACAACCTGTTGTATTAAGAGGAGTTAGTAAATGGTGAAAGGATGCTTTGATTTAATGATAAGGCGGTATACTAAATACTTCTAAATAAAATAAATAAGTACAATAGCCTGTGGCCCTTCTAAGGCCATCTCTGTCCCATAACCCCATCGCCCTCCCCTCTCCCTTGACCCTGCCTGAGCCCTCATTGGATGAACAATTGGTGCAGCATCACTGCTGAAGCCTCTGCCCACTGCCAATAAAATACCGTGCATCAGGGAAATAGATCTCTATACAATCAAGATGTTGCATTGACAGACTACGAGAAGTAATGTTCTGCCAAGACCTGTGATGTGCAGTTGGCCACAAACATTTCAGATGTACCTCTGGTAAAGTTAGGCACAAAGAAGAGCGAACTGCTCTTGCAATACAAATCAGGAATCCACAAGGAGCAAGAGTAATGGTGAACACAGGTGCTTTATTAAAATACCCCAACACGTTTCAGCTGACGCCTTCCTCAGGGGGCAGTTGCAGCTTACAATAAAAAGAACAATAATAAATTAAACATATTAAAAACAATAATCCTTAAAACAAGGAATCACATTAAAAAGTGGAAATAAACGAAACTGTAAAAACATATATAAATAGTCATTCAAAATAAGGTGCAAATCATGATTAAATCATAACATACATAGTATGTTTGGTATGAATAGACGCAGGGCAAATAGAAGTCATAAAAACAGGGTGAAAATGAAGTTAAATTAATATAGAACTGTGAAACAGGAAAGACTAAAGTGCTATGAAGCTATAAGTGTGTTGATGAATACCTAAGCAATACTTACATAACTGCACCAGAGGTGCGTTATTCATACAGCTTAAAACAGGGATACTGTTCTGTTAAAGCTGGTAAAACTGACAATGAAACAATATAAACTTAATTATGATTCAATTTTATGATCATTCAATTTTTTGACCCTAGCAGAACTGCTTTTAAATGAAGAACATACTGAGGAAAATTACTTGAGGGGGTAATCCATAAAAAGGAACATACTGCATGTTTATTTATTTAGCTGTATTTGTATCCCGCTTTTCACCGGGTCAAAGTGGCGTTACATAAAAGGGGGGGGGGGGGAATTTACGTATGAGGGTGGGGCCATCACCGGGGAGGCTACATTGATGATTTTAAACATAAGATATAGGACAGACGTTAGACTTAGACAGAATTTGGACATGGTCAGGTTAGTATAGTTTGAGTTAGGTGGTTATGGTAGGTGAGATCAGATGTTATTTCGCTTTTTGGTGGGTGTCGTCCTGAACAGGATTTTTAATTTAAAATACTATACAACATACTGCATGTTGTATAGTATTTTAAATTAAAAATAGCAGGTAAACATAGACCTAATGTGTAAGATAGACGGAGTAGTATAAAAACTCATCTTAAGATGATGACAACGGAGGACCAAATGCATATAAAAAGAAAACATTGGAAAACGAATCTTGATACAATGTATCACACCGTTCAATGTGTACTGTTTGCTACTACGTCAGTACTTTTAAAACACCACCATGATATCACACTGCCTAATATGAAATGAAAGGAAGGGGGGAAGAATAATAGTAATCAAACTACCCCCTTGTGTGTTATCTCCTGGAATCTTTAAAATCACAGCTAACGGGCATCTGTGAGGCAATAAATAAAGAGTGCATTAGAAAGAACGTGTTTCTTTTAAAACCGTATCAAAACGATGAAATCATGTCGAAAAAGTTTACCTAACTCGATGCCTTCAACAGCTACACAGTCGTAGTGCATCTTTGAAATGTTTGGAAACCGGGTACTAGACAAACCAACCCTTTAATAGACGCTAAAATCCCCGCCAAAAAAGGGGACGTGGCTAAGCTCCCAGTGGTAACCATGAAATGGCAAGCCTCAGAATTAACTTTAAGCATGATAATGATAACAGTAAGAAATAATAATGTCCTCCGGATTATCTACTGCTAAAATGTTTTCACGATGTGTTGATACAGATGAATGGTACTAAGAAAAGTATCATTAAATTTTTATTTATTTAACAACTCTTATATACCGCACTATTTGTTATCAGTGCGGTTTACATTTAACAAAGAATACTCAGATCAGAGAAGACTGATTGAGTTTACATTATAACAGGGAATAGAACTTGGAGAACATGGGTAACTATTTCCATATTGACATATATCAGGATAGATGTGGAATACATGAAACTATATACATAAAGAAATGGCATACTAGATGATACTTGATCTGAGAGTACATAAGATGCTTCCGGGCTGGCGAGAGAATGCTTGGGGCTTGAGCGTTATGTTGTGTAGGGGGCTCTAGTAGGGGATGGGGGATGGTTTCTTGGAGTCGGGGTGGCAGCTTGAGAGAAATGGAGCAGAAAGAGGTGATGTTTTATTGCTTTCCGGAATTGTAGAAGGTCTCGGATCGCTCTGATTTCTGGAGGGAGGTCGTTCCAACATTTTGGTGTGTAGTGGGCAAAGGTTCTTCTCCTGGTTGTTTGTGAGCACTTTATGGAGTCTTCAGGGATAGTCAAAGTGTTGTCTGTTGCTGTCCTTCTGGTTCTAGTTTTTGGAGTAGGTGTGATAAGTTCCTTGAGAGAATTGGGGGCGATGTTGTTGATAATCTTGAATGTTATTAGCAGAATCTTATATGTTAGCCTGGAGTATATCGGTAACCAATGGAGATCCTTAAGTATTGGTGTAATATGGTCTGATCTGGCTAGACCACAGAGGACATGGGCGGCGGCGTTCATAGCTTGTTGGAGAGGATTGAGAGTGTTTTTTGGTAGGCCACACAAGATTAAGTTTGCGTAATCTAAATGTGGTAGTATGAGGGCCTGGAAGATGGTTCGGAAGTCGTCAGCAAGTAGCATAGGTTTGAGATGTCTCAGTGTTCTAATTTTGTTGTAGATGGACCTGGTGGTGTTTTTTATGTGTTCCTTGAAATCGAGATGCTGGTCCAGAGTAATGCCAAGATAGCGTATGGCCTTACGGCTTGGAAGCTCCGCATCTCTTACTCTTAGGTTGGAGGGAGGAGAGAAGCTTTTGTTCCTTGATATGAAGAGTACCTCTGTTTTCTTGAAATTAATGTGGAGGTTTTGGGTAGTTAGCCAGTCTGTAATTGCGTTAAAGCAGTTGACAAGGTTGGTGAATTCCAGGTGTTTGACTTTGAACGGGGTAAATAGCAAAACATCATCGGCGTAGATTAGGGTAGAATATTGAAGGATCGGATGATGTTGCATATCGGCTGCATATAGATATTGAACATATAGATTTTAAACTAAAAACTACAAAAATCGTGCGTGTTAAAATTGCATTATGTGTATTAGTATTAAATTATGATATGTTACATTAAAACTAAATACTATATTAAAAAACGTGTGCAGATGTATTGATGTGGAGGATAATCATAAATGGTAAACCTGACATGTGATCTCTTAAGAACTGCTACATTATATCCTTTGCCATATTGAAACATAAATGCTATATGAAACAGAATAAAAGCCGAAAACCTTGGTGAGGAAAAGTCAACTAAAATTCACTATTACAATCCTAAAACGAAATAAAACCATTTAATTTATCTAAAAAACAGACTGCAACTCCCCCCTGAGGAAGGCGTCAGCCGAAACGCGTTGGGGTATTTTAATAAAGCACCTGTGTTCACCATTACTCTTGCTCCTCTGGTAAAGTTATTCTGAATAGGAGGAATCAGGTGTAGTACTGTATATGGGGCAAACACAAGACTGGACACTAATGAGTATCGATCATAAGGGGGTAAAACTATAAGGATTATACATGCATAAACCCAAACTTATGACTATAAAAGGCCTCTTATACACACCGCACAGATTATGTGCTTAGAAGTAAGCACGGTGACATGAAGGTGCACACTTTTACGCAATCTGTGTGCAAGCATGTTTGTGGTTTTACTTAGGGTGAACCATAGGCAGAGTCATGACATAACTGCACAAGTTATAAAATGCATACTTCAGCCGTGTGTAGTTACAATAGTCCAAAAGCTTAATTGAATAGGATGGAACTGACTGGAGCAACCTGTCTACCCGGTGTATACAGGCCTTCTGGAATCAGCACATTATAAGTGAGATGGGAAACTCGCGCTAGTTCTGTGCTACTGAACTTGCTTTTTTGTTTTTCTGGAGGGACTTTTCTATGCAGGTTGGGAATTATTTTGTGTGTAGTCCACTATCTTATGCAAGAATTAAGAATATAAGGAGTCAGTATTCAGCCATGGTGGTCAGCATTTGTTTTAAATGGTTAAGTTAAATATAGATATTCCGCACTGGTATTGGGATAGTAGCTAGGGCTGAATATTTGGATTTGGTGGTGGCTGAGTCCTTAAATGGACAGCGGTGAAAATCAGCCCCCCTATCCAAATTGCATAAAGTTAGGACTGCATTTTGCTCTGGTCTAACCTTATGCAGCTAGTTATCTGCTTACGTATTAACATAGGACAGGCATGTCCAACAGGTAGATCGCGATCTACCTCTAGATCACGGAGGGGTCAGAGGTAGATCGCCAGCCCCACTTGGCTTCTTGCCTTCGAACTGGTTCAAACCACTGTGACTTTTGCTATCCTCTGCAATTTTATTTTGCCTAGCCTTTGCATTGATTCTACACTGCAATTTTATTTCGCCTTGCCTTTGCGTTGATTCTACACTGTGTGCAGAATTTATTAAATCGCGTATGGCGATATTTGAACTTCTTTGGCGGTATTTGATTTTTTCTGGTTTGCTGGACAGGTGTTTGAGTTTATTTGATGATTGTTTGGTGGTATTTAATTACACAGGTACACTACCAAAAAACTGCCTCCAGTTTTGCAACTGATTCCTATAGATTTTGGGGTGCTGAATCCAGGAAAAATAGCCAAAATGTTCCATCACGTCACATTTTCTTGCAAAATTAGATTTCTTACCCATATAAGGAATGTTCACATAATTTCTTTTTAGCCGACTGCAGTTTATTTTCTTGGCCCAAAATAGAGGTTGTAATGGTTAACTAACTAGAAACACTCCCTCATGATATTTTAGAGTGTTTTGTATTCATTTTATACATTAACAGGACAATTGGGAGGCGGGGGGCTAAATCCAGTACTCGCGCTGGCGCATGTTCTTTCCTGTTCGCCTCGCCTCATTTGCTCGCTCAAACACGGTGGTTGCGACATGAACGTTCCTGTCAAATTTCAGTTTCTTGCAAGTTCATTATTACCTTTTGTTTGCTCAGTCGTAATCCAGCTTTATTCCGAAGTGGTTCACTACAGTTGTAGTTTGCAGTGCTGTGTATTTCTGATGGCTCACAGAGCCAGAGGTTGCATCAACTCTCCGGACAGTTTTTGTTTTATTTGTGGGGAATATACCGTGAAAAAGCGGCAGAGGAACATTTCTGCATTTATTTAAAAAGTATATTTCGCCTATTTCGGTTTGAAGTTAGGCGATCAAGACAAACCATGGGCTCCTCACAAAGTGTGCAAGACATGCGAGGAAGATCTACGCTTATGGATGAAAGGTAAAAAACAAGCATTTTGTTTCGGAATACCTATGATGTGGCGTGAACAAAGAGACCACAGCAGTGACTGCTATTTTTGCTCTTGCATTGTGAAGGGATACAACTTAAAAAATAAGAACGTAATAAGTTACCCCAACCTTCCCTCAGCAATTAGGCCTATGCCTCATAGCAACGAAGTACCTGTGCCTGAACCACCAAAATCTTTGGATCATATTTGTGTGGACGGTTCTGATCATGATGAGACTCATCAGATGGCTTTTCCCGATGAGTCCAGTACTTCCGAGTTTGAAACTGAACCAGATCCGAAACCTGAACTTTTCTCTCAAGCTGAATTGAATGATTTAGTCCGGGATTTAGGACTCCCAAAAGATGCTGCCCAACTGCTAGGTTCTCGGCTTAAACAGAAAATCTATTGTCACCAGGAACAACTTTTTATTGGTACCGCAACCGCGAGACACAATTTTGAAGTATTTCAGCAAAGAGGAAGATTTGGTATTTTGCAACGATATATACGGAGTGATGGAAAAGTTTAAACTCAAGTATGATACTGCTGAATGGCGGCTGTTCATTGATTCGTCAAAAGACAGCATAAAAGGTGTTCTTCTTCATAATGGCAACACATTCGCTTCAGTTCCTATTGCTCACTCTGTTATTCTCCAAGAAAAATACGAGAATTTGGCCCTGATTCTTCAGAAGATTCGTTATGATGAGCATAAGTGGATGATTTGTGGAGACTTTAAAATTCTATCCATGCTATTAGGGCAGCAATCCGGTTTCACCAAATATCCGTGCTTCCTTTGCTTGTGGGATAGCCGGGCCCGCGACCTACACTGGGGGAAAAAAGACTGGCCAATTCGAGAGTATTTGAGACCCGGTGAGAAAAATGTTCATGAGAGCTTGGTACCTCGTGATAAAATTCTATTACCACCTCTCCACATTAAGTTGGGTCTCATTAAGCAATTCATCAAGTCCCTTCCAAAAGATGGTGAGTGCTTTCGGTACCTTTGCTCAAAGTTCCCCCGACTTTCTGAAGCAAAGCTAAAGGAAGGAGTGTTTGTTGGCCCTGATATAAGGAAACTCATTTCAGATGGAGCATTCGCTGAAACGATGTCTGAGAAGGAAAAAGAAGCCTGGGATTCCTTCAAGGATGTTGTTCTCAAATTCTTGGGGAACAGGCGGGATGAGAACTATAAGGATATTGTTGCCAGGATGCTCAATGCCTTCAAAGAACAAGGCTGTAACATGAGCCTGAAAGTCCATTTCTTGCACTCCCATGTGAACTACTTTCCCGAAAACTTGGGGGCGTACAGTGAAGAACAAGGTGAAAGGTTTCACCAGGACATCAAGGACGCAGAGAGAAGGTACCAAAGAAGATGGAACACCACTATGATGGCTGATTTCTGCTGGTTGCTGCTGCGGGAAACCCCAGATGAAAAATACGCCAAGCAGCGCACCAAGAGAAGCATTCGGGGGAAGAAGAAACGGGCCCACCAGGAGATTGATTGACCCAAGAATGACTTTAAAATCTAAACTGTGTTGACAAATATCGTGTTTTTACTAAACTTTGAAATAAAAATTTGCTAGTTATTACCACAGTGTCGGATCTCATTTATTAGAATTTTATTTTCACACCATCGGGTGTTTGTCTTCATGTATTGCAATGGTGCGGTTTGCGTTTTCTATTCTTACATACATACCTGTACAACATTTTTTGCACATTTCTTTGCTTTGCTTTGTGTCTAACCTCGCTCTTATATGCTCAATGTTTGTGCACATGTATGTGGCTGTTTTAAGTGCAGACAATTTTGCTACCATCACAGTGTGTTTTGTTGACATTACTCTATTCTTATGTGCTGCCTTGTTACAATTTTCTTTATTCTTATTTTAATAACTACTAAACAATTAGTATAAAGAATTCATCCAAGAAACTTTTATCTCGATCGCACTCAATCTGAAACGTTCACCTCAAACTGCTAACCCAATGTAGCAAAAAATCTGTACGTGATGGAGCAAATTGGTTTCCAGATTTGGATTCAGCGCACCAAAAAACGTAAAAATCAATCGAAACATTAGAGGCAGTTTAAAAAAAATTTTTTTTAGTGTACCTGTGTTATTTGTGCCAGTATGATGAATTCTTATTTTTACTTTTAGAACTGCATGTGTGGTTTTGGCATCTCCAGTCCTTGTATTGCACATCATCCAGAGGTCTTCAGTTCCTGTTGATCTTTAATACTTTGGGACAGTGACAGTTTTGGACCAGATTCAGCCAGTGTTTATACTAACTTAGCAGATTTGGCCTTCTAACATCCAGCCACCCCAGTATAACGAAGATGAGTGTTCCAAAGAAGAGCAAAACCTACAACTTTCATGATGAATGGGAAATGGATTACTTCATCACAGTGAAAGACAAGTGTTGTTATCTAATTTGTAACGCCCCGGTATTCTTGCCCAAAAAGGGTAATCTGGAACGTCATTATAAGGCTCTGTATAGCAATGAGTTTGATGCTGATTTTGCACCCAAAAGTGAAATTCGTAAACTGAAGCTCAAAGAACTTAAATGGAAATTGGCTGCTCAGCAACAGTTGATGGCGAAGCCAAGGTCACATTTGGTCAATGCAACCATAGCATCCTTCAAGGTCAGCAACCTGATCGCAAAGAAATGTAAACCTTTCACTGAAGGGGAATTTGTAAAATATTGTTTTCTTGAAGAGGCTGACAATCTTTTTGAAGGGTTTAAAAATAAGAAAGAGATCATAGCTACTATTCAAGATGTACAATTGTCAAGAAATACAGTCGTGCAGTGAATAGAAAAGATGTGTGGAGACACAACTGAACAATTGTTGAAGGATGTTTCAAATTATGTTGCTTTCTCACTCCAACTGGATGAATCTACAGACATAGGAGACATAGCCCAGTTACTAGTCTTTACCCGGATGGTTTTGGAAGACTTCAAGGTTAAAGAAAAACTACTTGGAATGATTTCTTTAAAAGGAAGAACTACCGGTCAGGAAATATTCAGTTCTTGCCATTCTTTTGTGACAAAGTGTAATCTTCCATTGCATAGACTTATTTCCATCACTACTGATGGAGCAAGAGCAATGACAGGTGAGGTTAACGGTTTCATAGCCCTCTGTAGACAGCATGATGACTTCCCAGATTTCCTCTCTTACCACTGCATCATTCACCAGCAAGTTTTGGCAAGCAAGAGACTCAATGCAAAGACTGTCATGGACATCACTTTCAAAACTGTAAATTCAGTTCGTGGAAGATCACTTCAAAGATGGCTTTTCAAACTTACTGTTGATGAAGGGGCAGCGGAAATCATTTTGCACACAGATGTAAGGTGGCTAAGTAGGCACAAATGTCTGCAAAGATTTCGTGATTTGCTGAATGAAATAAGTTTTTTGAAGGAGAGGGGAGATGACCAAGCAGAGTTGGAAGATGAGGAGTGGTTATGTGATCTGGCATTTCTCACTGACTTTACAGGCAAACTAAGTGATATGAACCTTGAACTACAAGGTAAAAATGAATACATTGGCGAGATGATGAGTATAGTTTCATCCAACAAGAGCAAATTTGAGCTGATGATGACTGACCTTTCAAACAACACTTTTGATCATTTTCCTAATATGCAGGACCATCTGGGACAATATCCAAATTTTGTTTTTCAAAACAAGAAGTATGTGACAGAAATCTGTTCTGTTATCCAGGAATTCAAAAATAAATTCTGTGACTTCCAAAAAATTGGAACAGTTGTGGAGTACTTGTCATACCCATTTAAGTAGATGTGGACATTAAAGAAACTGCAACTGTTATCAGTAAAAAATATTCATTGAACAAGCCATTTCTTGAAAATGAAATATTAACCCTTAGAAATGACATTTTTCTCAAGACCCGTGCTGAGAAAGAATCGTTTTGGAGGCTAGTGCCTAGAGACAAATTTCCCAACTTGAGAAGATGCAGTGAAGCTGTACACTCCTGTTTCGGTTCAACTTATTTGTGTGAATCTGTGTTTTCCCATCTGAGGTAAGGAATGCAATAATAGCAATTAAGGGCCAGGATGGGGCAAGTCTGAGGGGCGAAAAGCAAATAGTGGCTAGATTTTGCAGTACTATGCAGAGCTGTACTCCCAAAGGGGGGGAGGGGAAATGACCTCCATAGGGGAATTTTTGGGATCAGTGGAACTTCCAAAAGTGGGAAAGGATTTGGGGGCCAGTCTAGAGGAACCCATTTCCATAGGGGAAATTGAGAAGTTGATTAAGGAAATGTCACTGGGGAAAACTCCAGACTTGGATGGCTTGCCTAATTTGTTTTATAAGACCTTCCGGGAGGACTTGGTGGATTTTCTAGGGAAATTGTATAATGGGATTGTAGGGAAGGAGGGGCACTATCACAGCGAATGTTGACAGCGGGTATAACTTAATACCAAAGGCAGGGAAGGATCCGCTGAATTGTGGGTCGTTTCGCCCAATATTGCTATTGAACACGGATGTGAAGATTTTGGCAAAAATACTAGTGAATAGATTAGGCATTCTCTGAGCCACTCTTGTCAGCATAGATGAAACAGGGTTTATTAATGGTAGGCAGACGCCAGACAACATCAAGAGAATGTTACAGGAAATTTGGGGGGCACATAAAGGCAAGGATAGGACGATGGTGCTGTCTATTGATGCGGAAAAAGCATTTGATCGGGTGGGTTGGGAATATCTATTTGCAGTAATGGATGGGGTTTGGGGACAACTATGTCACCTGGGTGAGAGATTTGTATGATAGGCCACAGGCGAGGGTACGAATTAATGGTCGGTACTCAGAAGCTTTTTCCCTTCAGAGAGGTACATGGCAGGGATCCCCTTTATCGCCCTTGCTTTTTGCTTTGGCTATGGAACCTTTGGCACAGAGGAGAAGGGAGTAGGAGAGGATTAAGGGGGTATGGGTGGGAGAGAGGCAGCATAAGATATCATTGTTTGCAGATGATATTTTATTAACACTAACGCAGCCAGAGGTGACATTAGGAACAGTCTTAGAAATGACAGAACAGTATGGGGAAGTGTCGGGTTTTAAAATAAATATGGAAAAGACAGAGGCACTGAATGTTAACATAGGGGTAGTGGAGATAGGCAGGTTAAAGGAGAGGTATCCCTTTAAATGGGCAAAGAAAGTGATTACCGTATTTTCGCGCATATAACGCGCGCGCTATACACTTTTTTACTTACCGCGCAACACTCCCGCGCGGTATTTTCAAGGGCGCACTATACCAAAACTTTGTTGCAAGTAGCTGATCCCAAAAACGAGGCACCACAAGAATCTCTTGGTACAAAAATATATTTTATTACTTTTCATCATCCGATTCCATAAAACCTTCGAAAACACTCCCCTCATCAACATCATCATTGAAATACTTTAAAACAGTCTGAAGACGCTCTTCCGTAACATATGCGCTGTCATCATCACTACTTTCGACGTTTTCATCGTCATCTTCGTCATCACTGCGCACCCCATCCTCGTTCTTATAAACAATCCCTGCTTTTCGGAAGCCATTTCTGATGGTTTCAGGGGATATTTTGTCCCAAGCAGAACACAACCAATTGCAGATTTCCATTAATGTAGCCCTCTTTAATCGTCTAAGACTAATAAAAGAAAATATTTTTTCACTCAACGTGTAATCAAACTCTGGAATTTGTTGCCGGAGGATGTAGTGAAGGCTGTTAGTGTAGCTGGGTTTAAAAAAGGTTTGGACAAGTTCCTGGAGGAAAGGTCCATAAACCATTATTAAGAAGGGACCCAGGATATCAATGCTTGAACCAGTACAAGTATTGTGGAACCTGTGTCCCTTGGGGAAACTGCTAGGTACGTATGACCTAGATTGGCCACTGTTGGAAACAGAATGCTGGGCTTGATGGACCTTGGTCTGACCCAGTATGGCATATCTTATGTTCTTATGAGTGAATTCATGAATTCCATGCTGCATCCAATTATCCCACTCTCGTCTGATGAATGTTTTGAGCGGGTGATTAACAGCTATATCTAGCAGCTGCAGTTTGCAAGTAAGACCACCCGGTATCACTGCGATATGGGCACCTGCCGAATTAATATAATTTTTCACATTTGTTTCTTTATGGGCAGCTATGGAATCGAAGATCAACAAAGACCTTTTAGAAAAGAAACCTCCAGGCCTGGCCCGATAACATTTATCAATCCATATTTTCATGACCTCAGAGTCCATCCACCCCTTTTTGTTACAGTGGACAACAATACCTTGTGGAAATTTTTCGCGGGGCATGGTTACTCGCTTGAAAATAACCATCGGCTTCAATTTATGTCCATTAGCTGTGCAACCCAGGACTACAGTGAAGCAAGCCCGCTCGTGTCCAGTTGTTATTGCGACAGTTTTTGAACCCGAAGCAGCTACAGTCCTGGTTGGTGGAATGTCAAAAGACACAGGAACCTCATCCATGTTAATAACATCTGTTGCCGAAATGCCGAACTCTGAAATTTCTTTGCTGACAAATGTGCTGAAATCCGCCATCTTTTGTTCCCAGTCATCCGGAATCCTCTGGCCTACAGTTGTTCTTATTCGCACGGAAAGACCATTCCTCTTCATAAATTTGCAAATCCAGTTGAAACTAGCGTGGAAACTTGAAATTCCTCTTTCATTGGCAAGCAGTTTTGCTTTGAATTTAATTGCGATAGTTGAGACAGCTTGATTTTGCTCCCTTCTAGACAGAATCCACTTGTTTAAGTCACTCTCTAGCTCTGGCCACTTTTCCTTTGGACCTCGACGCGCACGTTTTCGCGGGTTCATCTCCTCTAGCGCCGTTCTCTCCTTTCTCCAGTCGCAAACAGATGACTCACCAACATCAAATTCTCTTGCTGCTGCTCTGTTGCTTGTTTCTTCTGCTCTTGCCACAACTTTCAGCTTGAAGTCCGCAGTATAAGACTTGCGCTTAATTCCTGGCATGATGACTTTTTTGTGCACCTCAGTGCAGTCGACGCGTGCGCGTTATGTGAGAAAGTTAGTGCAGGACAGGCAGAAAATTGCGCTTTATATGCGGGCGCGTGTTATATGCGGGTGCGCATTATATACGCGAAAATACGGTAAGTATTTACGGGTATATCTCACGGCATAGCCACAGCTTTTATATGGGGCAAATTACCTCCAATTATGGAAACAGGTGGCCCAGGATTTACGGGGTTGGATGGATATGGAGATTTCCTGGTTGGGCCGTATTGCAGCGGTCAAGATGAATTTAATACCCAGGATGTTATATTACTTTCAGGCTCTCCCTGTGGAGATCCCGGAGAGGCATTTAAGGGAGATTCAAGGGAAAGTATTTCACTTCATATGGAAAAGACGGCCTCCAAGAATAGCGCGGGCGGTCCTTTACCGATCTCAGGGGGAAAGGGGATTAGGGGTTCCAGATATCCAGGCCTATTATAGAGCAGCCCAGATTAGGCATTTAATGGACTGGAGAGAGGGAGGGGAAAGGAAAATATTTGTAGATATGGAAGGGGAGGGGTGGAAGGAAGGACCAATTGAGGTCATGCCATGGACTATGGCAAAGGACAGGAGTGGGGGTTTCTTAGAAAACCCCTACACGCGGCGTGTTTTAGCCATATGGGATGGAGTGAGAAGACGGGAAGGAGGGAAGGGGGTATCGAGCTTCTCGATAATGCAACGACTCTGTTATACAGGAGACTTTACCCCAGGAAGAGAGGGAGGGGTATATAAACAATGGGAGAGTAAAGGTTTACAATGGTTTTACTAATTTATCGATGGGGGGGAGTGGGTCCCGTTTGCAGATTTAAGGAAGAATATAATTTAGGGCCTGGGCAGTTGTTTCATTATGGTCAAGTGATACATTATTTGAAAGGGAAGTTGGGGAAGGAGGGGTTAGCACGAGAATTTACTGAATTGGAAGTGATTTGGTAGGGGAAAAAAGAGATCTAGGGGGCTAATTACGGCCTTGTATAGGGCAATACGAGAAGGGCAAGGGGAGGAGAAATTGGGTTATATGAGGGCATGGGAAAGGGAGATGGGGAGGTACTTGGAAACTGGTCAGTGGAAGGCCATTCTGGAACAGGGTCACCATTTGACAATTTCCATTGCTGTTTGGGAAAATTGGCACAAAGTGTTAATGGGGTGGTACTATACCCAAGTGCGTTTAAATAAAATGTATCAGAAGGCATCAAGGGGCTGCTGAAGGCAGTGTGGAGAGGAGGACACAATGTATCATATTTGGTGGGAATTCCACAGATCCAGATATTCTGTGATGAAATTCAGAGGTGGATAAGATGGATGGTGGGTGAAGAGATAGAGAGGAACCCCGAAGTTTTCTTGTTTGTATGGTGGAGGGAAGGGGGTCCGAGGGAGAATAGGAAGCAAATATTAGCATGTCTCAGTGCGGCCAGAGGTGAAATAGCCTATCGGTGGAAGCAGGAGGAGCCGCCGCAGATGGCACACTGTGAAGATCGGCTAAGGCGAATTTACCTAATGGAGAAATTAACAGCATTACGAAAACAAAACAGGCCCAAGTTTGATAGGGCTTGGCGGAAAGTATTGGTGTACTTGCAGGAGGGGGGTGAGGGAACTTGGGTAGGGTGGATAAGTAGGGTCGTGGGCTTAAAACTGCCTCACGGGCATTTGTACGGTAGATGAATGGCTTTAACGGGTTTACTGCTTAAGTAGGTTTCTATGCAAATGTTTCAGGGGAGGTTGTGGAGTTACTTAGCAATATTGTTAGTTGAATATAATATATAATAGAGGGGGAAAACTGTACACCAGTTGAATGTTGATGTTTACATGCAAGAGTATTTATGTATGTTACTAGATGCTATGTAAAGGAGAAAAAAAAACCATTCCCCGCATCTTGGTTCGAGTTATGCCCTGAATGGTACCTTCTCCTTTTTCTAAATTGGCTGTGGGTGTTTCCCATTACACGCGCTCTGTCTCCTCGGGCTGCTGTGGCCTACTCGTCACCATTTTGTTCTCTCCGCTGTCCCCACTTGCACCCGCATATTCTTATTCCTGCAGGTCCTCTGATTTCCCACTTATTAACTTGCTCCCACTGGCCAGAGTACTCGGAGGCCATGTACAAGCCATTATCGGTGCTGCTTGGAAGATGTTTTTTCACTGTTATCAGGAATGGCTCCAGAGCAGAGCGCTCAGGCACCCATCGTGCTAGATGATTTCACTTCCTCCCAAGAAGCTTTTCAATACATAGGTCATTAGAACTGTAGAGCTTCAGGTCATCTACAAATAGTCAGTGTGATGTCACCATTGGGCCATGGCCATCATTAGATTTCAGGCTAACTCCATGTCCCAAAGAATTTATGAGAGTACTCATTGGATTGAATGCCATACAAAACAGAAGTGGTAACAGGGAATCTCCCTGATCTTGATGTTAGGCATGATGAACTAACCATCCTTATTCTTCAAAAACAATATGGCTTGCCAGATTTTCATGGTGAATTTAATGTACTCTGTCAACCCAGTTTTTATTTCATATGATTCAAATCAATTGTGTGGATGAGTTTTGCGCATACCATGATAGTCATGAACCTCACTTCTAAGCCAAGGTATGTGGAGTATTATCTCAGTTTCTTAGGATTTACTGCTAATTTTTTCCACTGTGGGTCAGTTGATCGCTTTTAGGATGCAATGCGATGAGTGAAACCCGTGTTGTACTCAGTACATGTAAAAGGTTTCTTTCCACTGTGGATCATTTGATGGCTTTTGAGATGTGATGTGTGAGTGATGAGATGTGATTTATGGCCTTGTTGCACTCGGTATATATAAAAGGTTTTATTCCACTGTAGATCCATTGATGGCTTTTAAGATGCGATGGCTGAGTGAAACTCTTGTTGCACTCAGTACATGTGAAAGATTTCTTTCCACTGTGGATCATTTGATGGTTTTTAAGATGTGATGACCGAGTGAAACTCTTATTGCACTCAGTACACATAAAAGGTTTCTTTCCACTGTGGATCATTTGATGGGTTTTAAGATTTGATGGGCGAGTGAAACTCTTATTGCACTCAGTACACATAAAAGGTTTCTTTCCACTGTGAATCATTTGATGGGTTTTAAAGATTGATAAATAACTGAACTCTTGTTGCACTCAGTACACGTAAAAGGTTTCTTTCCACTGTGGCTCATTTGATGGGTTTTAAAGATTGATAAATAACTGAACTCTTATTGCACTCGGTACATGTAAAAGGCTTCTTTCCACTGTGGATCAGAGACATTTTTCCAGTGTGTGTTCTTTGGTTTGCAATTAATAGTCCCTTATGACAGAAACCTTTGCTAAATTCAATATAGGGAAGTGGTTTCTCTTCAGCATGAATTCTCTGGTGTATTTTCAAGCTTAACCTCTGTTTGAAATATTTTCCACACTGAGAACATTTAAACGGTTTCTCCCCATTGTATGTCCTCTGATGCAATAATAAATGATATTTCTTATCAAATCTCTCTCCACTGGTGTCACACAGAAGGATTTCTTCCCTTTATTCCCTTCCTGGTGGCATTTAGAATTCATTTGATCACTGCTGTTATTTTGGAAGGATCTCTCTGCCCTCTGGTGTCTCTGGGGCTCAGGGATGTTTGTGAGCTCCCTGTCACTTCTCTCACACTCAGTGACTCCATCCGGTGAGTCTCCTGTCAGGTCTCTGTGCTCCTTCTCTGATTCCTGGCAGTTCCTTGTGTTTCTCCTCTCAGTCCTATGGGAAATATTCTCAGAGACATTTCCTGATTGTTCCATTTCTACAGGAGGTTCTTCTCGATTCTCCTCCTTCTGTTCCTGTATGGCCTGATTCTCTGCAGGATACAAATAGAAGACATTAATGATGCATAAATGATTATGGAATGCTACTAATGATCCAGGAAATGAATTTTGTGGGCTCACACAATAACATCGTGGGTTCTGTGGTAGAAAATTCCATGGGTTAGCACAGGTGTCCTCGAACTATTCATGTGAAGAGTCATTAATAGGAATTTCAGGTGATGTGCATAATTGCAGGGCAGTTGCAAGTGTATTAGGTGGCCTTGGCAAAACTTCAGCACTGCACCCTTTTGCAATGGTCTTTTAGACCCCAAGCCCCCCACCCCCCAAGATTTTGATTACTAATCTCATGTGTTATCATCTCAACATTATCCCTCCAAAAACAATGCAAGAAAAATGCATATTTGGACATCACATGTTTAAATATTAAACTTTGTTTTGTAAATATATGCATAATGAGGAGCATTTCAAAAAGCCACTTGCAAAACTAACTCGACTATTTGTATATTGCCCATTCTTCCTGCAGGTAAAAGCATGCACTGATGACTTTGTGTGGCTATTAGGCTCCATTGCTTTGCTTTGACTGTTATTTATTTACTTAGCAAGGCTTATGTACTGCTTTTCTACAAGTCAAAGTGCTGCACATTCAGGTACTATATATATATATATTTCTCTTGTCCCTGAAGGGCTCACAATCTATGGGGGTGTTTACTAAATGGCGGTAGAGGACTCTGCGATATAGGAGCTGTGGCTCCATTACTGCCATTTAGTAAACACCCCCCTATGTTTTTGTACCTGAGGGTTAAGTGGCTTACCCAAGGCTACAAGGAGCACCTCTAGAACTAAAAACCCCAGTCCTCCCAGCACAAGGTTGCTGTCTGCTAGGGGGATTTGAGCCTTGGCCCTCTGGCCTGAGATAACTTGCCCCAAACACTAGGCCACTGTGTCGGCTCTTTGCTACTTTCTCCTCCCAGAAGCTGTTGCCCAAGGTGACTGCCTGGTTTGCTGGTAGCTGGCCCGACCTTGCAAACTTCCTTTACTGCCTAGCTTGTCTGACTGGACTGGAGGGCAGATGAGGAATATGAGCCATTTTCTGGATGTAAATCATGTGTAACATGCAGATAAAAAGGATTTTCTCACTACGACTACATCTATAAAACTCCTGATTTGTGGAACAAGTTACACCCGTACAGCCTGTAGATATGTTTAAACTTATCCTAACCGAGCAGAGGGCTCCCTGAACCTGGGGTAGTGTGGGGCTTGCATTTATGCAGATACCTTTGAAAACATATCTATAATTGTGAAAAATAAATCCCAAAAACTGGGTGTGCCAAAAAGCGTCTGTAAAGGGAAGCGCATAAATTCCATGGGGTCATTTTTAAAATGGAAAGATGTGCACACTTTGATTTCATTTTGAATATTTGCTGAAATGCACACAGGGAAAAGTATGCACATTGTGCTTACAGATACACAAAGTTATAAACTTTTCAAGGCTTTTTCCAGGTAGAAATGTTTCTTCTGACAATTAACCACCCTATCATAAGAACCTAAGAACAGAAGAATTGGACTCTTCAACTTGGAATATGATAGAGGTCTTTAAAATAAGTGGAGCAGAGCAGGTAAACATAGATTGCTTGCTTACTCCTTCAAAAACTACAAAGATTGGAGGACATGCAACAAAGCTACAATGTAGCACATTTAGGACTAATTGGAGAAAATATTTTTCACTCAATGCATAATCAAACTTTGAAATTCGTTTCCGGAGGATGGAGTTAAAGCTGTTGGTGTAACTGGGCTTAAAAGAGGTTTGGACAAGTTCCTGGAGGGAAAGTCCATAAACCATTAGTAAAGAGAGCCTGGGATAAGCATCATGGACTTTTCCGGAACCTGAGAGGTACTTGTGACCTAAATTAGCCACTGTTGGAAACAGAATACTGGGCTTCATGGACTTTCGGTCTAATCCAGTATAGCATATCATGTCTTTTATGCTCTTAAAGAGGATATTCTGTAACTAGAAAAGGCTCAGAGATGGGCAAAAAAAATGATAAGGAACGTGGAGCACCTTCCTTATGAAGAGAAGCTAAACAGACTAGGACTCTTCAGCTTGGAGAAGATGAACAAGAGGAGATATGACAGAAGTTTATAAAATCATGAAACCAATGAGAAGCAAATTAAAAACAAATTGTGGAAAGTATATTTTTTTCACGCAGCACATAATTAAGCTATGAAATCTGTTACCGGAGGATGTGGTCAAGGCGACTGTCCAGAGCTGAAGAAGGTTCTAACTTTAAAAAGTTAGTCTAAAAATGCATTAAGCTATTCAAATAAAAAGGCATCATCTTATTTTCCTTTTCTGTTTCTCCTTTTATTTAATAACCTAGCAAATTGATTTGGACAAGTTCTTGGAGAAAAAATTCATTAAATATTATTATCTGGGTGGACCTGGGAGAGCCACTGCACATTGGTGAAATTAACCATCAGGATCAGGTGTGCATTATGAGATCTGCTGGGTGCTTGTGACCCAGTTTAGCAACTGGCAGAAACAGGATGTCCTAAATCTAACTCAGCTTGGCATTTCTTATCTGTTTATTTATCTAATGAATATAAAATTGATTCATTCACATTAACCGTTTTTTCTCTTGTTAATCTAATTTTACAAGCATTAATTCTGAAACAAACTGAAATAAACCCAAAAATTAGCCAAAAGAAATTAAAAAAAAATCTGGAAATAAACCAGAATTTTTTTCCATGCACACCCTCCTACAGAGGTGCCAAGTCTCACTCGATAGGAGTGTGTCCCCCTCATTTGAAGGCTCTCACTCTCACTCTTTGAGCCCCTTCCCTCAAGCATTAGAGCCTCAGTATCAGTGCCCAGTCAGTGAGAAGAAATCCGAGCCCAGCTTCCTCTGTACTACCTCCCCCAGCACCAGTCCAGGTGCTGTGAAACCTCGGCACATAGTTTTAGCCATTGAGTGAAGAGCAATTTTCAGCCCAGAGAATTTATCCATATTGCCGCTGCTATGTCTATATCCTTTCAGAGGCTCCAAAGGCAAGCAAATATTTTATGCTGTTTTTCTTTTACATTTGGAAAGCAATATTACATTTAAATCCTTCTAGATTTCTAATTCTTGATCTCAAGTGAATTTCTATTGCATACGTATAATACTTAAATGGATAGAGATTGATGAATGATTATAAGGTACACTGTAATGGTAGATTGATGTCATATAGATGATCCCATCTGATGGTCTCTAGTTTATTCTATTTTATTGCTCAAACTTTGGACTCAAGCATATGGTTCATGATTACATTGAAGATAGTCTAGGCAATATATTCTCATCCACACTCTAGTCAGCTCATTGACCTGGCTATAGTACCTAGCGTTATCAAGATGGGGCACCAGATCACCGCAATAGTTGGCCTTTACTTCCTCTTCACTAGTTGGCTCCCAGGCTCTCTAACCCTGGCCCCCTCATACAATCAGATCCCAATCCTACAGAGCAATGGGAGAAGAGGGGCAGGTACATCCTATCATAACGCTAATTGGGATACACGCTTACATCACCCCCATCTATTACACATTGCTCTCCAACACTCTGTGAAAGCTAAACAAGACAATAGCCTCCACCCACAAAGCCTAAAATGTGTCCTCATCAATGCCCGCTCAATCCGTAAGAAGTGGCCAGTGATTGCAGACATTATATCCCTCCATAACCTTGAAATCCTCATGGTCACCAAAACATGGCTATCCCCTGAAGACAACGTCATACTCAACCAGCTCCTCCCCTCTAATTTCTCCGTGTTTACAAGCCATAGGCTACACAAAAGAGGAGGTGGAATACTCATCCTCACCAGGACGGAACTCCATTTCCAGTTGGTCGACTCCACTAGTACAATCCACCTTGAGGCAGTCTCCATTTCCAACAAACTCTGCTCTATAAACCTTCTGTATAGAGCTTCCTCAGCCTCCCTGGATGACCTCCCAACTATAATAAACCTTGCTTCCAAATCCAAAAGCCAAATACACCAAGTTGGATTCTGGGTGACTTCAACCTGCCAGCGCTTCCAGACAACCAATCATCCGCCTTCCTCGAAGCTTTAGAGATTCTAGTTTACAAACAATTAGTTAATGAACCTACACATGTGAAGGGAAATACACTAGACCTTATATTTGCCCCGCTGACAGTTTGCGACCAACCCCATGACACCGCAATGTCAATAACGTCTGTACCATGGTCAGACCACAAACTCATCATGTTCCAGATCCCTACTCAAGAGAGGCATCCGAAGATCAACAGAGTGCCAAGCGAGACCTCTAGACTTCCTGCCAGAAGTTTCCGTCCATTCAATAGAGATATTATTCTTGCTGAAACGTGCTCGCTCCTTGATGACCCCACCCTGGACCTGGAAGAACTGATCACTTGCTGGAACAATAGGCTTAGTTTGATCGCCTTACGACCGCCACCTAACAGGTCACCAAGGAAAAGAGCAACAGCTCCATGGTACACAGCTGAGCTGAAATCATCACTCACCTTATTACGGAAGCTTGAGAAACGATGGCGGAGGTCACACTCCATTGGAGACCAGACAGCATACATATTTCAGCTAACTGCCCACTGCAAAGCTATCTCAGAGATGATGAAACAGTACCACACAGACACCCTGAAGCGCTCGTTAAACAAACCTCATGACCTGTTCAACCTAGTCAAAACTCTATCCAAAGAACCAACCCCTGAACCCCAATGTGAAATCCATCCACAGGAGTTCGCCACTTACCTACAATCCAAGTTATGTCAGACAGAGAAATCTTCAACAGTGGTTGCATCCACAGATCAAGTTTGTCCAACATCTCTAACGCCTTTCTCTACCCCTTCCAAGAGCTGCATTTAAGACATTATCATGTCCCTCAATACTACTACTGCGCAAACAGACCCTTGTCTAGGGTTCTGGATAAAGGAATTGCGCAGTGACTTCAGTCCAATAATAACCAGGATAATGAACCTGTTTTTCACAGCTGGTGCCTTCCCTCCTGCCCTCAAGCACTCGTCTATCAGACCGCTGCTAAAAAAATAGCAAGCTAGACCCCCAAAAGGTAGACTCTTACAGACCCATTTCAAGTATACCTCTACTAGGAGTAGCCTAGTGGTTGGGGCAAGGTACTTCAGGCCGGAAGGTCGGGGGTTCAAATCCCACTAGAGGACAGCAACCTTGGGCCAGAAGGACTGGGGTTTCTAGTCCCACAGATGCTCCTTGTGGTTTTGGGCAAGCCACTTAACCCTCCATAGCCCATGTTCCCTGTAAGTATTAGTGTATGTGTCTCATATCCCCACGTGTTAAATGTATCCCCCAATTGTGTTGTGACCGCTTTGATTGAAGGATAAGGCGGAATACAAAACTGTCTAAATAAATAAATAAATACTCGCAAAGTTAATCGAAAAAGAGGTGCAAAGACAATTACAAGTCCACATTGACTCTGCCGCTCCTCTAGACCCTTGCCAACATGGATTCAGGGAAGCACACAGAGTGGAAACACTCCTTACCACCCTCTTCAATAATATAATTACTGGCGTTGACAACATCCGTCAGGGGCGTGCACTCATTTTCCTAGACATTGCCGCAGCCTTCAACTTGGTAAGCCATGAGCTTCTCCTAGGGCAGCTAAAAGAGAAGGGCATCTGCGGAACAGCACCTGAATGGTGCAGATCATACTTGTCTGGAAGATGGCAGCACGTACGATCTGGTGGAGCAACATCAGAACCATTTCATCAAAGTCAATGAGTCCCTCAGGGATCCTCCCTATCCGCCTTGTTGTTCAACATATACATGCAACCCATCTGTAAAATCATCCGGTCTTTCAATGTCAGCTGCATGATATACGCAGATGATGTCCTGCTCTATATGTCATTCTCCATAGATAAATTGGATCTCTCCCCTTTGACCAATTGCTTCAATGCCATATCGGAATGGCTCCTGTCACAAAACCTTCGAATTCAGCATAAGAAGACGGAGGTGCTCTTCATTACGAGGAACCCAAATTTCATCCCACCCCAATACTTGAAGGTGAAAGATGCTGATCTACTAGCAAAACCCACAATAAGGTACCTGGGTGTTACATTGGATCAAAACCTTGATATGAAAGCACACATAGCTAACACTGTAAGAGCAATCTATTACAAGATCCATTCACTCAGACATCTACGCCCATTGCTCGAACCAGAGGATTTCCGGAAAATTTACCAGGCTCTGATCATACCGCATTTTGATTACGCCAATGCCATATTGCAAGGGCTTCCCCAATCCACCCTGAACCCCCTACAGCTTGCTATGAATAGTGCAGCAAGGGTTCTCCATGGTGCATCTAGGAGAGACCATATGATGCCCCTTCTGAAACAGTTACACTGGCTCCCCATTCAAGCCAGGATCATCTTCAAGACAGTGCTGCTGACTTTCAAAGCGGTCAATAGTCTCTCCTCCTCCTCACTAACTGACCTCATCCAAACCATAGCCCCTAATAGATCAAGAAGATCTACAGCAATAAATATGCTAAAAATGCCAAGGGAATTAACAAGATGCACTTCTATAACAGCAAATAGGGCCTTTAGTCTCTGTGCCCCTAGAATCTGGAACGCCTTACCGCCAAACATCAGGGCAATCAATAATCTATCCCAGTTGAGGAAGGCCCTTAAACACTACCTTTTTCTCAATTACTTCCCTGTCACCATTCCACATCTCCACCCAAATATTTACAACGACACCAACACACCTAGTCAGCCAGGCGAACACACCCAACAAGTGGTACTTGGCCTATGAATATGAAACACATGCTATGCTGTTCTATGACTCCAATGTGTAAATAGTTACCTTTTGTTATACAAGTTTTGTTGCCCTGTTAATTGTAAACTCAGACTTATTTACCCTGTCTGATTTTGTTCCATGTAAACCGCGCTGATGCCGAATAGTGTGGTATAGAAAAATTGTAAATAAATAAATAAATAAATACAGTGGATACACCATTAGAAAAAATCTCACTCTTTGGAGTTCACTCTCTGGGATGGTTCAGCCTTGGTATCTCTGCTCATATCAAGCAGTTATGTACCATGTGACAAGCGAGAAAGAACGGAATTAAACTTTCCTGTGTAAGAGACTGTCAGAATGGGGAACTGGGCCATCTCACATGAGATAACTCTCAGAGTCATTTATCTGGCTGGAAAAGACAACGTCCTCACAGACAAACTGAGTCATGTTCTACAACCACATACTGGAGTGGAGAACCTCTTCCCATCTCCTCTGAACAGGAAAGTGCCCTAACCATCATCATGCAGATTCAGGGAGCTCTGCTACTTCCCAGCATCAGGACCATGGTCCTCATGGCCTGGATGCTGAGCGGGTAATTGCATGATAATGGGGGTATTTTAGAAACACCTCATGTGTAAATGGCAGCATTTACATGTAGAGACTGGCACACATGTGTACATGCCATTTTACAACAGGAGCTATGTAAACCTGGGGATGTTTAGTATGTTTAGATGTCAAGGGGTGTGGCCAGGGCAGGGAGAGAGAGTGCTTCGGCAGGCCTAAAATATAGATGTGGATTCCCCACGTCAAATAGGGAATTGATATCTCTAGGAAAAAGCATAGACGTTGGCATTTATAGTTGCCCCAAAGCACGTATAAGTGCATACTGCAAGTCCACCATCCCCCAATTACCACTGCCAACATCCACTTCCCTCTGGACCCCTCTTGAGAGGCAACTGCCCTGACCACCTCGGTCAGCATCCCACCCCCCCCCCCCACCCTTATATCCAATCTTCCTAGCCAATCTCACTGTGGAAAGAATCACCCGCTGGAAGCTCCCCACTCTCCAATCCCAACCCCGGCCTTACTGAGTGTCCCTCATGCAAAGTGGAGCAGGAGAACCCCCCAGTCGCTCCTGATCTTGGTACCAGGACCCCCAGACATAATCTCATGGTTTTACTACTAGGGCTAAGGTTGCATTTTCCCCTTATCTAGGGAAGATCAGACAGTCTAAAGGAATGTCCAAGGAATTCAGATGACAGGGGTACTGGTGTTGCAGGACTAGCTGCCTGTCTACAGGAGGAGCAGTAATTTTACAAGCTACTCCCACATATATAGTATCTGAGGGCTATTTCTACGTTTTTTTGCTCATGTGCAGTTTTCTAAAATCACTGCTCCCACTGGATGTGGAGAGATATACACATGCAGTCCTGCACCGATTCTACAAGAGGCTCTCTACTTGGCACAGCCTCCTGTAAAACACTATGGAGGTCATTCTGAACCATGAATAGCTATTCGTGCCAGCTTCAGCCCCCAACTAACTTCCCTGCCGGTTGTGCGGGGAAGTTAGTCAGATGGGGGGAATGGGAGGCCTGGGGTCAGAGAGTGGGCAGGCAGCGGGCAGTTGCCGGCCCTGGACATACCGGGCCAATTCTAATGTCAGCCCTGTACGTCAAGGGCCGGTGAAATGGCCGGGGAAGTTATTCCACCTCTGAGGTGGAATAACTCCCCTGGATGTTTGTTCATTTTTTTTTTTAATTTGGGATGCCGAAGAGGCTGGGAGGGCCAGGGGACATTCCCCACAGCCCGACCCTGGACTTTGGAGGCCGGATCGGGGGTAGGACTGTGGGGAATTTGCAGTTTTAGTTGGCGGCAGCATTGCGGCTTTTAAATGGTGCCATGGCGCCTTGACTCCATTTAAATGCCCTGAGTTACCGGGTACAGTCCTGCACCTGCAGGCTGGACAGAATCGCTGTCCCATGCTGCACAGGCAGGACTGTTCGCGATTCTGATCTTGTGGGGCTAGACGTGCCCGGCGGGATCAGAATTGCGATCCCCTCTGCATCCAGTTCACACCGGACGCACAGACGGGATGGACTTGCGGGACAGAATTGGGCCCTATGGGAATTCTCCCGGTCCTGACTTGAACATGCTTATTCCCCTGGGCTCCGATGAATAGCATCACTTATCTGTGAGGACTTATATTTTCCATATGTGAGAATACAGTGTACAGGTAAATAGAGTGCATTACTCAGCTGTATACTCTAATATTTCCTATTACCCAGTAAAGTATTTATTATAACTCACCTGGGTATGAGTCAGCAACTGCTCTTTCTCTTGATTCCTGAAGATCCCAGACATTCAGCTCTTCCTCTTCTTTAATCATTGATAATATATCAGAATTGATTCCTTCAAAGCCTGTTTCCAGGAATTAATATGAAAAATGAGTTATAGTCACTGAAAAATACACAGCAGTAGCTCTCAGGGAGCAGCACATGATGGTGGAGAGGAGGAAAGGTCTACTACTGGCGTCCACACATAAAGCAGAAGAATCTGGGGAGGTTATTATTCCTCACTTTGAGTATTCTGGTAGTGGAACAAGTCGTATATTTTTATAATAAATAACTTGAATCACTGAAGAAAGGGAGGCTGTGATCGTCTGATATTCACTAAATAGATTTTCAAGAAACTGCACTTTATGTGGTCCCTTGGTATTAATAGTTGATTTAGGAAGCCCAAGTGACTGTCTTTTGGGATGATTGCTGAGCTCTTCATCACCTTCACCCCTCAGAATCAGATACAAGATTTTACACCCCATCACTGTGAGAGTATGAAATTCTATGAGAATTAAAGAGGAGAAACACCTGCTGTTGAAAGGGAAATTGTGGCCTAATGAGGGCAGGGTTCAAATTTTACTCTCTCCCATCATTCCTTCTGACTTCAGGGAAGTCCCTTTGGGAGTAATTTTATAACTTCTGACATTTGTGAGAAATGTATGCTTTGTTTTTCAAAAGTATCACTTAAGTGCAAACTCCTCCCTCAGAAATCCCTCCTCAAACAGCAACTTAATTTAAGTACATACAAACCATACAGATGTAACTTTACAAAGGGGGCACAATCACAGTATATAAAACCCATTTCCACAGTAAAAGCACTGCTTAATCCAAGGAAATAGCTTGGAAAATTACCCTTCCCTATCTCCCCTCACCTCAAGTGCCCACTTAGATTGCAAGCTCACTGGGGTAGGGACAGAATGTGTCTCAATTATAAAAATGCTGTAAGTTCCCTTGAGCTAAAACTGGAAGGGGGAAACTCGTAGGACATATAGGATGACCTTATGATCCCTCAGACCTGGATCTCATCCTGCCATCTTAAGACAGTTGGTAGGACTGAGACAGAATCCTGCTCATATCTGTAAGTTCCTGGAGTGGAGGATGTACACAAAAACATCTCCTATTCTTGTGTCTGCTAGAAATACAGATTCAGTCCTTACCTAGGGAAATCAGGGTCTCATAATTCTCCTTCATCACCTCCCTGTACAACTCTTTCTGTCCTTCATGCAAATACCTCCACTCCTCTTGGGAGAAAGAGACAGTGATGTCCTCAAATGTCACCTGCAGCTGAAACACAAACCAGAAACACTCAGGAGCAAGAGAAAGTGCTCAGAATGCCTTAGATTTTAGCTGGAAAGGATGGTGCTTCAGTGTTACATTTTCCATTGCAGGAGGCAGCCACAGGCAGAATCTGTGGGACTCCTGTGGAACTGCCTGTCCCTTGTGACTGAAAATGTGACATTGATGCACCATCTCCACCACCAGGAATGTGGGTGCAGGACTCATACAGCTTCGTGGATGTTTTGGACATGTGTCCCCCTGTGTGTGGTCTTGGAATCCATTTCCCCCTTCGGCTCCCAGGTTTGCTAATCTACTATAACTATAAAAACATCTCAAATACAGGACAAATAGAATATCAAATGTCACTGCCTGGATAAATCACCGTGTAATAAAACCAGAGTCTGAGCTTTCAATTCCAACTGCACAAGCCAAAGTAAATGTCCCCTTCCCACACTAGTTAAATCTAAATTTAGCACAGGATTCAGAAATTCAACTGACATTTTCTGGTACATCTGACAGTTTCAAAATTCACCCTGTGTCAAATTTAAAGGAAACATTTATGGGAAGCATTAATGGTGGTACTGTGTGGCCACAGGGAGGTAGATGCTTAGAATGCACTAATGTTATAAAGGAAAGTGAGCTCATAATCTCCCTTATGACATAGGTGTACATGCGTTGGAATGTGTGCGTGTAATAAAGACCTAGATGAGAAAGCAGGAGCCTGTGTAAATATGCAGTAGGACTAAGCAGGATTCCTTCTTTCTCTGTTATTATTCAGTTTACAAATTAAACAAATATCCCCTTCAGTAAATATTTGGTTACAAATTTTAAGCTACTACATATAGAATTTTATTATTTACTGGTCTTACTAATTTTGAGCAAGTTTGCAAAGCCAGCAGCAGTGGTAAGGAAGATATTTGATGAATATAGCAATAAGTCCATTGATGAACAAATGAGAATTTTTAACTCTAGAGCACAATTTCAATACGTGCATTTCCTGGTTAGCAGTGGAAGAGCTCCAGGCTGAGAGCATGAGTTTATGGTTCTTCCTTACAGCTTAGCTCAATAATATGAAAGTGCGACAGATTTGTACTGTGAGCTCTATAAGAGCACACGGATTTAAGGTACAGAGAGAGCAGTGAGGACATTTTAATAAATTCGTTGGTAGATATTTCTCTGTTCTTGGTATTGAGCTACATTTGAAATATTTCAGCTCACAACTTTTCTGTACTTTTGGCTGATTGGAAACAGAAAGGTTTAAACTTTCTTTTTCATTTACAGAAAGATAAAGCTTTTTAAATTATAGTTTGCTCATATTATGTTAAATCCAGTTAAGTTGATCTACTCAGTTCTATGTACGTTTAAGTTAAATTATTATCTGTAAACCACCTTGGCAATCTGATAAGGCGGTATATAAACCAGTTAAATAAATAATAAATGATTAATGTTGTGTTCTGAAATTCAAAATCTATCTGCCTTCCTATATTGCTATATATTATTTTTAAATTTAAGCTCTTATTTTCTCAGGGTTCACTCAAAACAAAGTGCCGAAAGGAAAGAAAGAGGCAGAGAGGAAGGAGAATCTAGAGAGATGAGATGAAGCAGAAAGTGAGGGCATAATAAAGCCAGAGGGGAGAGGAACAAGGAAGAAGAGCCTCAGGGGCTTTTCTGGATTGAGCAGCGTCTGGCACATTTCTTCCGTTTTCTCTATGCAGCGTGTGTGTATCAGAGGGTGGATGGCATTGCCTGGCACTGCGTCTCTTGCTACCCACCTCCCGCCAGTCTCCTACCTGCTGAGCAGAAAGCCCTGCAGCCATTCTCCTGCCCTTCCCACAGCACCAATTCCAGCCCTGACTCTCTGCAGGGCCCCCTAGGCTGCAGCTTTGCAGGATCAGAGTCTGCTCTCAGCTTCTAACTGGTGTTGCAGGATATCAGCACTGAACAGTACAGTAAGCACCGCCCCTTCCAGGAGGAGGTGATGTCACAAAGGCTGTCCTACAACTGAAGGCATGCATGCTGGGAAATGTAGATTTTACTTTAACCTACTACTACTACTACTACTATTTAGCACTTATATAGCGCTACGCACGCAGCGCTGTACAGAATACATATAAAGTCAGTCCCTGCTCATCAGAGCTCACAATCTAGTCAAGACAACACAGAGTAATAGTCAGTTCGGGGGAAAAACAGGATATGGCATTTACAATTCGGGGCAAAACAAAATAAGACACTTACAATTTAGTAATGACAAAGGACGGGAGTCAGGTCAAGACAAAGGCTAAAAGTCATGACAAAGGATGGGAGTAAGCTCAAGACAAAGGCTAAAAGTCATGACAAAGGATGGGAGTCAGGTCAAGACAAAGGCTAAAAGTCAGGATCTGAAGGCGATAGTGAAGAGGTGGGTTTTCAACCTGGACTTGAAGAGGGCCAGGGAGGGTGCCTGGCGTATAGACACAGGTAGGTTGTTCCAGGCGTAGGGTGCAGCAAGGTGGAAGGAGCGAAGTCAGGAGTTAGCGGTACGAGTGAAGGGCCTAGATAGAAGTAATTTGTTAGAAGAGCGAAGCTCCCGAGAGGGGATGTAGGGAGAGATAAGAGATGAAAGGTAGTGAGGAGCTGCAGAGTGAATGCATTTATAGGTCAGGAGGAGAAGTTTGAATTGGATGTGGAATTGGATAGGGAGCCAGTGAAGCAACTTGAGGAGTAATGTGGGTATGGCGAGGCTGGCGGAAGATTAGTAGAGCAGCGTAATTTTGAATAGATTGAAGGGGAAGAGATGGCTCACAGGGAGACCAGAAAGGAGTAGGTTGCAATAGTCGAGGTGTGTTGAGAAAGGAAGGGATGGATTTTGCTAATGTTGTAGAGAAAGAAGCAGCAGGACTTAGCTACGAGCTGGATATGTGTGGAGAAGGAGAGAGAGGAGTCAAAGATAACTTCCAGATTGCGGGCTGTGGAAACAGGAAGGATCATAGAGCCATCCACAGAGACTGAGAAGGGAGGAAGAGGAGGGGAGGAGTTGGGGAGAAAGATAAGGAGTTCAGTCTTGGCCATGTTCAGTTTCAAGCGGCGGTGAGACATCCAGGCAGCGATGTCGATAAGACAGGCAGAAATCTTGGTCTGGATTGCTGGAGGGATATTAGGGGTAGAGAGGTAGATTTCGGAGTCATCAGCATAGATTTGGTACTGAAAGCCATGGGATGAGATAAGCGCACCAAGGGATTAGGTATATAGAGAGAAAAGGAGAGGACCCAGGACGGATCCCTGGGGTACACCAACATGGGTGGGAGAGGCGGAGGAGCCACCAGCGCATCCACTAAAGGAGCGATGGGAGAGGTAGGAGGAGAACCAGGATAATATAGAGCCCTTGAAGCCAAGCGAAGAGAGGGTGTCGAGGAGAAGTTGGTGGCCAACAGTGTCAAAGGCGGCAGAGAGGTTGAGAAGGATGAGGAGAGAGTAGAGGCCCTTAGATTTAGCCAGGAACAAATCGCTAGAGACTTTTGTAAGAGCCGTTTCAGTGGAGTGTAAGGGACAGAAGCCAGATTGTAGAGGGTCCAGGAGGGCCTGAGAGGTGAGGAAGTCGAGGCAGCAGCGGTGGACTTCACATTCTAGTAGTTTAGATATGAAGGGAAGCAGGGAGATGGGTCGATAGTTAGAAGAACAGGTGGGATCGAGTGAGGGTTTCTTGAGGAGAGTTGTGACCACGGCATGTTTGAAGTTTACGGGGACAGTTGCAGTGGAGAGTGAAAGGTTGAGAATAAGAGAGATGGCAGGGACAACAGTGGGGGAGATGGGGTTCAGGAGGTGGGTGGGGATAGGATCAGAGGAATAGGTGGTGGGTTTGGAGGACGAAAGAAGGAGTGCGGTTTCATCTTCAGAGATTGTAGGGAAGGAGGAAAGGGTAGCAGAGGAAGTATGGACGGGGGGGGGGGAGAATTGTTGGAGGGGTAGATGAGGAGGTGGGGAATTGGAGGGTAATCTTGTGGATTTTGTCATGAAAGTAGTCAGCCAGAGTTTGGGCAGAAAGGGAGGGCGGGACCAGGGGCGGAGCGCCTTAAGGAGAGAACTGTGGGTATTAAAGAGGCGGCGAGGATCAGAGGCAAGAGAGTTAGTCAGATGGATGTAGTATTCTTGTTTGGCAAGTGCAATGGCTGACTGGAAGGTGCCAAGCATGAATTTGAAGTGTAGAAGGTCTTCCGGGGAGCGGGATTTGATCCAAGCACGTTCAGCAGAATGGGCACAGGTGCGTAAATAGTGAGTTGTGGATGAAAGCCAGGGCTGGGGTGCAGAACGTCTGATAGGACATGGGGTGGGTGGGGCAAGAGTGTCCAGAGCCGAGGAAAGTGCAGCATTATAGGAGGTTACTGCCTCGTCGAGAGATTTGGAGGACATAATGGAGGAAAGGAAGTGGAGGGGTAGCCTAGTGGTTAGAGCAACTGCCTAGTACCCAGAAGATCATGGGTTTGATTCCCACTGGCACTCCTTGTGACCTTGGGCAAGTCACTTTAAACTCCATTGCCTCGGAAGAAAAGGCTGGCAATCTACTTCCAGTGATACATTGCCAAGAAAACCCAGAGGTAGCTGGGTAGCTGGGTCGCTGTGAGTCAACACTGACTTGATGGCACTAAAAAAAAAATGGAGGAAAGAAATGGTGGAGGCAAGAGTCAAGGGATCAATATTATGAAGATTTCTAAATATGTTGGAGGAGACAGGATGAGGTTGAGACAGCAGAAGCTGAAGATTAAAGCTTAAAAGGTGATGGTCAGATGATGGAAGGAGTGAGTTACGGACGTTTGAGGGAGAGGAATTAGAGAAGAGTATCAACACTGACACTGTTCCTCACAGGCGACTTATAAACAAACTGAGCACCCTAGGGACGGACCCTAAAGTTACTGCTTGGGTTAGAAATTGGTTGGGTGGGAGGCGACAAAGAGTACAAGTAAATGGAGCTCACTCTGAGGAGAAGGATGTTACCAGTGGTGTGCCCCAGGGATCTGTCCTTGGTCCGATTCTTTTTAACATCTTTGTTAGTGATATAGCGGAAGGGCTGTCGGGTAAGGTTTGCCTCTTTGCGGATGATACCAAAATCTGCAATAGAGTAGACACCCAGGAAGGGGTAGATAACATGAGGAGGGATCTAGCTAAGCTTGAAGAATGGTCTAGAATTTGGCAGCTGGGATTTAATGTTAAAAAATGTAAGGTCATGCATTTGGGCTGCAGCAATCCAAGGGAGCAATACAGTATAGGAGGTGAAGTACTTTTGTCCACTAAAGAAGAGCGGGACCTAGGCGTGGTTGTGTCTGATGATCTTAAAGTAGCTAAACAGGTGGAAAAGGCGACAGCAAAAGCTAGAAGGATGCTTGGGTGCATACGGAGAGGAATGGCTAGCAGAAAAAAGGAGGTGATAATGCCTCTGTATAAGTCTTTGGTGCGACCTCATTTGGAGTATGGTGTGCAATTCTGGAGACCGCACCTTCAAAAGGATGTGAACAGGATGGAGTCGGTGCAGAGGGTTGCTACCAAAATGATTAATGGGCTTCATTATAAAGCATATGAGGACAGACTTAAGGATCTTAATATGTACACCTTAGAGGAAAGGCGGGATAGAGGTGATATGATTGAGATGTTTAAATACCTCCGTGGCATAAATGTTCAGGGAGAGAGCCTCTTTCAATTGAAAGCAAGTTCTGCTACGAGGGGACATGGGATGAGGGTGAAGGGAGATAGATTCAGGAGTGATATGCGGAAATATTTCTTTACGGAAAGAGTAGTGGATCCGTGGAATAGTCTCCCAGTGGAGGTGGTAGAGATGAGGACAGTAACTGAATTCAAGAAAGCATGGGACCAACACAGAGGATCTCTAAAGGCAAAAAGTGGACTGTTGTAGTTGTTATGGAAGGACAGACTAGATAGGCCATGTGGTCTTTTTCTGTCGTCATATTTCTATGTTTCTATGTTTCTAGGTCAAGACAGTGGCCATGCTGGCCGGTGGGGGCAGTAGAACAAAATTGGAGGTCAAACGAGGAGGTGAGGGTGAGGAGCTTTAAAGCCTGGGGATCAGAGTGGTTATCGATGTGAATGTTAAAATCACCAAGAATAAGAGTGGGGGAAGAGGGATCCAGAAAGACGGAAAGCCAGGAGTCGAAGTCGGTAAGGAAGGTGGATGTGGATTTGTCAGGTGGGCGATAGATAACAGCTACTCGGAGGGGAAGTGGAGAGAAGAGGCGAATGGAGTGGACTTCAAAAGAGAGAAAGGAGTGAGACTGAGGCAGCAGGAGGGGTTGGAATTGGCAAGATGGAGAAAGTAGAAGCCCCACACCACCACCGTGGCCTGTGGAACGAGGTGTATGGGAGAACTTGTAGCCCCCTTGACAGAGAGCAGCAGTAGATGCGGTATCATTTGGGAGGAGCCAGGTCTCAGTTAGGGCGAGAAGATGTAGAGCATTAGAGATAAAGAGATCATGAGTAAAAGCAAGTTTATTAGAGACTGATTGTGTGTACCATAAGGCACATGAGAACGGGAGAGTGGAGGGGGAAAGGAGAGGGATATGGATGAGGTTGGACAGGTTACGTGAGGATTTCTTTTCAGAGTAAGACAGAGGTCTAAGGGGTTGGTTATGTGAGGATCTCTTGCCAGGGTAAGAGTAAGACAGAGATCTAGAGGAGCCAGGGTAAGGGTGGGTATCTCTGGATGAGTGAGCATTCCATGAGGCATGGAGGGGGAGTGGAAGGAGAATGAAGGGAGCTATTGATGATATTGGACAGGTTACGTGAGGATCCGTTCTTAGAGTGAGACAGAATTCTAAAGGGGCCTGGGTTGGGGTTGTTATCTCTGGATGAGTGAGTGGCGCATGAGGGAGGGAGAGTGGAAGGGGAAAGGAGAGGATATGGATGACATTAGATAAGTTACGTAAGGGACTCTTCTTAGAGTGAGAAAGAAATTGAGGGGGGCCAGGGTTGGGGTTGATATTACCTGATGAGAGATGAAGAAGGAGTAGTAGAGAGCGGGGTAAAGAGGAGGCAGTATGGCGGAAGCGAAGGTGGGGTTGCCTTAAGGAGAGAGGGGCTGGTTGAATGTGGGGGAGGGGGAGATGAAGCTCAAGAGCAGATGCTAGGATAGAAGACAGAATGGAGGGAGAAGTGAGGAAGGTAGACTCTGAATCTATTCATAGTATATTTTGAATTGTAGGTTTTTATCTGTTCATTATTATTATTAGTAGTATTTTACTATTACTATGCACAGTCTACTAGATATTAGTGACTGGATTTGGTTCTCTGAGTATCAGATCTTTCCTAATGGTTTGAGATAATTAGAGGTCAAACTGTTGTAGGAGATAGGCTGTACTACTATTTGTAGCTGATGGCTGGAAATTTTATTGACACTGTCAGCATACATCAGCATGACATTATGCCTAGCATAGGTGTCATGGCTTTTCCCAGACCTTGGCCTGCAGCTCTGACCCCCTGGTGATGTCAGATAGGATGTCTCCAGACTTGATGGGCTTAGTATGCCTGATGAGATTAGTCTGCAGGACAACAGCCCCTCCTTGACATGATGGGCTTGGTATGCCTGATGAGATTAGTCTGCAGGACAACAGCCCCTCCTTGCTAATCAAGGAATAATAGACCTCAAACAGACCAAGGTATGACAAAGGGAGGTGTGTGTCAGAGCCTCTTACCATGAGGCTCTGACACACACTTCTCTTTAACCCCCCCCCCCCCCTTGTTCTCTCTCTCTCTTCCTATTCATTGGACACTTCTTATCATGAGGCTCTAACACACACTTCTCTTTACCCTTCCCCTCTCTCTCCCCCTCTCTCTCTCACACACACACATGCACACACAGTCATTCGTATATACTGAAGCAACTCTGTAACAGCTATATACTTCTGTTCTGTACCTATGTAATAAGCCTATTTCTATATAAAAACCTTTTCCAAGCCACACCAGTTTGGTTGTCTTGTTGTGCTACAAACCCTACTGCCTCTGCGAAGTGGACCCAGGACCAACAGGAGAGTAACCGAACGTAGGAGCGGCGAAAGGTTACATTTTATAGGGGCCCATCTTACATTTTATGGGGACTCATCTTACATTTTATGTGAGCTCGTCTCGGTTTCGCAGCAGATCTCCAGCTGGGTAAGTAGCAATTTTGTTTTAAACATTAAAGTGGATTTCAGACAGAGTGCGACAGGAAAATCAAAAGCCCTTGTGACCATTTACAATTTACAATTTTGGGTTACAAGCTGGATGACACAGTAGTGAAAAGACTCTGTAGACAGGCAGAGTACCACTATTTAGGGAAATATTCCAGTGATACCTTTGGTTTGTGGTTCAGACAAGGTGAGATTTTCATTGTCAAAAGGCTCTGTAATAATCCAGGATTTTAATATTACCTACACCTAGTGACATTACATAGGGTGCCTTGCAATTTTCTTATTATTATGTATAGGCGTGTTATGGTTTGTTACAAGGCACAGATTTTTCTCTAGTATTTGAGCTGCTAAGAAAAGACAGAGAGATAGTCCAGCTTTGGTTTGGAAGTGGTACACAGTTAAACAGTCCCTCATTGAATACAATATACATTTTTCCTGGTAACACTACTTTACCTCCTGTCCCTCTGCCTTTTATTTCTCAGTCTCCTGCCAGTATGTATCTTGGTGAGGGCAGGCTTAAAGTTTGCTGCAATTGATACAGTAATCTCCTAACAACCTTCTTACTATAATTTCACCCTAAACTTCCACCCTGTTAAAAGGTGGTAAGCACTTTTTATTCAGGTATAATTTTAAGGTGTGGTCTTTATGCCAGTACTCTCTACTGAACACCCATAAAATTTATGCCATTCCAACTATAATTCTGAGTCTCGCTTCTTCATAAAAGTGAGCATTCCTCCTTCCAAGGTTGCATATTGAGATAGTCGCATAAAACCAAATAAAAACATAATAAGCGTAGGCCCCTGTACCAACTACAGTCTTTCTGCAGTCTCAAATATGGAGGCCTTTGATTTTAAGGAACTGAAAGAAATTGTAATGACATGCTGTAAGAGAAAAAGTGGTCCCTTTGAAGGGGAATTCCGTGAGGCATCAGGGTATAATATTCAAAGACAAATGTTTATTTATTTATTTATTTACAATTTCTTATATACCGCACTATTTGGCATCAGCGCGGTTTACATGGAACAGAAAAATCAGACAGGATACATGTGTCTGAGTTTACAATTAACAGGACGCAAAACTTGGATAACCAGGGGTAACTATTTACACACTAGAGTCACAGAATAATGTAACATGTAATTCAATGGCCAAAGACACCTTGCTAAGTGTGTTCTCCTAGCTGACTAGGTGTGTTGGTGTAGCTACAAATATTTGAGTGGAGGTGTGATTCAGTGTTCTCTGGGAAGTATTTGAGGAAAAGGTGGTGTTTGAGGTCCTTTCTAAACTGGGATAGGTTAGTGTTTGCTCTGATGTTTATTGATAAGGCATTCCAGAGTCTTGGGGCGCATAGTCTGAAGGCCCTCTTTGCTGTTGTTGCTGTGCATCTTGTTAATTCTCTCGGAATCGTTAGTGTATTTATAGCTGTGGATCTTCTTGATCTATTCGGGGTCATGGTTTGGATGAGGTTGGTTAGTGAGAAGGAGGAGAGGCTATTGACCGCTTTGATTGTCAGTAACACTGTCTTGAAGACGATCCTGGCCTGTATAGGAAGCCAGTGTAACTGCTTCAGTAGGGGCGTGACATGGTCTCTCCTAGATGCACCATGAAGAACACTCGCTGCACTATTCATTGCGAGCTGTAGAGGGTTCAAGGTGGACTGGGGGAGTCCTTGTAATATGGCATTGGCATAATCAAAATGAGGTATGATCAGCGCCTGGTAAATTGTACGAAAATCCCCTGGTTCAAGCAAGGGGCGTAGATGTCTGAGTGAACGTATCTTGTAATATATAGCTCTTACTGTGTTAGCTATGTGTGCCTTCATTTCAAGGTTTTGATCCAGTGTAACACCCAGGTACCGTATTGTGGGTTTTGCTTGTAGATCGGCTTCTTTCACCTTCAAGTATTGTGGAGGGCTGAAATTCGGGTTCCTCGTAATGAAGAGCACCTCGGTCTTCTTATGCTGAATTCTGAGGTTTTGTGACAGGAGCCAATCCGATATGGCATTGAAGCAATTGGTTAAAGGGGAGAGGTCCATTTTATCTATGGAGAATGGCATATAGAGCAGGACATCATCAGCATATATCATGCAACTGACATTGAAAGACCGGATGATATTACAAATCGGTTGCATGTATATGTTGAACATCAAGGCAGAGAGGGAGGATCACTGTGGAACTCCCTGACTTTGATGAAATGGCTCTGATGTAGCTCCACTAGATTGTACGTGCTGCCATCTTCCAGATAAGTATGATCTGCACCATTCAAGTGCTGTTCCGCAGATGCCCTTCTCTTTTAACCGCCCTAGGAGAAGCTCATGGCTCACCGAGTCGAAGGCTGCGGCGATGTCTAGGAAAATGAGTGCACACCCCTGATGGATGTTGTCGACACCAGTAATTATATTATTGAAGCGGGTGGTGAGGAGTGTTTCCACTCCATGTGACTCCCTGAATCCATGCTGGCAAGTGTCCAGTGGAGCAGCAGAATCAATGTGGTCTTGTAACTGTCTTTGCACCTCCTTTTCGATTAACTTTGCGAGGAAAGGTATACTTGAAATGGGTCTGTAAGAGTCTACCTTTTGGGGATCTAGTTTGCTATTTTTTAGCAGCGGTCTGATGGATGTGTGCTTGAGGGCAGAGGGGAAAGAACCGGTTGTGAAGGACAGGTTCATTATCCTGGTTATTATTGGGCTGAGGTCACTGCGCAGTTCCTTTATCCAGAAAGCTGGGCAAGGATCTGTTTGCGCAGTAGTAGTATTGAGGGTCATTATCATGTCTTCGATGCGCTTCTTGTCTGGGGTAGAGAAAGAAGTTAGAGATGTTGGGCACTCTTGGTCTGTGGAAGCAACCTCTATTGAAGGTTTATTTGTCTGGCATATTTTGGATTGTATGTAAAAGGCAGACTCCTGGGGATGGATTTCACATTGATGTTCAGGGGCTGGTTCCTTGGAAAGATTTTTGACTACGTTAAACAGATCATGAGGTTTGTTTAATGAGCACTTCAGGGTGTCTGTGTGGTACTATTTCATCTTCTCTGTGATAGTTTTGCAGTGAATGGTTAGTTGATAGATGTATGCTGTCTGGTCTCTCATGGAGTGTGACCGACGCCAGCATTTCTCAAGCTTCCATAGTCGGGTGAGTGATAATCTCAGCTCCGCTGTGTACCATGGGGCTATAACTCTTTTCCTTAGTGGCCTGTTAGGTGGAGGTCATAGTGCTATCGCTCTGAGACTACTGTTCCAGCAAGTGATCAGTTCTTCAAGGTTTAGGGTGGTCTCGTTAAGGAGCGAGCGCGTTTCAGCAAGGATAGTATCTCTATTGAATGGATGGAAACTTCTAGCAGGTAGTCTAGAGGTCTTGCTTGGTACTCTGTTGGTCTTGGATTGGCTTTTGTGTGTGGGAATCTGGAAGACGATGAGTTTATGGTCTGATCATGGCACAGTAGTTATGGACATCACAGTATTATGGGATTGGTCACAAACTGTCTGCAGGGCAAATACAAGGTCCAGTGTATTTCCCTTCACATGAGTTGGTTCGTTAACTAACTGTTTCTATTCTAGGATCTCGAGAGCTTCGAGAAGGGCCGATGATTGGTTATCTTGAAGCGCTGGCAAGTTAAAATCACCTAGGATCCAGCTTGGGGTATTAGGATTCTGGATGTTGGATGTGAGGTTTATTATGTTTGGGAGATCATCAAGGGAGGCAGAAGGAGCTCTATACAGCAGGTTTATAGAGCAGAGCTTGTTGGAAATGGAGACTGTCTCCAGGTGGTTAGTGCTGGTGGAGTCGTCCATCTGGAAATGGAGGTCTGTCCTAGTGAGGATAAGCACTCCACCTCCTCTTTGTTTTGTCTATGGCTAGTAAACACTGTGAAATTTAAGGGGAGGAGCTGGTTGAGTATGACATTGTCTTCGGGGGATAGCCATGTTTCAGTAACCATGAGAATATCAAGGTTATGGAGGGATATTATGTCTGCAATCACTGGCCACTTCTTACGGATTGAGAGGGCATTCATGAGGGCACATTTTAAGCTTTGTGGGTAGATGCTTTTATCCTGTTTAGCTTTCATAGAGTGTTGGAGTGTAATGTGTAATAGATGGGGATGATGTGAGCGAGAGTCCCAATTAGCATTGTGATGAGATGTACCTGTCCATCTTCTCCCATGGCCCTGTAGGATTGGGATCTGATTGTATTCAGTGGCTAGGGCTAGAGAGTTTGGGAGCCAACTCGTGAAGAGGAAGTACAAGCCAACTATGGTGGTGATAGGGGGCGCCATCCTGATAACACTAGGCACTGTAATCAAAAACAGTGAACTGGCTAGAGTGTGGGAGAGAATTTTGAAGGCTACTAGTAGGCTGGTTGCCGCTGTAAGGAAATACAGGCAATTTGTATTAATCTAGGCATAGATCGGTTAGGTAGCATGGAGCAGATAGCATGCAATCATGTACATGGCTGAACGAGTAATGTTGGCAGGCAGATCTATTTGCAAGGTGTACAGGTCAGACAGGCAGTCTGTAAACAGGGTAGCTCACTGCTCATGTAGCAAGGTATATGAGACCGGTACAATAAGTTCTGACTATCAGGCTAAACAAAAAGAGTGCAGGGGTCATGAACAAGCAATAAATACTACAGAATGGCTAGCAAGTTGGTAGGAATGATGGGTCATTCAGATATACAATGCATTCTACAACGCTGATTGCTGGCATTATGAGGTAGAGTATCTAATCAGAGTAAACAATGTAACCAGTTTGTAGGCTAGTCATAGCACTCCTTGACGAACTGTGCTTGTTGGACGTCAATGACGGGTCAAGGAGAGCTGTTGTATGAGTAAGATGGCTGATATTCACTGCGCCTGCACATTTAGGGAACTGCTGCATGTCGCTGAGGTTGGCCCAGAGGATAATAATTGGGGTGCCAAAGGTGATGCCTGAAGAGCTTCCTTAAGGGTCGGTGCATCAATTGCTGCTGTGGGTAGTTATCTCAGAGGCTGTTAAACCATTATCAAGAATTCAAAAAGAAAACAAATAAAAGAAAATTATTTTTTATCCAAGGCATGTGCAGGGGGCTAATTAGCATGAAACAGGACAATACTGAACTGACTACTCAGTGTACACAATTAACCAAAGACCTGGAGGAGGCACAAATTTGCATTTCCATGCAACGTGCTCAGGTGATACAAGCCACAAACTCCTTTATAACTGTTAATGAGCAATTAGAAGCACTTAAACTTGAACTGAAGCACGTTAAGGATGAATTGGCCTCTGAAAGACAAAAGAAATATAAGCCCTGGCCAACAACCATTTCTACCTCAGCCCCCCCTGCCTATGACACACCCTATAAGCCATGCATCCAATCTACTGAGAAACAAAAGAACACAGAAGTGTGTATAGCAGGGCTTAGGAATGGGAAAAGTAAAGATGAATCAGACAGTACAGAGGAAGAAAATCATAATAGTTTATCTCAGCCAGAACAGAGCAATAACCAGGACCTGTGTCAGGAGGATAATTCCAATGACTCAGACTCAGCACCCAGTACCGAACTCAGAGCACCAGTTAAAGTGATGCTGCAGGACTCATTAAAAGATAGGGACATTGAAAGGATAGTTGAGAAAGCTGGCCCTATGCCTTTTAATGTAAATGAATGGTGCAAATGGGCCACCTATATTCTGATTCACTGGGGTCTAGGGAAATACAGAAGGAAACAATCAGACTTTGATAGACTTATGCATCTGGCTCTGGGGCCACACTATTATAAATATAGCTCTCTCACTCACCCATACCAGTTGGTTAAAAAGGTTATTGAGAAACTATTTCACTGTTCCCCAATGCAAGTATTTAAAATTATTTCACCTCTGCCAAATGATACACTGGAACAGTTTGCATATACAGCCTGGATTTTAAATGCAGTTCTTCATGAGCAGGAGTCCTGGCCCAATGCAGAAGATTATGGGGAGAGAACGCATAAGGCATTTTTATTAGAATTACTATCCCCTGAGATTACAAAACACCTTCTGTTATTTTCTGAAGACCTTAAAGCAACCCCTTTTGATACTTTAATGCTCAGAATTGGATCTGTTTGGAAGACCCAGCCCTCGCAGGTCATAACAGTATCAGAAGCACAGAAGTGGCAAGCTGAGGGATCCTCTCAATACACAAAAAACACAGACAAAGGATACAGAGGACACACATCTTGGAGAAGACAAGGCAGAGGCACTTTTAGAAATTCCTCAGGTTACATTTTCCTTTCAAGAGCTCAAAGCACAGAGAGATGGATTAGAAAAGGAGAAAATTAAATGGGAACAGGACAAACGCATACTGCAGGTAGAAATAGGTAAATTAAAACAGGACTTACAAGCAACTCAGGACAAACACAAGGCTAGTGCATAGTGGTGTCCTGACCTTCTGGGTTCAGATATCAAAATGTCTCAAGCCTTCATAGCCCAGCCTGCCTCTGTTCCCTCAGCAGAGGACTCGATTCCAGAGCCTCTGGATGATGAAATGGATACAGGCCCAGAATACAGTTTAAGGCTTGTAACATCCTTGATACTGGACTCTTGTGGACGCCCCAATGATATCAGCAGAATAGGGGTCAGGATAAACTAGCCTATGATTGACACAAGAGCTGGAATTAGTTTTACAAACAGAGCTTCTCCCACTGCAGATCAGAAAAATATGGAAATTTATGAAATTCAAGGAATTAACGACACAGCTTCCAAAGATGTGGCTATCCCAGTTAAATGGGGTATCCCGGTGCACAGGGAACAAAACAATGAAATGTTGGAAACCACTGCCTCCACTATAGTGAACACACCAAAAGAACTAATTGGAATTGACGTTCTCAACCAGTTAAATCTGGTAGTGGATGTGGCTAATCTTAAATTGTGGCAGTATACAGGAACTTCAAGTGCTTCTAAAACTATAGTGCATGAAGTCATTCCCATGCAGTTAGCAACTCAGTGCACCAAGGCAGCTCAGCAGTATGATCTGTGTGTAATTCCCTCAGAGGTGGCTGATATTCCAGTCTGGGCACAAGACAAGTTAGATTGTGGGAAAATGCACACAGAAATACTGTTGGAAGGCGAGGATCCTCCACCACAGAAACAATACCCAGTACCTCATCAGGCTATAGAACCAGTGTCTAAAATTGTGAAGATACTGGAGGAGAGGGGTCTGATTAGACCTATTTCTTCCACATGTAATTCACCAGCCTGGCCGATAGTTAAACCGGGGGGTTCCTTCAGGCTCACTATGGACTTCCGTGCCCTGAATCAAGTTTCAAAATCTGTAGTGCCCGTAGTAGCCTCATACTCGGAAATGATCTCTAAACTGAATCCCAAATGTAAATTTTTCTCTGTTTTAGACATATCCAATTGGTTTTGGAGTCTGCCCCTGGCCCTTGAATGCCAGTACAAAACAGCCCTTTCAGTGGCTGAATAAACAATATGCATGGACCGTGCTGCCACAGGGTTATAAAGATTCACTATCAGTCTTTCATATATACATGCAGGAAGCCCTGTCACTAGTGTCTTGCAGAGATAATATAATTCAGTATGTAGATGACATTCTGATTCAGTCTGAGAATGAAGCTGTACACTGGAATCATGTAAGAGAAGTTTTAAATGCCCTCCTACAAGCTGGTCTTAAAGTTAATTCTGCCAAGGCTCAACTGTGCAAATCACAGGTTTTCCTTTTTAGGGCTTACAATTGGAGAGGATGGTAAATCTGTAGATTCTCAGAGGATAGAGCTGATACGGAAACGTCCACTTCCTACAGACCAGAAATCACTCCAGTCCTTTCTAGGGCTCACTGGTTTCTGTCGTGACTTCCTGCACAGCTATGCTGAAGTGGCAGCTCCACTTTACTCCCTGCTGAAAAGTAAAGGTTATGTTTGGGAGGAAGAACATACCGAGGCTGTAACTAAATTAAAACACATTTTGACTTCTGCTCCGGTTCTGGCACACACAGATCACACACAAACATTTTTTCCTGTACCCTGTAGTTGGAGAGAACAGTATAGGTGCAGCTCTAACACAACGCCTAGGAGGAGTAGATCGCCCTATTGATTTATGTTCCAGAGTTCTCACTTCTTCTGAACTCAAAATGGGAAACTGTGAAAAACATGTACTGGCTTCCTATGCTGCTATGCAGAAATTTACATACATCATTGGTGCTCAAACCACATACATATGCAGCCATCACACCCCACTCAAATTTGTTGTAGAGGGAAAGTTAGCATGTAGCAAGATTAGGACTGAGAGAATAGTCCAGTGGACTCTCATGTTTGCAGGCACAGAATGTAAAGTTTGAATTGTTGAAAGAACCTAACGTGCAAGTTGCTGGAATCTTGCTGGAGGGGCAACCTTATGACTGTCAGTCCTCACCCAGTGTCCCCAATCACATGATCTTTAGGGAACTGGGACTAGACAAAATTTCACCTTTTCTTCCTACAGTATATATTGATGGTAGTAGACAATTGAAGGAGGCAGGCGACTAGCAGGTTTTGCAATTGTACAATTGGACTCAAATAACCAAGTGGTACTGCAGAGACAGTATTCCTGTGGGTCAGCGTCAGCACAGTACTGTGAGCTGGCTGCTTTTGTAGCTTGTATGCAACAATATCAGGATTCACACCCAGAGATACAAATCATTTTAGATTCTGATTATGTCTTTAAAAGTGCCATTGCCCTGTTACCCTGGTGGCTGGCAAATAAATTTAAATCTACAGATGGGACTACGGTGAAAAAAATTCATCACTGTGCACTATGGCACAAGAACTGAGTGAGATGTTTCAGAGAGTACATTTAGTTAAAGTAAAGGCACACAGGAAGAAAGGCCCTTTAGTGAAAGGAAACACATTAGCAGACTCACTAGCCAAGGAAGCATGCAATGTAGGCCTCATATGGCCCTGGTATGAGCAGACACGCATGGTTGCTATTGCTACACGTTCCACAGATTACAATCAGATAATACCACCAGATTACTTCGTAGCACTGCAGACAAAGGACCCTGAACTTTCCAATTTGAGGAAGCTTGTGCAGGACGCCCCAGATAACCTATATCAGCAGATACCCTTTCTCACACTCACCACCCAGTTGAAACCATATGGGTAATACGTGTTTTATCAGTCTTTGTTTTCAGCTGCTTTCTGAAGACAGCACAAACAGCTGCTTTCTGAACAAAAGTCTGCTTTCTAAACAAAAGTCGCTTGAGGATGGTAACTATTTACTTCGGCTGTATGGTTGATGTGTCCTATATACTGGACATGTGTCTAATAGTTATGTAAATAAATAGTAAACATTATTTCTATGGTTTGCATAGTATAAGTGGGGAGCACTAGTTTACTTCCTAGTAGAGTGAAACGAGTTAGCTTTTATTATGTACCAGTTTCCTGTTGTTCTTGAATCTGCTCTCTTCTACCCAAGTCTCATTAACAGGACTATCATCCGAATGTGCATGATTGGCTTGGGCTAACTCCACAGATGATGTATATCGCTATCAAGAAATACCCCCACCTTTTCTGGAAGGAAAGTATCTGGTCATCCTGAGTTTCTGTTCCGTACAGGACAAACCAGTGTCCTATTCATTAAACATCACTCAAGTACAGTGGGCGCCACCAGTTTCCACTTCTCTAGAAAGGACACAAGAATTGAGGGCACCTCCAGAGCATTACTTTCTAGGACAACCTGCCTTTATGTTCTCCTTCCTAAAAAAACTTAGCTGTACAGTTCAAACTATTTACTAAACAATACCTGGTGCAGTCATACACCACTGGTCTCCATCACCATTAACGGAACAACTTATTCCACACCTCTGGTTACTAATGACTTTATTGACATTCCAGACTTTATCTCATATGCTGTGCTGTGCATCCATTACCACCTGTCATGGGAGAAGAGACATTACATAAACTGCTCAACTTTACAGAACTCCATGCCTATATGGATCACCTTAAAACAGCATCAACTGAAGTGAATCACACCATCACTTATGAAGAATGGTCACATTCGACAAACTGTTGAACACTTGCTACAAGATGCTCATGTGTCTGTGTGGGAATTGCTATTTGGTTACTCACCTACTGCTGATCATGTCTTTAATGTTTTTTATTCACCCTATTATTATTTTAACTGCTGTACAAATATTATGTATTATCATAATTTTCCGCCTGTGTTGTAAATGAAACACATGTACATCTCTTTGCAGTGCATGTCCTACAAAATACCAATGACATTTTAAGGTAGTTACACTTAATTAATTAATTTATTTAACATTTCTTATATACTGCCTTTCATGATATCAAGGTGGTTTACATTGAACAAACTGAAATTACATTGAACAGGGCATTATAACTTGAGATAACTATTTTACAGGGAACATGGGGCTATGGAGGGGTTAAGTGGCTTGCCCAAGACCACAAGAAGCACCTGTGGGACTAGAAACCCCAGTCCTTCCGGCCCAAGGTTTTGCTGTCCTCTAGTGGGATTTTGAACCCCTGACCCTCGCTGGCCTGAAGTACCTTGCCCCAACCACTAGGCCACTCCTCCACTCCAGCATCTCCCTCTACTACATCCAGGCTCATTTGGCCTGCCTAATTTGGCATTTTCCTACTACATTGAATACCAGAGTCAGCTGCAGTCTAGTATTGCTTCCTACCCTCACCCATAGCATCCTGGTACCTTTCAGCTTTAACCTCCTCAGAAATTCCTGCATCCCTTATGCACTGTTCATTCTCTCTAAGACGGGCACTGAGGTGGCATATTGGGTTTCCCCACCCATTAGTGGCTACCCTACCTAAGACACGAGGTTTAGACTCCTAATGGGTCTTTGCTCAACTCTAGAACACTAGAGACAGTACTGTGCAGGACAGGGGACCTGCTGGACCATAGCAAGGCATTTAAACAGGAGGTAATAGACAAGCTGCCTACTATCATGTATATAGTAATTGCAGCTGAGACAGGTACCACAGGTGTGGGAGATGTCAGCATACATCAGCATGACATTATGCCTAGCATAGGTGTCATGGCTTTTCCAAGACTTTGGCCTGCAGCTCTGACCCCCTGGTGATGTCAGATAGGATGTCTCCAGACTTGATGGGCTTGGTATGCCTGATGAGATTAGTCTGCAGGACAACAGCCCCTCCTTGACTTGATGGGCTTGGTATGCCTGATGAGATTAGTCTGCAAGACAACAGCCCCTCCTTGCTAATCAAGTGATAACAGACCTCAAGCAGACCAAAGTATGAGGCTCTGACACTACTCTCCACCCCCCCCCCCCCCCTGTTCTCTCCCTCTCCCTCTTCATTGGACACTTCTTACTATGGGGCTCTGACACCCACTTCTCTTCACCCCTCCCACCCCCCTCTCTCTCTCTCTCACACACATGCACACACATAGAGTCATTCATAGACACTGAAGCAGCTCTGTAACAGCCCTTATACTTCTGTTCTGTACCTATGTAATAAGCCTATTTCTATATAAAAACCTTTTTCCCAAGCCCCCACCAGTTTGGTTGTCTTGTTGTTGCTACAAACACTAACTGCCTCTGCAAAGTGGACCCAGGAACCAACAGGTAGAGTAACCGAAAGTAGGAAGTGTCTCATCTTATTATTTATTTATTTATTTAAAAGGATTTCTTATACCGCCTTCTCATTTAATCAAGGCGGTTTTCACAGCAAAAAATCACAAATGAGATATGGTGGTGGGTCAAGCAGTGATCAATGTGTGAGAGTGTGTTAGGGTATATTAGATTTGTGATGCATTATTTACATTATGCGCTATTATACAAGTATGCGCTATTATACAAGTAGTGGGGGTGGGGGATTGGACATCTCTGTAGATTTGAATCATGTAACGTCCCCATAGTGTTTCAATGAAGAGTGTTGTCTTTAGTTGCTTCCGGAAATCTTTGATGTCTGTATTAGTCGAAGTTCGTCGGGTAGCTTATTCCAAATTGTTGGTGCAGCCAGGAAAGGGCTCGTTCTGAGGTGTCCTTCCGTACCTTGGTTCCTCCCTTTGGTGTGTGTGACGCGGTTGGAAATGCGGCGCGGTTGGTTTTGACCGATACGTGACCCCTTTCTACCTCCGTGGTTTTGAAGTTTGTTGTTTGTCAGGTGGTTTGTATGAGCGTGTCTGGTAAGGCTAAGGCTGCGTGGGATGATTGTTTGTTTTAAATTTTTTGAAAATTGTTTTTATGCAATCGTTCCCCTTCATATTTGATGTCGTTGCCGGTAATTGGCAAGCCCAGATGCTAAGATGAATCTTGTCCAGGATAGGGTTGTGTGATGTTGAGGTCCCTTTGTCCTTGGAAAAGCTAACCCGGCTAATTTATTCTGCCTGCTGACCCTTGGCCGCTTGTTTTTCTGTTGGGCCCAGTTTGTAGTTGCGTCCTGCAGGGTCCCACCTGTTTGTTGCGTAGGAGAGGCCAAGGATATGATTCGGGGTTATGCAGAAAGTGACTAGGAAAAATGGTGCTTAATTGATTATTGTTATTAGGGCCTTGGCATAACAGTGGCGGAAGTGTTTTCCTAGGGATGCCGAGGAGGGGTTCGTTTGAGACAATCGGATTTTAGCGCCCTCATCTCTGTGCGTTAAATGCATTTTTCTTGCAGTGGCGTCTCTTTTCTTAGCCTTATGGTGAGATGATTTGTAGATTCCAGGTTTTTTTCGCTGTCCCATGGGTTTTTACTCCAAGCGGGTAATTTTTTTTAACTTCATTTTTTATGGCGTATCATGCTTTGTGTCTTTTGTGTTACTTCATCATGAAATGTTAGGTTTGAGGGGTGCCACAGGTGGGCGGGGAGGGACGATGACGTGCGGTGTTTTTTCGGGGTTGATGATTAGTGCCCTTCGCGGGTCCTTGCCTGATAAGTTTTTTATGGGATAGTTTTTTTGTTGTGTACCCCTGGAACACAGTCGTTCATTATGCGTCGCAGGCAGTAATGTGATTTTGGAGTACACGTAGCGAGCTCCTGGTTGTCGCTAATAGAGATTTGGGTGTTATAAAATTCATTATCGTTCATCGGCATACAGATTCCATAGCATTGTTAATAACTTTATGTTATTTTTCTTTCATGTGTGGTCCATATTGGGTTTTAGAATTAATAGATGCTAAATATGTAGGTTGTGGATAAGGCCGCTAGCCCCTTTGTCGGGTTACTCCCTTTGGCTTTGCAACCTTTTATGGGCCAATATGAGATTTGGTTGTTTTGGGTCCTGCATCTTGACTAGTTAGGTGGTCCCTGTTCTGCTTAGGCTACGCTATGATATGAAGTGACCATTTCAGTGATGAGGGGATCCATGCAAAAATACAATCGTCACCTGCTATCCAGAGTTCCCCCAGCAGAGTTATGTGGTAACTACCTGGTAGTTAATGCCCCAGAAGTGGGAAAATATCTAATGAAGAATTCATGGGATTATCCCGGTTCCCTACTCACACACGTTTGAGTCAATGAGGCGGATTATGTTTCCGTTTTTTTGACAGAAGATATAGTAAGCCGCAGCCGGTTTTCAACTTACCGGGTTGCTCGTTGGTGGCGAAAAACCGTGTTTGGTGGGATGATCAAGCTGGTGCATGCCGTTTGGTCAATATGCCTCCTGTTAGCTGATGTTTTGCACTACGTTTCTTGATTATTTTTGCATAGTTAGTAGGCCGGTCACTGCGTTGATATCGTCCCCTTTTATGCTTGACTGGCTTTGCCATTCTTTCTTCCCGAGTTGGGTGTGGGGGGATTCTTTGGGAGTGTAGGTCTCTTTATCCCGTGGTGTATGCTTATAATTGATTCGGCTCCCATGAATCCTTTGGGGTGTCCAGTGGATTCTTTTTGGCCACCATGTTGTAGGTTTTATAGTGGGGTAATGTGTGAGATTTTGAAGTTTTGTTGACTTGGGTGGCTTTGAATCCATTTTTCACTGGGCATGGCGTCCCTGTTAGAGAGCTGAAATGCTTGTATTTGAGTGTGTGGTGATGATGTGCCGAGTGATGCCAGCCAATGCCTACTTTGGGATGGTGGGGTGTGTGTGCAACTGTGTTGTCCCCCCATTGTTTTTCGGTGGTTGTCGGGGCTTGGTTCTCTTAGTGGGGGGCGATGGTTGGAGTTTCCTTTAGGCCTCAGTTAGATTGTGACAGTGACAAATTTTTTCTATTGCGTAATTGGTGATCTGCCCAAACTTTTTTGTGGGGTCTATTTGTGGGAATTCCCCATTTTTTCAAGTTCCCCCCCTGTTTTTTGTGTCCTTTGGAGTGAGGGGGTTCACTATTCTCGTACAAGGAGGTATTCCCTCGGCTTTTTTTTGTTGGATTTTAAGTTACCGGTGATTGTTTTTGGGTTTTGGGTTGTTAATTCCCGCTCTTAGTTTGAATTGATGAGCCCGTTTCATTGTATTGCTTTTTGGCTTTTTGCTTAAGGTATATGTTTTTTCCCTGGTTTACTTCACCCATTGACTTTGTTGGGTGTAGTCCCCCTCCCATCTTTCGTTTTCTAGTTTTTTTTTTCCCCTTCTGAGTTGTGCCTCTTTTCCAGACCGTATTCTTTTTGAGTACCATTGGCTTGTGTTGTTAATTTTGGTTTGGGCGAGCCGGAGCTTTCTCTTTTGCGCTGTATTCAGTGGGCCTTTTGGCCCAGCGTTATTAATGGAATGTGTTTTGTTTTTCCAGTTTGTTTGAATTTTTTGTTTTCTAGATCCCCTCTTCTTCTTGGGGTTGTAGGATGTCAGAACTAATTATAGGCTATTATTTAGAAGTTTATACTATGTTGAGATGGTGGTGTATGTTTTGAAAGGGAAGAGAAGAGGAGAGAGGGACTATTGTTGTTGTGAGTGTTAATCGCTGGGTCCCCTGAAAGGAATTTGCATTGATTCCCCCCTGTCGAAACTCTTTGTGATCTTCCTTATTGGTGGGGGTGGTAGAATGTCCTTGGTTCCCATCTGTTGTTTTTTTTGGTAGTTGTGGTTTATGACTATTTTTTATCAGTGTGGTGGTCTGACCCATGGGCACAAGGCGTGGTGAGTGGGGAGGGGGGTCCCCCGAGATGTTCGAGTGTGGTCCCCCCTCCCGTTTGATTTATGGGTTTGGGGTTGGATTTGAGAATTGATTTTTTTCGGGTGTGGGCTATTCCGAGTCTGTGGAGTTGGTGGAGGTACTATTATTTGAGTGTAAATTGTAGGGAAGCTCTATTGCTTGTTAGGATGTCAGAGGCTTTTCTGCGTCTTTTGGTGTTTATATTTGAAATTGAGTGACTCACCAGTTGAAGTCGCCTAAGTACTCTAGATTGTAAAGGTTTTTTTATGCCTGTTTGTCGTGCTGCTTTGCCACCATACTGGCTTCACTTGTTGAGGCATTTCATCAGATTTGGAAGCCCATTGGGGTGGCTTCTGTAACAAGTTGAAGGCAATAGGGGCTATCTTTTACAATTTTTATTGAGGCTCATTCTTACATTTAAATAAGTTTCATACCTGTTTGTCATTGGTATCAATGTGGTTTTAATAGACACCACCACCTGTATAGGAACACCCTGTTTTTTAAAAAGACATAAAAAACTAAATACGGCAGAGAATATACTAACGCCTTGCCAGTCCTACAACATCTTTGTCAAACAGATGTGTGGTTCCCAACCTCTGGTGCATTGCCCTCCTTGTTATTGATCTAATTCAGCTTTTTTGGGGTTTTTTGGGTTCAGTCCTGCCCCTGAAATGGGAATTTTGGGATGAAAGCTGGGGGGCCACGCCATCTGCTATCCCCCCCTCCCCCTCCCTTCCCTTATTCCGGCAGTCAGATTTTTCGCCCTTTTGAGCCACCCCTGCCTATCCTGGAATAAACCTCACCCAATACCTTTTTTCCCTGGTTCTGGTCATAGTGTTTTTGAGTCCAATAAGCAAGCAGCTGTTGTAACATCCTAGTTTGCATCAAACCTTTCTCTTTCCTTGCAACCCTCACACTTCTTTTCCTCCTTATGGCCCAGAAACCTGTAATACACAAGTGGCTAATTATTACTATTAAACCACATTTCTTCTCACTCACTCCCACCCAACAAACCTTCTTTTTTAAACACTTTTGACCACTTTTCCCGTTGCCAAGACTGTAGCACGCTCCTAAAAAAACGGTCCGCAAAAGTCCCATTTAATAGCCTCCTAGTGAATTACTCCCCTACCATGTCACCTGTTTTTTTTACCTGGGGTGATGCCCCTGTGGGAATTCCACTAGCCTCCCTATGGGTATTTTCCCCGTTGGCGTTGCCGATGGGATTAGCCAATTGGGGCATCAACATAAAGGATTCTCTTCTAACCTTTGTCAACTCCCTGCAACTGGTCCCATCATTGGTAATGTTTGGGTATTTTCCCAGCTGTTGCCCATTGAAAACGTCGTAGAACTTTAAATGTTCTCCCATTTAACTTTTCCCCATGGGAACGTGGAACCATTCCTTTTCCCCTAAAGGTTTTTTTGTCAAATACTGGCCAACCTCAATCAAGCCAAGGGGGTTCAAATTTTTAAAAGGAAATAAAAAAATTTATCTTTTATAATAACATGTTTGTTATTTTGGCCCAACATTTATAAACATCCCTTAGCTTAGCTTGTTATATTTTTTTTACTTTACAAATGGGGCCCCCACTCAAGGCTCTCCTACTTGTGCTTCTCTAGAAGGAGGTAAATTTTTGCTTCAACTCTCCAACATTTCCACCTAAGATAACTGAAAAACCATTCCCCTGGGCAACTCCCACTCCAAATTGTACTTTACAATCATTATAACATTTGAGTAAGACTCTTAACCATGCAGTTTTGGCCCTTTTTTTTTCCTGTAAAGCCCACACTGTGTTCAATGAATTGAAAAGCACTTTTCAGTTCTGCCAATGGGGAACTTTTGGCAAATTATAAAAAATAATTCAAACCCAGGTATTTTGCAATAAAATTTTTTATATGGTCAAAACCCCTCATTAAAAGTTTTGAGGTTGTCCCAAAAACACCTTCCTTCCATTTTGCGGCAAAAACATGGTGTCGTAATCGAGCCGCGGGCCACCATTGATTTCAATGGGCCGCGGCCTGCGATTATTCCCGCACCATACCCGCGGCTTTGTAAACAAGCCCCATGGTGTTCTGGTTTTTTTTTTCCAGTCCTTGAACTTTTTTTTTCTTCCAGAAACAAGGGAAACCTGTACGCCAAAGAAGAAAACTTCAAACAGTTTTGTATCTTTTTATATTACTGGACCCCTCTAGGCCCGGTTCGCTTGTAGACAAAACATATTTCTAAATACGGACTCCCACTCCCACACCATCAGGTTTGTTTTTTGAAGGAGAGTCTCACCCCCTGTTGTTTCCCCCAAATCCTTGCCTGGGAAGTGGGGTGGTCCACCTGATCCAAGTAATCCAAATGCAAAGTTTGGTTGTAGAAAGATGATAACAGTTTTCCATTTTGCTTGAAATCTGCTTTCAACATCGATTCCTGACCCCTCTTCTTCAATATCTTTTTTTTATCTTCTTTCTGATTTGGTCCAGAGGCCAAAACAACACTTTCATAACTTCCATTCTTCCTATTTTTTAACTAAACTTTTTTCTAGAATCACGGATTACCCAGCCCCACCTCTTAAATCTTTTTTTGGAGAATTTTTTTTTGAAGACCTCAATTTTGTTTTTTAAAGGTCGCATTTTTGGAAAAATTTCCATGATTTTACCCGTGTGCCAGAAAGAGCACGCCAAACGTACCCTGTTGATCCCAGTTCTCAAAAACATTATTTTTTGAGGATAAACTGGGCCCCATTTTTTTTCCCTAGCTTAGAACCATGGAATTTTTTCACTAAATTTGGCACATTATAATTAACCTCCCTGCTATTGCTGGAAAGTTAAAAGGCCAGTCCCCACCCTAGTTCATTACTGTATCCAAAAAAACAAAAGGAGCTTATTTTTGGGATACTCCACTTCTCTCTCCAACAAAGGGCATTCCTAACAGGAGGTTGCCCTTAAACATTTTTCAAGCAAAGGTAATAAGTTGTGGTGGATTTTAAATTACTATTGTTTTCTCTGCCTAGGAGCTCTTAAAAAGGGGTGTTTTTGAATGATTTCATTTTTTTACAACAAAGTTTTACATTCTTTTTTTTGGTGGCTGCTTAAGTAAATAGAAAGCCGGAGAAATATTTGTGTGCTTTTAGTGGGTGTAAGGTTTGTTTAAAAACTCTGCCTTTTAAGTCAAAACGTTTTTTCCTCAGGCGTCCTTTTTGAAGGCTAACTGACCACCTAATTCAGGCAAGTTTTAGTTTTTCCCTTCCTAACCCGCCACCCCCAACCTCCCCCCACCACAACCTTAGTTGAAGGCAACGTCCCTTGCTTTTTTTAGTGCTCCTCACCCATTTTTTACAAAACAACGGAAATTGGAACAGCAAACCCATTTTGACAATAATATAAAATTACAATTGTTTTTTTAACCTTCTTTTTTTCTCTAAAAAGGACTGCTGAGGAAACCTACTGCCTTGGTTACTTTGGTAGATCCTCTCTTTTTTTGCTTTAACAGGATAACCTAAGCTCCGCGAACAATGAAACAATGGCTGGGAAAAATCATAATCCGCCTACGCGTTTTTTGCCCTCCCCCCATTACAAGACTCTGGGAAATTTTGGAGACACACAAGAATTAACATGGGGGGGGTGGGGGCACTTTGGCACTTGCCAGGCAGGGACTGGCTCAACCCACCAGCCAAAACTAGGCCAGTTGCCTAAGGTTAAAGACCCCCCTTCCAGATGGCAGGCAAAAAGCCAGGCATTCAAAGCTAAATAATAGATTTTGAAATGTGAGAGAGGTGGTCAAGATTTTTTGAGGTTTCCGACTACGGGCAACCAACAACCTTTTAAAAAACCAACCATCAAAAGGGCTTGGCCCTGCATACAGGAACATTTTTTTTTTTGTCCAGGCTTCGACCTGCTCTGCCACGGGGGTGGCCTGGGACGCGATTGAGGGAACGCCACGGCTGTTTCAAATGGCTCTCCCTGAGGGTGTCTATTGGGGGAGGCCCTGGGTTTGCGAGACATTGGGTGGGGGCTGGGGGGGAGAGTGGAGGCCATGAAGGAACCAGCCCTCCCTGGTTCCCCTGATTTTTGTTAGAGGACCACAATATTACCCCCGCAGAAAGCCTTCCGTGAAGGCCAGTGCACCGGACGGCCCCTTTAAAGGGGGTGCAGTTAATCCCACAAATAGCAAAATGGCCAAAAGTTCGGGCAAAATTAAAATGGTTAAAAATTTTTAAAGTGTTTTTTAAATTTTTATGGGGATCAGGTTTCCATGGGTTTCTTGCCCACCTCCCCACAAAATGTGTTTTGTATAACACTAAAACAATGTTAAATGTTGGCCTGGCAGGCAAAGCCTCGTTTTTTTTTCCTAAGGGGGGAACCCGTTTGACTTCCCTGAGTTAAAATTCAACTTGGAGGCCTTACCTTTCTCATTTTTAAAAATGGAGTAAATCAAATGTTTCTTGGTTAAAAAAGTTCGTTTTTTAACAATGCCCTTTTTAAAATTACATGTTTTTTTATGTGGAAAAAACAAGTCCCTAGCTCCAATAGGACTTAACATTGCCGTTTTAAATGCGAGGGGTGGCCAGTGATTCTATTTTTAAGGGGCTGGTCACAATTCAGGCCGTGAGGAGATGTCACTCTGTTTTCTTGGATGCAGTGCGGTGATTTTTAATTTCAATCAATTGCAGTCCCCAAATTGAAAAGAAATCGTACAGAAAACTTGGAACTGGGTCCAGCCCTTGAGGGGGAGGGGGAAAAATGTTTTTTTTGCAAGTTTTTTGGAATTTAGAGTTTTTGGTGGGTTGGCCTGTAGTAAGCGTGGTTTGGTGAACTCTGTTGAGGTTTGCGTGGGTTGGTTGGACGAGCACCAATTCCGCTGAAAGGCTACGAATGTGTGGTGGAAATAAGCTCCCTTGAAATCTGGCAGTTTTTTTTTGGGGCTTAACACTGTAATATCCGAGAAGGTTGGTTGGGGCTTAGTAAGTGTCGCCTGTTGGAGGAAACATAATTTGTGGTTTGAGGGTTAACGGCCAAGTTTTATCCCCGAAGAGGAAAAAATTACTTATAGGGAAACTCAATTTGTGAACAAACAGCTCGAAGGCAAGAAAAATGAAAAAATAGTGGTTGCAAAAAAAACGCATTTTGCACGAGGTTTGAGGGAGCAGCAACTTTTTTTAATCTCCCGGTGTAAAAAAGGGCTTGGCTTGTTGCGAGTGTTCCCGGAGGTGGAACCTGAAAAAAAGTTTTAGAGGAATATTTTTTACACAGGATTTAGGCTTTGGATTTCCCAAACCTTAAATAAAAGGCAGCCGCTGGTGGCCTAGGTTTTAGTTGCACCATGAAAATAAGACAAAGGGGTTTTTTTTTTGAATTTGTTTAATAGCCCTTTTAATGACCAAAGGAACAGGGTTTTGAAAAAACCCAAAACCAAGGTTTTCCTTAAACTAAAAAAACCAAAAACTCTCAGTAAATTCTCTTCGTGGAAACCCTGAAGGAGGAATTTCAGTGAGCCCTTCTAAATAACATTGGGCCTTGTGTTTTTTTACAAAGCCGCGGTATCGTTTTTTGGCGATTCGGGGAATGGCAGCCCCGGCGCGGCCCCCTTTGATTTTTCAATGGGGCCGCGTCTTGCCGATTCGGCGATCCGCGAACCTCACTACCGCGGCGGCTTTTTTGTAAACACAATCCCCATTGTTGTTTGGGAAAAAATTTTCAAATAACGGCCTGAAGACCAATTTCTTTTTTTGGGGAAAAAAAAGGGTTTTTTTTAAATGCTGTCCCACCCGTGGGCTGTGCTGAGCTATGTTGTTAAATGCCAATGCGTAAGGCTGAACCAGCCCTATAAGTTGCAGCACGAAAAACCAAGGAAAACTCTGGCCCTTTCCAGCTAAAATCTTTCCTTTGGATTGTCCCTCCTAAAAGAGGCCCGTTCCCCCCCCTCGCTGAAAACTAAATAGGAATTGGAAGTGAATTCTATGTAGAAAATAAGAAATTGTATGAAAGATCCTCCGGCCCGTAATGTGAAATGGGTTTGAAGTGAAAGTTTTTAAGACAAGGATTGGTTGTTAATTATCCCTTGATTTTTAAGTAATGGAAATGGGACAGTGGGAAAAACAAGAACGTCCACTCAGGTCCCCCTGACTTTTCTGGTTAGTCCAGGAACGAAAATCACAGCCTCACCTTTAAATCCCGGGTTTTCGCCCTTTTCCCTGAATTTTTGCAAGAGATAGGGAGTGGTTTGTAAGCCTCCTTAATGATGCAGGGACCGTCTCCTTATAATGTGGCCTGTACAGTGCTTGTGCATGTCCCCCTTTGATAAGCGCTAATAACAGCAATGACCAGCGCAGTCCCCAAGGTAGTAGTAAAAAATTTAAATTGGAAAACGACCGAACTTTTAACTGGAACTATTGAACCGGATCATCAGGAGCCAAATGGATCCTGAAGTTGGGGCCCCGGCCGCCGGAGAAGGTGTTGAATGAAGAGTAACTTAACCAGTGTGCAGCAACCCTGCAGAGAACACTTACAAATGAATTGCCTTCATGACTTTTTAATCTGAAAAAGGGTAAATAAACATAGAGTGGAAACATTTGCCTGTTTCCAAGGGGTATTTTTCGTTTTTCCCTGAGGGAAAAAGAACTGTGTATTTGCTACCTTGCCCATCGAGTCCCCGGTCGTGTCCGCCTCCTTTCCAAGAAACCCCTCTGTCTGGTTTTTTTCATTATCCCTGTGTTCCGGCGGTCCCCCTTCCATCCCGGCGGCCTCCTTGATTGACAGACCGGCACCCGTAGCTTTTTGCTGTTTATGTTAATGCGATTCCATCCTCATTGCCCCACGACTTTTCCTCCTTTCTGCGTTTTGACCCTTTCCTACCCTTTGCCCAGCCACGATGTCCTTTTCGCTGTAATAAATCTCCTCCCTCCTTGCATTGCGCATGACGTGGGGTCCCCCCCCCCCCCCCAAGGTATTGAAAGGGACAAAAAAAATTCAACGTACCTGAATTGTGATGAAAAAATAATCCTTTATCACCTAGAAAGAAAACTGTAAAAACTTTGAGAAATATCTTTTGTTTTTATTGGAGAAAGCAATCTATGTTATTTTTAAACAGGAAATTAATATCCTTAATTTTGGAAGTGTTTTTTTTTTATAGGGCAATAGGGGGTTTTGTGCAATGGTGTTTTAATTAGCTATACAACTTTTTGGATCCGTTTTTTAGGAACTTTTAAATGAAACTTTATTTCGCTTTAATAATTTAACTCCTAAATTGCATTTTAGGAAAAGTGAAATAATGATATTTTACATTCCATTCTGTTAAACACTAACAATAACAACCGACTCCCTTTGTCAGTACCATCACATTGGTTTTTTGTTTGGCTGAAATCCTATTTAGTTTTTTTTTAAAACTTTCCTCCCCATCCCCTTGGTTTTTCCCTGCCTGGGGAAAACGGGGTTTTGGAAGTCCCTCCAAGTGCGCTTGGATTATTCATTACGCCCTCCTCCGGAAAATGACATCACAACCACCGATGGTTAACCCACTCTTTTCGCGGGTTCCGACCTCCCCACTACAACCTCACCGTGGAACCCCGCCTTGGAAGGAGTTCTGAATTGCCTTTTTCCTGCCTGGGCCAGGGGGCTACACTAGTTTATAATTACTTGTTACTAACAGCAGACATAATAGTAAGAGTCCTAATAATGTCCCCTTTCCCTGCACCAACAAAAAAAATGGAGTGCTTTCTTTTCTGAGTAAATAGTCCCCACCCCCTTTGTCATCCGCGGTTCCCAGACAGTCTGGTGTAATGTTTGCCCTGTGTTATTGACAACTCCCCAGTTTTTTTCCCAGGCACTTTTCGTGGAAGCCTCCAACTTTTGGAGAATGACGCACCAAGAGGCCGTGTCCCCCCTAAATTTTTTAATTTTAATTTTTAAACCTGACCATCCCCCCAAGCCCTCACCTGGTAAAATAAATAAATGCTCGTGCCACAGAAAGCAAAAGAGTGCATTCTAGAAAAACATCCCAGAAAATACCTCAACCGGTAAAAACCCAAATAATCACTGTATTTTCTTTTTAATAAGCGACCAGTCAACTAACAAATAAAATTTTAACACAGTTAAGAACATAAGAAAAAAAATCCCTAGCCTTCCCCCTTCCCCCCTCGCACTCCTCTGCTTAGGCCTAATTGGTAGCACCCCCCTGCAGCTTTTCCCCCTTCTAATATGGTCTCAGCAATCTTCCTGTCCCTACCCTGCCACTGGGTCCCCCCCTGTTTAGCCTCCCCCCCCCTCTCCTCTTATTGTCCAATGTTATGTAAATATTGGCAGATACGTTTTGTAAATAAGTTGAAATTCCGTGTACATAGTTGTTACCGCCCAGGTTTTGATTTTCCCCCAATTTTAAAAGCTCCATGTCCAATTGTAAGTGCTCTCCCCCGGCCACAAATCCTTTGTTTTTTTTATTGTAAACTGCTCTGATTTTTAACGTAGTGCGATATATAATAAACAATAAATAAATAAAATTAAGTCCCCCATGGCATCCTCCCACCTCTTGTCTCTCTAACCTTCTCTCCCTAGTCCCCCAGCCACCTTTTCCTAGGTCCTCTGACTTTTCCACTCTTCCATCCCCAAAGATCCAGCATTGTCCCCTGTTGCTTGCCCCTTTCCAAAGGGTTGGTGCAGGGGCAAATGTGAGGCAGCATTGGGCCCCCCACCTCTTAAAAATGTTGATGCTCTAGGGACCAATTGCCTAGTTTTCACCTAATGGTAGCACCACATCCCTGCAGCTTTTCCCGCCTCATATTGTTCCAAAGCCATCTTTTCCCCTGTTCCATTCCCTGTGCTCCACTGTTCCCCTGTACTCCTTCCCCCCCTCCTCTCTTATACCTTATCTTCCTGTTGTGTCCTTTTCTGTTTGCTGTGGCTTTTTTCAGTTCCTGGGGCAGGTGGAAATACTCACCGTTTTTTAGCATGTACAGCCTGCCGCTAAAGAGAAAAAACGAAGCACAGGGGCCCCCCTTAGCACAATCCCGGCACCGGGAAGTTTTCCCTATCCCCCACCATACCCTGTCCATAAGATGTCCCCCCTGCAACTCAATGGACAGGGGATTTGACATCCCGTTCCCATGCCTCTTGGGGCCGATGACCAGCCACTTGTGCTTCCTATCTATTCTTAGCTGTCAGTCCTGCCCTCGCTGGGACGCAGGGTGAACAATCCTCCATCTGCCCCCACCTACTGAAGCTGCAGGTTTGGAAGTTAACTGAAATGGTCCCCCCCCTCTGTGGCTTGGGAATAAACTGAAGGCGAAAAATGTTAGGGGGACCAGCCGCCTGTGTTTTTGTTTTTATCCCTACCTTTTGCCAACACCCCTATTTGAAGTAATCCTCCCTCGTCTTCACCCCTTCCCCCCTCCCGGCCCTCCCACCTTGCCTCCCTCCTCCCCCTCCTCTTTGGCCACACAATCCTCTTCCCCCTTACCTTCTCCCTAGGTGTGTTTTTCCCTCTTTGCCTCGGTAAGCCCCCCTTCCTCCTCTTCCGCTTTAACTACCCTCCCCTGGGCTTTGCAGCCCTGTTCCTTTTTTTTTTGGCAACTAAAGTTAAGAGGGAAGCATGTTCCCAGACACCCCCCCCCCCTCCACATTCCCCATTACTGCAAAACATTTCTCCTTCCCTATGCCCCCCCCCCCCCCCATCTGTTGCTGCCACACTTGCCGAGGCCCGTGATCACACCCCCTCTCTTTAGCCTCCCTACCTCAGTCGTCCTCCCAAGCCACTGATGCAAGTAAACTTCTATGGCTTAAAATACTATCCTCCCCTCCCCCCTCCACCCCAACTACACACTGGCAAGCCAAAACCTTAAAAGGTCATAAGTGAACCACCCCCTACGAACAATTCCCCACTGTCCAAGAGAAGAACCGTCAGAACGGGGCTGGGGACCTCACTCACTAACAATAATTATATTATGCGCAAAAATGTCGGGCCCAAGAAACTACCTGCTAAATCAATCACTGGCGCAATCCTCTTAGTTATATATTCATCTTACATCATACTTAATACACCAATATTACCAATCAAAATTTAAAATCTTATAAAACAAGCCAGCGCTGATTATATCACACTAGTCATCCACCACATAACGGATACATGACCTGCTCCCGAAGTATCAACAAATAGGGCAACAGAGTACCAATGACATTCAAACAATAGAAAACATATCGCAACGTTAACAAAAGTTGCAAATAACAAACCCTGTTGCCACAAAGCCTTAGTTTTTATTTTTTTATTTAGTTATTTAGTTATTTATTTATTTAACAAATGCTTATATCGAACCGCTAACCAGTTGCCAGAAAGATCAGGTTCGGTTTACAATGGAACAATTTGAAACTAGGGTAAACATGTCTGTTTTTTTACATAGAACATAATAAACTGTGGTTATACATTACAATGAAACATTTTTAAACAGGGTGGAACATCCTGTTTTTTTACAAAGAACTTGAGAAACTGTGGTTATACATTAACAATTATACTTGCGATATTTCAGCTATGTACAAACCTCATAAAACGATATACAAAAGTTTGTATTTCCATTTGCTTATTTAAATGGTATTACAGGTTTATTATGCCACTAACTTATTTGTGGCAACTAACCAAGGCACGTCCACACTGCACACCAGTATAAAGACTCTGTCTCATAGGCAGGGCAGTGCGTCCTCTCTTGTGCGCGTCCGCTGCTGAAACCCAGATTTTGCAAGTACGTCAATACTGGCTGTAGCAGCCAGGATAAAGCACTTAGCTTTAGGTCAGTCATCCCGATTCCACTGTAAAACAGGTGCACAAGTGGTTCAAAGCAGCTCACACTCCTTCATAGACAAGGGCTGGAAGTAATTCTTCTCCGGACTTGCCCGCAGTTTTCTGAGATATTGCTTCAGCATTAACTATGCTGTTAATGGATATTAATAATATTAATGTTAAGAGAGCATCAGTATGTAAAGAGAAATGAAACCAGGGGGATTGGGGAAAGAGCACTTTGAAAGTCGTTCTGGTTTGGGAGTTCACGCGAGGGCATGTGCAAGGACTTTTATTTATCTGTATTTTTTCCTCCATACAATTGGTTGGTCTTGTGACTGAGTGGGGAACATCTGAAGGCTTGCCACAACTGGCCTCTGAAATATAAGAACATAAGAACCATATCGGTGAGTGTCCGTGAGCAATGTGGGGGGGCCCAAACACAGATAGTCTGTACTCAGCCCCCTAAGAACTGTCTAGAGAGGTAGCAAAAAGTATTGGAGCCAATTATTCTAACCAAGTGCTACAAAGCTGGAAAATCAAGGGAGAGAGGCAGAGATTGGGAGGAATATTGAGGAGAAGTGATACACACGCAGTTTTTAAAAATGAAAAGCCTGCAAGTAACAAACTGCCCTCAAGATGGTGGCTATTAACTCCTGAGGTGAGAGATTTGTGGTGGCTGATAAGATGTTTCAGTGTAATGAAAGAGTCAAAGGGAAACCCAGGAGGTCCCTTCAGAAACTTCTACATTACTACCCCCAAGGCCGGATTTACCTATACGCCATAGTACGCCATGGCGTAGGGCCCACCAGCTGGCAAGGGCCCACTCCCGGGGCCGGCCCACACACCGGCAGGGCTTTCAGGAGGTAGCAGTGGTAAGCTCGCGCGAGGCCCCGGCTCCGCTCTGTACAGCCCGCGCAGCGTGAAGAGCCTTTTCCTTCACCGCTGGCAGCTGTATCTGTAAAGCCGTCGAATTGCTGGGAAAGGTTAAAAGGCAATTGCCCTTTAACCTTTCCCCAGCATTGCCGCGGCTATCACAGATTACAGCCGCTCAGCGTGCAGGAAAAGGCTCTTCACAAGCTGGCGGCTGTCACAGAGGGAGCCGGGGCCTCCGCGCGATGCTTACCACGGCTCCCTTCTGAAGCCTCTCAGAGAGAGCCACGGTGCTGGTCGTGGGGCCAAGGACTGAATGGGCTGTGATTGGGGGGGGGGGGGACCTGGACCGGAAAAGGGCTGGGGGGGGGGACTTGGACTGCAAAGAAATGGGCTGTGATAGGGAGGGGGGGGGGACCTGAACTGTAAAAGGGCTATGGGGGGGGGACTTGGACGGTAAATGGGTTGTGATGGGGGGACGACCTGGACCAGAAAAGGGCTATGGGGGGGGGGGGACTTGGACTGGAAAGAAATGGGCTGTGATGGGGGGGGGACCTGAACTGTAAAAGGGCTATGGGGGGGGGGGACTTGGACTGGAAATGGGCTGTGAAGGGGGGGGGGGACCTGGACCGGAAAAGGGCTATGGGGGGGGGGGACTTGGACTGGAAAGAAATGGTGCTGTGATGGGGGGGGGGGGACCTGAACTGTAAAAAGGCTATGGGGGGACATGGACTGGAAATGGGTTGTGATGGGGGGGGGGGACCTGGACCGGAAAAGGGCTATGGGGGGGGGGGACTTGGACTGGAAAGAAATGGGCTGTGATGGGGGGGGACCTGAACTGTAAAAAGGCTATGGGGGACATGGACTGGAAATGGGTTGTGATGGGGGGGGGAACCTGAACTGTAAAAGGGCTATGGGGGGGGGGGACTTGGACTGGAAATGGGTTGTGATGGGGGGGGGGGGACCTGGACGCGGGAAAGGGCTATGGGGGGGGGGACTTGGACTGGAAAGAAATGGGCTGTGATGGGGGGCACCTGAACTGTAAAAGGGCTATGGGGGGGGGACTTGAACTGGAAATGGGTTGTGAAGGGGGGGGGACCTGGAATGGAAAATGGCTATGTGGGGTGGACTTGGACTGGAAAGAAATTGGCTGTGATGGGTGGGGGACCTGAACTGAAAAAGGGCTATTCGGGGGTACATGGACTGTAAATGGGTTGTGATGGGGATGGGGACCTGGACCGGAAAAGGGCTATGGGGGGGGGGACTTGGACTGGAAATGGGTTGTGATGGGGGGGGGGACCGGACCGGAAAAGGGCTATGGGGGGGGGGGACTTGGACTGGAAAATGGGTTGTGATGGGGGGGGACCTGGACTGGAAAAGGGCTATGGTGGGTAACTTGGACTGCAAATGGGCTGTGATGGTGCAGGGGGACTCGGACTGCAAATGGGATGTGATGGTGGGGGCTAGGACTGGAAATAGGCCTGTGATGGGGGGGGGGCTAGGACTGGAAATGGCCTGTGATGTGAAGGCTAGCACTGGAAATGGGCTGATGAAGAGCTAGAATAGGACTGGAAATGGGTTGATGTGGGGCATGGGAGAATGGGACTAGAAGGGAGTGGATGCTGGGTAGGTCTAGAACTATAAGGGAACTGATTTTGGGGGAGGACTAGAATGGATGGGGAATGAGAATGGAGAGGGGAAAAATATTTTGTGTGGAAGAAAAGTCTATGATGGGCTGGGTATTGGGAGAGTAAGAGGGGCTTGAAAATGGAAGGGTGAAATTTAAATGGATGATTTAAATTTGAGCGACCGATAGGTAATCATGTATATATGTATATTGTATCCCCCACCCTCGGCACCCTTGAATCGAATGTTTATTTAGAATTATGAAAAGTAATCTAGTCTCTATTTCGTGTGTTATGGTAAATCGTTGCCAAAATTCAAAATTGTACTTAAAAAATTCATTGTATTGGACGATACATGATGATTCTGTAAAGTAACCGCGGCTGATCGTAGGAAGCGGCGGTATACAAATGTCTACTAAATAAATAAATAAAAAAAAATAAAATAAATGATAAAGGAATAAGGAAAGGAATTGGGGGAAAAGAGCAAAAGGGAAACAATCAGGATGTTAAAGCAGAAATAGAGAGAGAATGGAAAACATCTAAAAGAGAAGAAAGGACAAAATGGATAGCTAGCAGAAGACAACAAGAAACCAGAAGAAAGAAAGTGACTGGAGCAATTGCAACTGAAAAAATGCCCAAACAGAAGGTAGAAAAAATACTTTTTATTTTGAATTTATTAACTGGAATATGTCTTTTTTAATGTATTTCTGGAATTACGATGCTGATTTTGTCCCTATTGCCTTTTTATGTCAGGCAATTCTATACATCTATTTGCCAATTTCTGTTTTGGTAAGTTGATCTCGTTTTTATTTTTTCTCCCAGCCGGGCGCACCACCAATTTTTGTTGGCGGGCGTAGGGCCTCACTCAAGGTAATTCCGGCCCGGACTACACCATTGCACTACTTTACCCATGATTCTGCCAACAGAGAATGACACACCGACCTTCTACAAGAGATCACAGAGAGAGGGAAGACAGGCCAATCTGTATTTGGAAAAACTTAGAGAAGCTAGCAAAGTAGTCAAGAAGGCAAAGATTCAAAAGGAGGAGGAAATAGCCAATGCAATAAAATGCGGGGATAAGACCAATTTTTCAGATATATTAGTGAGAAGAGGAAGGGCAAAAGTGGTATTGTCAGACTCAAGGGTGCAGGGGGGAAACTATGTAGAAGGTTGATAAGGATAAAGCGGAACTTGCTTAACAAATATTTTGGGTTCTGTGTTAACAGTGATGAAGAAATAGTTTGTAGGAGCAGGAGTGCACAGAAAACACCCACAAATAGGAACAGAAAAGCGAGGGACATCTTGAACAATTTTCAGAAGGGACTGGGTTCATGAGGAACTAGCTCAACTTAACGTAGACAAAGCGATGGGACAGGATGGCGATACCACATTAGAATAAGGAGGGAACTCGGGGACGTTCTAGCAACTCCACTGACTGACCTTTCCAATGCCGCGTTGGATTGTCGGGAGTGGTGCCAAAGGACTGGAGAGCGGGGTCATGTGGTGCCTTTACACAAAAGCGGAAGTAAGTATGTGGTTGAAAACTCCAGGCCGGTTTTGTTTAAACTTCGGGTGGTGAGTAAATTATTGGAAACGCTGATTGAAAGAGAAAATAGTGAGGTTTCTGGAGTCCAGCGGATTACAGGATACGAGGCAGCATGGATTCACCAGAGGCAGGTCTGGTCAGACAAAATCTGATTGATTTATTTGACTGGGTGCCCAAGGAGTTGGACCGAGGGAGGGCTATAGATGTGGTGTATTTAGATTCAGTAAAAGCCTGTTACACTGTTCCTTACAGGCGACGTATACACAAAAACTGAGCCCCATAGGGATGGACCCTAAAGTTACTGCTTGGGTTAGGAAGTGGTTGGGTGGGAGGCAACAAAGGGTACAAGTAAATGGAGCTCACTCTGAGGAGAAGGATGTTACCAGGGGTGTGACCCAGAGGGATATGTCCTTGCTCCGATTCTTTTTAACATCTGTGTTAGTGTTATAGCGGAAGGGCCTTTGGGGAAGGTTTGCCTCTTTGCAGATGATACCAAAATCGGCAAATAGAGTAGACACCCGGGAAGGGGTAGATACCATGAGGACGGATCTAGCTACGCTTGAAGAATGGTCTAGAATTTGGCAGAGGGATTTAAATGTTAAAAAATGTAAGGTCATGCATTGGGCGGCTGCAGCAATCCAACGGAGCAATACATGATAGGGAGGTGGAAGTACTTTGGTCTACTAAAGAAGAGCGGGACCTAGGCCGTGGTTGTGTCTGGATGATATTAAAGTTAGCTAAAATAGGTAGAAAAGGCGACGGCAATAAGCTAGAAGGAGGATTGGGTGCTTACGGAGAGGAATGGCTAGCAAGAAAAAAAGGAGGCGATGATGCCTCTGTATAAGGTCGTTGGTGCGACCTCATTTGGAGTGTAGTGTGCAAGTTCTGGGGACCGCAACTTCAAAAGGATGTGAAACAGGATGGAGTCGGTGCAGCGGGTATGGTGGCTAATTAAAATGATTAGTGGGCTTCATTATAAAGCATATGAGGACAGACTTAAGGGAATCTTAGTATGTACACTTTAGAGGAAAGGCGGGGATTAGAGGTGCATATGATTGAGATGTTTAAATACCTCCGTGGCATAAATGTTCAGGGAGAGAGCCTCCTTTCAATTGAAAGACAAGTGTATGCCTACAATGGGGACATGGGATGAGGGTGAAGGGAGCTAGATTCAGGGGTGATATGCGAAAATATTTCTTTACGGAAAGAGTAGTGGAATCCATGGAATAGTCTTCCCAGTGGCTGGTGGTAGAGATGAGGACAGAAACTGAATTAAAAAAAGCATGGGACCAACACAGAGGATTTCTAAAGGGAAAAAGTGGACTGTTGTAGTTGTTGATATGGAAGGACAGACTAGATAGGCCATGTGGTTCTTTTTCTGTCATAATGTTTCCATGTTTTCTATGTTTCTATTCCCCTTGCTGTAGAATCAGAAAATTGTCTAGCTCCTAAAAAATTTAGATAGTTGTTCCATCACTGCACGGTAAGAAAGAACACATCTCTTATACAGAACATTGGGGGATATTTTCAGTCTACAGCAGCCAGAACGGCCCAAAAAGGTGGTCGGTTTTCATCATTCACTTTAAATTAAACCCGGATATCCATGGCCAGTTGCATATCTAGTGACTGACCCTGAATATCCACGTTTCAATAGATTGATATTTTGCAATCCAGTTAGCAGCAATATTCAGACACCATCCAAACCCACATAAAGGTAAGGACACCCTTTCACCGGCAGTTTAAGCTTTTGGTTAGCAGCTGCATACTGCCTTTTACTGGCCACCCCTGGAACATGGCCGGCATTTAACCTAGTGTGTAGCAGAAGCCAATAGAAGGCTAGGAATTGATAAGGAAAGGAATGGAGAATAAAACAAAGGATATTATAATGCCTCTGTATCATTCTATGGTGCAACCTGCACCTTGAATATTTGTGTGCAATTATGGTCGCCGTATCTTCAAAAGGATATAGCGGAATTAGAATAGATACAGAGAAGAGCCACCAAAATGGTAAAGGGGATGGAAGGTTACCTCTATGAGGCGATGCTGAAACCTTTTAGGGCTCTTCAACATGGAAAAGAGATGGCCTAAGGGGAAACTTCCTCAGTACTTGTTTTGAGAATTTAAATCTTTTTTTTTTTCAATTTTAAATTTTTATTGAAAACCAAAAGAGGGACACAAACATCTGCCAAAAAACAAGTGTACTGCATTCTGCATGACTCAATCTGCAGGCAGGTATTATAGTGATTGTTAATGGTGCCGGGCAAGTCGGTGTCAACTCATGGCCATCCTCTGTATAGTTGTCCTAAATTGTCTGTCGGTCAGGCAACTCATTGTTGACAGACTGCGCACCCACAGCTAATTTTATTGTATTGATCCATCTCATTGGGGCCTTCCTCTTTTGCGTTGGAACTTCTACCTTGCAAAGCATGATGTTTTTCTCTAATGATCTTCACTCTTTGCATGATATGTCGAGTATGAAAGTCGGGCCGTCTATGGTATACACTCGTAGTATTCATTGCCAGCACCATAATTCAATAGGCATCAGTTTTCGCCTGGTCTATGGACTGCTCGACAGAAACAAACCAGTCAGTATGTAAAGGAGATCAAAACCTAAGCTTTCTTTCGACAGTTCCGATGACAAGACAAGACTTGGACTTTGTCATCAAGGAGGAGCCAGGTTTCAGTAAGAGCTAGAAGATGTTGCGAGTTAGAAAATGAAGAGGTCATTGAGTAAAGGGGAGTATAGATATGGAACGAAGCACTCCGCAATGCACCAGAGAAAGGGAGGAGCGAAGTGGGAGTGCGAGAATAGTCTGGCGGGGGGGAGGGGGGGCAGGGTTCAGATTAATGTCACCAAAGGAAAGAAGGAGGAGAAAGAAAAGAAAGAGGAGAAGCGTGAGAGGCAGCGAGGAGGTCAGAATGGTGGAAACGAGGAGGAATTTTTTAACAAGAGAGGGGAGAGGGATGGATGAGAGGAATTAAAAAGTGAAGTTCTCCAGCTAAGGGAGAGGAAAATGGGAAAGTGAGGGAGGTTGGAGGGTGAGAAGGAGGGGAGGTAGGAGGATGTTGGAGGTTTAAAGAGCGTGTCAAAAGGAAGAAAAAAAAATGATGCAGAGTCATAAGAAGAGAAGAAACAGAAAGGAAGAGTAGGAAGAAGAAGAGGGGGCAGACAGAAACTATAAAGGTATATATTGGAGATAATTCTGGTTCATTATCTGATTGAAAGGCATCTCCCAGGGAGGGGCTACTTTAATTGCTTTATTTAACTCTTTTTCATGAACAAATACAAATAAATACCAAAAACAATACACATACCTCTAACAAATAACAAAGACCCCCTCAAAACAACGTAAAAAACAACATAAGCAACCCCCTCCCCTCCCCAAGCCCCCCCCCACCCTCCCCTCTACCACTGGAATCCAAAAGGACTTCCAATCTCTGGGAGAAAAACTCAAGCCCATTTTTAACACTGCAGCATTCTCAGAAGTTTTACCTCTTCTAGGTAAGGGGCAAAAAGGCTAAATCACTTTAAACAGCTTTAGTACAGGGCTCCAGACCTGGTGCAAACGAGAAGGATTCAGATTTATTGGCGACTGGGAAAACACATGGACCAATAAGAAACTATACTGTTGCTGATGGACTACACCTCTCTGTCGCAGGGAAAAGAATCCTACAGTGAAAAATTCAGGCAGTATGTCGATTTGGCATTTAAACTAGAAGAAGGGGGTGACGGACGGGGAAGGTCAAGTTCTGGACGTCACCCTATGCAAAAGCAGAATAACAGAAACAACCACCCTTTTAAAACAACACATCAAAAGCAACTGGGAAGAAGTGGGTTAGAATAAAAATCAGTGCAAAATACACACAAGCCAGTTTAAATGCTGGAAAGCAATGAGCACAAATGCTCTTCGCTTAGCCAAAAAAATTAAGGACCTGGAAGCCCTAATGGTGGAAAAGGACTTGGACATTGTGGCCATTACAAAAACATGGTTTAATGAATCACATGATTGGGATGTAGCCATACCTGGCTATAATCTAATAAGAAGAGAACAGAGAAAATGGAAAAGGGGGAGGAGTAGCCTTGTATGGTCAAAATGCAATATCAACAGCTACTGAAATGCAGGGGGGCATGGGGGAAAAGAAGAAGCACTTGGGATTGTGTTGGAAAGATGAGATGGCAATGTCATCCATACTGCTGTAATCTACAGATCTCCGACTCAAATTGAAGAGATAGAGAATAATTAATTGATTATAGATATGGCCAAAGATAGCAACAAAGTGGGAATTGATCATATTGAGTGACTTTAATCGACCCGGATGTGGATTGGATTACGCCTTCTGCAAATCTGGAACGAGAGCAAAAAAATTGTGGATGTGCATCCAAGAGGCGTTCCATAGACAAAATGGTGATGGGAACCAACCAGGGAAAGCTCAACGCTGGAGTTGGGGCTCACCACCAGTGATAGCAGGTCAAATGTACTCGGTGAGTGCCCATGTGAGCAACCAGTGATCACCACAACGGTGTGGTTTGAGATAGATAAAAGCCAAGGTGCAGGTCCAATCTATAGCAAGCTCAAAAGTCATAAACTTCAAAAAACAATGACTCAAACAAAATGGCTAAGGACTTAAAGGAGGAGCTGACAGGGTGGAAGGGGATAAGGGAAGTGGACTTGCACTTTGGGGCTAAAGAAAAGAGGCAATAATAGGGCAACAGATTAATATGTAAAAAAAGTAAATAAAAACAAGAGGAAAGGGAAACCTATTTAGTTTTCCAAAGAAGATGGCCTGCTCAAATAAGGGAAAAACCCACAGCTTTTGCAAAATTCAAAAGCTTGCAAACAGAAGAACACAGAAATGATTACAGGACCAAACTCAAGGGAGACAAAAAGAGAAAATAAGGATAGCAAAATCAAAGGCAGAGGAAAAGATGGCCAAAGATGTTAAGTGCAGCGATTTAAACTTTCTTCAGGTATATTTGGGAAAGAAAGAAGATCAGAGGTGGAATTGCAGGGCTCAGAAGTGCTGGGGAACGGACTCTTGGAAAATGACATTGATTAAAGCGAAAATACTAAACAACTAATTCTGCTCTGTTTTTTACTAAAGAAAATCCTGGAGAAGGACCACCTGTGACTCCCAAATATTAAAAATGGGAATGAGGTAGACACCATACCATGCGGGAAGAGGATGAGGGGTGGTTAGAAAAACTTGCAAAACTGAAAGTGGGACAAGGCTATGAGACTGGATGGGAGACGTCCCAGGGGTACTGAAAGAGCTCAGTGGAGGTTCTTGCAGGGCCGTTAAAGGAAGTCTTCAACAGATCCTTGGAAACAGGAGAGGTTCCAGGGGACTGGAGAATCGCTGATGTAGTACCATCTACACAAAAGTGGTGACAGGGAAGAAGTGTCAAACTACCAGCATTTTTGCATTGGGATGTTTTATCAGTGTTTATCAGTTAAAACCAGGCCTTCTCCAACCACCACCCCCTTATAAATGACCCCTGCAACCCCCCTGCTATTTGTATACAGCCCCAGTTCATAGTTCACAATGGCTATTAGAGCCCTGTTCATAATTCACAATGTGTATAGCTCACCAGTTAATCAATCACACTGCTCACCCACACCACACAAGTCAAATGTATCCACTGCATGTATTCACCCCTCCCACTCTTGAGTGGTTTGATGTGCTAACCACTTGATTTAAAGATAAAGAGGGTATATTAAATCCTTTTAAAATAAAAATAAATTTAAAAAACCTACAATCAGAAGCCCTAGTTACTTTGTTCCTTGTATTAGTTTTTAAATACCATTTTACCCAGCACTAATGTCAAGACTCATTGGTCTGTAGGTTCCCAGATCACCCTGGGAATGTTGGGATTGCCCCCCAATCGTCTGGTGCTGTAGGCGCTCTCTCCTTCCTCTCCCCTCACTCGCCTCGGCTTCAGTATTCCCCGCTGTCTCGGCTTCTCTCTTCCTGCTCTCTATGGTTCCTTCTCACCATGCAAATGTTTCTCTGACTGGGAGGCTCTGAGCTGCTGAAGTTTTGCAGATTCCAGAATTGTTTATTGTTTAATATGTTAATCGGTTCCAGTTAAAGCACATTGATTGTAAGATGTAAGCAGTATATAAACCATATAAACAATATTAAAAAATGCTGCACCGTAGTAAAAGATTGTGAGTCCCCTCGGACAGAGGAATATCTACTGTACCTGAATGTAACTCAACTTGAACTGCTACTGGGAAAAGATGTGAACCAAATAACAAAAGATGCTGGCAAGACAAGATGTGCACAAGTGCATATTATTTGGCTGATTGTAAAGTTACAACGTGTCTACAGCATTCCTTGTCTGATTAAAGTTTGTTACATTTAAACTGCATTGAACTGTGGAAAAAGTGATATATGAGTATAAAAAATGTGAAATAAATAAATAAGATGTACAGAGGCAGACAAAAACCATAAATATCACCAACTACACTGCAATCGACAATTTAATACCACATGGTGGCACCATTACTCCATGGAAGACACTGCACGGTTTATAAAACAATGGGACGGGGCATATTCAAAGGGATTTATGCTGAGTGGGAGATTCAGGGGCAGTAACCTGGTACGCGCTGCTGAATATTCTGCCCCTCAGGGAGGTAACGCACGCATGTTCCAGGGGTGGCCAGTAAGAGGCAGTAGTCAGCCGCTTAGCAAAAGCTAAACCGCAGGGGAAAGGATGTCCTAACTTTATGTGATTCTGCAGTTGGTGTGATGGACTGAATATTGCAGCTAACTGGATGTATAAAACAACAATCCAATGAAACGGGATATTCAGGGTCGGTCGCTAGATATGCCCTGACATTTAATTTTTTTTAAAAGTGCCATCAAGTTCAGTTGCTGATTCCCTGGTAAAACACAGCAACCTCGGGGTTTTTGTTGGCAATGGTATGACCAGAAGTAGATTGCCCAGCCTTTTCTTCAGAGGCCATGGGAGGGTTTAAGTGACTTGCGCCAAGGTCACATGAAATGCTAGTGGGAATATCAACCCTAGATCTTTTGTGTACCACCAGGCCACTTCTCCACTCATGATATTGAATATCCGGGTTTAATTTAAAGTCGACGATGGCTTTGGTAGTGGGGGCCACTGGTCACTGAAAGTGCCCCCCAGTATTCTATGTGGGGAGGGAGAGGAAAATGCCTAGGGGATGGGAAATCTACCTAAATTTTAGGACGTCCCCCCGAGAATTATCTGATTAACATCAAGGGGAGTTAGAAGTTCTGTGTGTCGTTATCCTGTTGGCAGAATCATGAGAAAAGTATTTATTTAGCTTGCACCTTTCCAGGGGGGGAATCAAGGCAAGCTACATTCCAGGTTACAGTATGGAATTCCCGGTCCCCTAAAGGGGGTCACTATCTAAGTTGCTACCTGATGCAATGGAAGAAGGTGAAATGGGCTTGAACAAGGTCACAAGGAGTGCCAGGGATATTTCAACCCTAGTTTTTCTGGCTATGGGCTACTGCCCTAACCACTAGGACACTCCTCCACTACAAGTAGCAACTAGTAAAAGATAAGTTAATGCAGACAGTTTCTGAAGGATTCCTGGGTTTCCCTTTATCTTTTCCTTGCCACTGAAACATCCTTGTGGGCAGATGAATCTCTCACCTCAGGAGGAAAGCGCAGTTACTCACCTATAGCAAGGGTTTTCCTATGGACAGCAGGGAATAAGTTCTCACATCTGGGTGATGTCCCCGATGGAGGCCCTGCACTAGTAACGCTTCAATTGGAAGCTTAGGGGAGGTTACACAGGGCATTTACGTGACTGTCTTCCCGCTTTGCCAACAGTGCCATATTCTCCAGTATACATGTAGTGGTAGCCAAAAAGAAACTCCTGAGGGGAGGTTGTGAGATCTTTTTCCTGACGTCCACGAAGAACATGTGCTACAGGTGCGTAACTAGGCTTTTCTCTGTGGACAAGCAACACATAGAGATACCATGCCACTGCAAGGGGCTTGAACAGAGGCTTAGAGTGGAGCAAGCCCCACATGAAGCAAACCACCATGAGCTGAGCAGAGGCTTGCCTTCGCCTCTGCGCTTGCAATGGTAGGCCCCCAATCATGCTCAGATGGACAATGACAGAATTGGCTTGAGGGACCCACGTCCGAAAGATGCAGGAGGTACTCCAGCAATTTGTTGACGGCACAGGAGAAGGGATACAGAGCCCTTCAGTGCACCAGAGGAGAACCCTCCACTACTTAAACGTAGAGGATCTGTGCATGAAATCCTTGAAGAGCCCAGCAAGGACTTCTGGGACATTCTTGGGCAAATTGAGACTCCGAGAGAAACTACCAGATCAACAGCTATACCATGAGAACCAGGGACTGGATGTTGGGGGTGCAGCAAGGCACGGCACTCCTTAGAGATGATGTCTGGTGCATAGCCCAGTTGCAGAGGCTACCACCAAGAGAGTTGAAGCAGCAGGGGAAATCATGGCTGCCTGGGTCAGTACTTGAGCGAAGAGGGGCATCGTACCAACAAACGGAATCAGAGGATAGTCGTTAAAGCAAGAGTCCACTCCCCAGTGGGGAGGAGGAAGGCATACGGCACCAACCCATCCGCTGGAATCCACCATGGAGCAGAATTGTTCACCTGGGCCATTGCATGGATGGCAAACAGATCTATCATGGGGGTACTGCACTCCTGAAAAATCTTTCGGGCTACATGCACCTTGGCGTCCAAAACAGGATTGCAGTCTTTCCTTTAAAACAGAAACTACCAACCACCTAAATAAATAGATAAAATAACATTTAAAAAGAAAACCATTAAGCCACTATGAGAGTTGTTTCCTAACACCCCTCCCCCCATGCAGGCCTGGTCCGCATAGGGTTCATGCTTCTCTTTATGCTAGTCTTCTTTTGCTACAGATCACTAATGCACACAAGCAGGGCAGTCTTATGATGGACATAGGATCATATGAAAAATGTCCATAGAGCTCAGACCAGAAGTCATCAAGTCCCCGTCCTGGTTGCAACATGTAGGTGTGCACTGGTCACAAGTACCTGTCAGGTTCCCAAAAGAGTGATATGTCCCATGCGGTCTTTACCCAGTGGCCCATGTTTAATCTAGCGGCCTTCTCTGTTGCCAGGTCTCAAACATCCCTTCAACTTGCAGGGAATTCGAGGGATCCTACGCCATTATTCCATGGCCAGAATCCAGCACTGATCTTCCGGTTCCCTCCGCTTTCTTATCCCATCACTTGATCGTTCTAACACCCAAGATATGGGCCTATCTGGCCTCCTGATCAACTCCCTTCTAGTAACAGGATCACTCCTGCAGCATCCACAGTGCAACACAATGGGGTAGGAGAAGAACAAACGGGGAAAAAGAACAGAAGACCGAAAGAAGCATATTGACACCTTGTCTCTGCTGCAGGCTGACAGGATAGGGCTGTGTTTACAGGGTCTCCCAGCCGTGGGGTAAGAGCCATATCTGTTCAGTCGAATCATCGTCTTATATTCCTCACCACTTAAGCCTTCTCGGAAAGTAATCAGCCTCTATGTTCACAAGGGGCTGAGAAAAATTGCAACCAGGCTAGCCTTTTACACAACAACACAAACAATAATAAAATACATAAGTAAAATAAAATAATAAGGGCTGGATGTAAGCTGCCCATCCTCCCAAACTATAAGTCCATTCCAGATTCTCTCTTCCTTGTCAAGTCTTGGCACACTGCCACTCCCCCCCCCCCCCAGACAAAAGGGTGGTGCAGACAACTCTCCCCTTCTTACTTATATATCTATCAGGTTTCTCATTTCAGTCAAAGCATTAACACTGTAACTTAAACTGGGTAATGTACATTAACCAGGGACATTGATAAATTGCATTTTCTGAGGCCAAGGAGGGTTAAGTGACTTGCTGAAGGCAAAACCCCAAAAAAAAAGAGTGCTAGTGGGAATCAAACCTTGGTCTCTTCATTCTGAAGCTCGCGGCTAGAGCCATTAGACGACGCCTCCATTTGGCCCTGCACCACCGCCCTCGGGCAGAACAGAGTTTGAGCCGGAGCGCTACTCCATAACTGGAACTAGCTTCATCCTACCTCAGCTGAACTCCCCCAGTGCAAGGGCGGACTCTCCCTAAGCACAAAAATACATGACCCTTACACCCCTCAGATTGGGACTCACCAATATGTGTGGCTGATTTATCCTGCTGTCCATGGAGAATCCACATTACAGGTAAGCAACCTCTCTCTTTTGCGTTTATGCTTCTTCAGCTTTGGAACTGACCTCCATGCAGCATAGAGACTCAAACACCTGAGGATTTTGCTAGCTTGGTAACCAATGGAGATGTAGCCAAGGGTGGAACTAGTTGGCCTCCTTAGTCTATTGCAGCTCCACTTTTAGAGGAAAAAGATATTTTGTCACTTTTCTGTAAGTCTTCACCAAGCTGACTGTAGCTTGTAATGCAGGGTCCTGAGCACCATCCAGGTAGTAGGATACAGGAAAAAAAAGTGAACAGCTGAAGATGGGGATTAGGAGGACTAGCAGTGATGTCATTGGAAAATAGGGCTTTTCAGTGTGTTCTTTTGTCTCCACCTGTCTGCTGCTGGGGGAAAACAAGCCCACTTGTCTCGGCTGGTCTAGCAAGACTCAAGGAATGGACGCTATCTGGTAAGGTAAAAAGGTCACTTTGTACAGCACAGGAATTTCACCAGCTCCATTCCTCCCGTCCTGGGACTAGAAAGAGCATTCCAGTGCTTGGGCACACAGCATCCCAATCGGCTGAATCCTACCCACAGTCTCCGTTGTAGCGTTACATTGGAAGCAGCGTTTAAGACAGATTTGCTCATACAGAGGGGGAGGATTACAGAATTGCATATAGAGGTTTTAAGCTCATAAAATTGTACAATCATGTTACTCAACCTTCTGGACTTCTAGACAATTTAAAAATCAGTAAAATATTGAAAAAACTTAAAGTAGGGTGGCAATCGTAACGTCACACGTTCTGAGCACATTCTGGACTGCCATGGAGGGGAAAGAGGTCACCTTAAAGAAAAACATCACTTTGTTGTGACCGGAAATGATCTTGTTCTGGCCAAAGCCACATCCCTGTGAGGTAATGCTATGTACCGCATTCCTATTTTCCACTACTTTCTATCATCGTTCCCACCACACCCTTCAGAATTTCTACGTTTCAAATTCATGCTTCTCTCGTTCCAGTCAACCAGTACATTACACAAAAACAAGGATTATTATATCAGAACTAACGCTCTTGCCTCTGACCCTTGTCATCTCTTCACAACTCTCAACTCTATCCTCAAGGGCTAACTCCACCTCCGACCCTTCCCTCCATTCCTGCCCAGAATACCTGGCTGACTTACTTCCATGATAAAATCCACAAGATCATACTCCAATTCCCTGGAGTCAGCTACTTCTCCTCCTCCCCCCTTCACTCCCCATCATTCCCTCCCTACCTGCTCCCCTTTTCATCCTTTTATATGATCTCTGAGGAGGAAACCACTCACCGTCTTTCCTCATCCAAACTAACTACCTTGCTCCTCTGATCCTGTCCCTACCTATCTCCTAAGCCCCACTTCCTCCACTGTAGTTCCTTCCATCTCTCATATTCTCAACCTATCACTCTCCACTGCAACTGTCCCTGCAGCCTTCAAAGTATGATGTGCTTAACTCCTCCTCATCCATGCCCATATTACTACCGCTTCTCAAGTCACTTCACTGTCTCCCTATCCGTTTTCCGCAGCCAGTTCAGACTTCTCCTGCTGACCTATAAGTGCATTCACTATGCAGCTTCTCACTACCTTTCCCTCTTTTTTTTTTTTTTAGTAATAAGTTGATTTAGAAACCATCAATACAAACAGCCAAACAAATAACAGTTAGTTATAAGTCCCCTGAGGTGGACTACCTTTCCTCTCTTAACTCTCCCTACAACCCTCCTCAGGAACTCCGCACTTCTGGCAAATCACTTTTATCTGTGCCCTTCTCTTCTACTGCTAACTCCAGACTTCACTCCTTTCACCTTGCTGCACCTCACACATGGACACAACACTACTTGAGTCTGTACATCAGGTGCGTTCTCTGACTCTTTTCAAATCCAGGCTGAAAACCAACCTCTTCGCTGCTGCTTTCGGATCTGGACTCACCTGATCTTCTTTGTGTTTCTTTAACCGGATTCCCCCCTGGAATGGTTGTCCCCATGTCTAAAGAGCTAACTGTGTTCTCTTGTCTTGGAACTAGATTGTAAGCCTTCTGATGATGCAGGGGACTGCTTTTACATGTGTCGTGTGCAGTGCTGCGTCCGTCTTGGTAGCGCTATACAAATGTTCAGTAAGTATCCAGCAGGCATCTGCCCCTTCTGTGGGGCCTTTTCTGCGAGCCAGTAGTAGTCCGTAGCCTTGTATGAGTTGGGCCCTGAGATCCTAAGAAAAGGTATTGAGTCTTCAGTTATAAATCGCTATATGCTTGTGAACCCTTCACACTCCCTACACTCAGAGGCACCACTGCCCTACACTGCACCACACACCCAGTGCACGGTGCACACCACACTTACACTCAGAGGCACCCCCTGCCCCCACTGCGCAGCACACACACACGCACTGCACACACACTAACACTCAGAGGCACTATAGCCCTACACTGCACCACACACACATGCACTGCACACACACTAACACTCAGAGGCACCCCTGCCCTACACTGCACCTCACACACTTTCACTCAGACGGCACCCCCGGTCCTACCCTGCACCAAACAAACACATGCACGGCACACCACACTAACACTCAGAGGGAACCTCCAGCCCTACACTGCACCTCACACACATGCCAATGATCAAACACTAACAATCAGAGGCCCCATTGCCCTACAATGCACCTCAAAAATCTGCACTGCACACCACACCTTCACTCAGAGGCACTATAGCCCTACACTGCACCACACACACATGCACTGCACCCACACTAACACTCAGAGGGCACCCCTGCCATACACTGCAACTCACCACACGATGCACTGCACACACACACTTACACTCAGAGGCACCCCTGCCTACACTGCACCACACACACACAGCACTGCACACACACTTACACTAAGGAGCACCCCTGCACTACACTGCACCACACACACACATGTACTGCACACACACTAACACTCAGAAGCACCGCTGGCCTACACTGCAACCACCAACACATGCACTGCACACACACCACACTCAGAGGCACCCCTGCCCTACACTGCACCACACACACACATGTACTGCACACACACCTACACTCAGAGGCACAATAGCCCTACACTGCACCACACACACATGAACTGCACACACACTAATACTCAGAGGGACCCCTTCCCTACACTGCACCACACACACACATGCACTGCACACACACTTACACTCAGAGGCACCCCTGCCCTACACTGCACCACACACACACATGTACTGCACACACACCTACACTCAGAGGCACTATAGCCCTACACTGCACCACACACACATGCACTGCACACACACTAACACTCAGAGGCACCCCTGCCCTACACTGCCCCACACAGATACATGTACTGCACTCACCCTTACACTCAGAGGCACCCCTGCCCTACACTGCACCACACACACACATGCACTGCACACACACACTTACACTCAGAGGCACCCCTGCCCTACACTGCAGCACACACACACGCACTGCACACACACTAACACTCAGAGGCGCTATAGCCCTACACTGCACCACACACACATGCACTGCACACACACTAACACTCAGAGGCACCCCTGCCCTACACTGCACCTCACACACTTACACTCAGAGGCACCCCTGTCCTACACTGCACCACACACACACATGCACTGCACACACACTAACACTCAGAGGCACTATAGCCCTACACTGCACCACACACACATGCACTGCACACACACACTTACACTCAGAGGCACCCCTGCCCTACACTGCACCTCACACACATGCACTGCACACACACACTTACACTCAGAGGCACCCCTGCCCTACACTGCACCACACACACATGCACTGCACACACACTTACACTCAGAGGCACCCTGCCCTACACTGCACCACACACACATGCACTGCACACACACTTACACTCAGAGGCACCCAGCCCTACACTGCACCACACACACATGCATGCAC
>CM066031.1:37921885-38308180 GCA_033557465.1 Ichthyophis bannanicus | reverse complement strand
CTACACGTTCCACAGATTACAATCAGATAAGACCACCAGATTACGTAGTAGCACTGCAGACAAAGGACCCTGAACTTTCCAATTGGAGGAAGCTTGTGCAGGACGCCCCAGATAACCTATATCAGCAGATACCCTTTATCACCACTCACGACACCCAGTTGCAACCATATGGGTAATACGTGTTTTTAATTGTTTTTTTCAGTCTTGTGTGTTCCTCAGCTGCTTTCGCACACAGCACAAACAGCCGATGCTTTTCTGAACAAAAGTCGTGCTTTCTAACAACAAAAAAGTCGCTTGAGGATGGTAACTATTTACTTCGGCTGTATGGTTGATGTGTCCTATCTCCTGGACATGTGTCTAATAGTTATGTAAATAAATAGTAAAACATTATTTCTATGCGTTTTGCATAGTATAAGTGGGGAGCAATAGTTTACTTTGCCTAGTAGCGGGTGAAACGAGTTAGCTTTTATTATGTAACCAGACAAGTTCCTGGTTGTTCTTGAATCTGCCCCACATACATAGGAAAGAGCCGGCAGATACACTCTCTTCTACCACAAGGTCGCATTACAGGTAAGCTAGTCAATCCGGCGAATGTGCAGGTGTATTGGCCTTGGCGAGCCTAGCGCACTCAACAGTTAGCCAGTATATCGCGTATCAAGAAATACCCCCACCTTTTCTGGAAGGAAAGTATCTGGTCATGACTTCAGCCCCTGCTCAAGGTTCTATGCTGGTTACGTACAGGACCTCAACCCAGTGGCGACTATTCAGATAAACAATTTCCAACCATCAAGTACAGTGGGCGTCAGCACCCACCACAAATAGTCTGTTTACCCACATTTCCTCTAGACAAGGGACACCAAGAACGCATGTTGAGGGCACCTCCAATACGTAGCATTAACCTGCTTACCGTTTCTAGGTCCTGGCCTTGCCTTGATGTCTGGACTCTCCTATGAACACTTTGCTGTTTACGATGTTCACACTATTTACCTAAAATCAATACCAATGGTGGCAGTCATATCACCACTGTTCTCCATCACCATTAACGGAAACAACTTATTCCACACCTCTGGGTACTAATGACTTTAATTGACATTCCAGACTTTATCTCAATGCTGGGCTGTGCATTCCATTACCACCTGTCATGGGAGAAGAGACATTACATAAAATGCTCAACTTTACAGAACTCCATGCCTATATTGGATCACCTTAAAAAAACCGCATCAACTGAAGTGGAATCACACCATCACTATGGAGAATGGTCACAGTTCAGAACAAACTGAAATTGACAAAACGTGCTACAAGATGCTTATGTGTCTGTGTGGGAAATGCTATTTTGGTTACCTCACCTACTGATGCTCATGTCTTTAATGTTTGTTTATTCACCCCTATGATTAATGTTACTGCTGTACAAATATTATGTATTATCATAATTGTTACTGTGTTGTAAAAATGAAACACATGTACATCTCTTTGCAGTGCATTGTACTACAAAATACCAATGACATTTTAAGGTAAGTTACACTTAATTAATTAATTTATTTAATATTTCTTATATACTGCCTTTCATGATATCAAGGTGGTTTACATTGAACAAACTGAAATTACATTGAACAGGGCATTATAACTTGGAGATAACTATTTTACAGGGAACATGGGCTATGGAGGTTTAAGTGGCTTGCCCAAGACCACAAGGATCACCTGTGGGACTAGAAAACCCAGTCCTTCCGGCCCAAGGTTGCTGTCCTCTAGTGGGATTGAACCCCTGACCCTCTGGCCTGAAGTACCTTGCCCCAACCACTAGGCCACTCCTCCACTCCAGCATCTACCTCTACATCCAGGCTCATTTGGCCTGCTAATTTGGCATTTCCTACTACATTGAATACCAGAGTCAGCTGCAGTCTAGTATTGCTTCCTACCCTCACCCATAGCATCCTGGTACCTTTCAGCTTTAACCTCCTCAGAAATTCCTGCATCCCTTATGCACTGTTCATTCTCTCTAAGACGGGCACTTGAGGTGGCATATTGGGTTTTCCCCACCCAGTAGTGGCTACCCTACCTAAGACACGAGGTTTAGACTCCTAATGGGTCCTTGCTCAACTCTAGAACACTAGAGACAGTACTGTGCAGGACAGGGGACCTGCTGGACATAGCAAGGCATTTAAACAGGAGGTAATAGACAAGCTGCCTACTATCATGTATATAGTAATTGCAGCTGAGACAGGTACCACAGGTGTGGGAGATGTCAGCATACATCAGCATGACATTATGCCTAGCATAGGTGTCATGGCTTTTTCCCAGACTTTGGCCTGCAGCTCTGACCCCCTGGTGATGTCAGATAGGATGTCTCCAGACTTGATGGGCTTGGTATGCCTGATGAGATTAGTCCGCAGGACAACAGCCCCTCCTTGACTTGATGGGCTTGGTATGCCTGATGAGATTAGTCTGCAAGACAACAGCCCCTCCTTGCTAATCAAGTGATCACAGACCTCAAGCAGACCAAAGTATGAGGCTCTGACACTTCTCTCTACACCCCCCCCCCCCTTGTTCTCTCTCTCTCTCTCCCTATTCATTGGACACTTCTTACTATGGGGCTCTGACACCCACTTCTCTTCACCCCTCCCACCCCCCTCTCTCTCTCTCACACACATGCACACACATAGAGTCATTCATATAACACTGAAGCAGCTCTGTAACAGCCTTATACTTCTGTTCTGTACCTATGTAATAAGCCTATTTCTCTATAAAAAAAAACCTTTTTTCCAAGCCCCACCAGTTTGGTTGTCTTGTTGTGCTACAAACACTACTGCCTCTGCAAAGTGGACCCAGGACCAACAGGGAGAGTAACCGAAAGTAGGAAGTGGTCTCATCTTATTTATTTATTTATTTATTTAAAAGGATTTCTATACCGCCGTTTTCATTGAATCAAGGCGGTTTTCACAGCAAACAAGCACAAATGTGTTTTGGGGGGGGGGTCATGCAGTGTGCCATGTGTGCGAGTGTGTTAGGGTATATTAGATTTGTGATGCATTATTTACATTAATGCGGCTATTATACAAGTATGCGCTATTATACAAGTAGTGGGGGTGGGGGATTGGACATCTCTGTAGATTTTGAATCATGTAACGTCCCCATAGGTGTTCAATGAAGAGTGTTTGTCTTTTAGTTGCTTCCGGAAATCTTTGATGTCTGTATTTAGTCGAAGTTCGTCTGGTAGCTTATTCCAAATTGTTGGTGCAGCCAGGAAAGGGCTCGTTCTGAGGTGTCCTTCCGTACCTTGGTTATCTCCTTTGGTGTGTTGACGCGGTTGGATGTGCCCTTTCTCCTTGGTTGAGTGCTGTTGTCAGGTTGTATGAGTGTCTGTAAGCTAAGGCTGATGATTGTTGTTTAATTTTGAAAATGTTTATGAATGTCTTATATTTGATGCGTGCGGTGATTGGAAGCCAGTGTAGATCTTTCAGGATAGGTGTGATGTGGTCTTGTCTTGAAGTACCGGCTATTATTCGTGCTGCCGTGTTCTGTGCCAGTTGTAGTGGTCTGAGGGTCTGTTTTGGGAGGCCAAGATAGATCGGGTTGCAGAAGTCTAGGAATGGTGTTATTAGGGCCTGGCAGACAGTGCGGAAGTGTTCTGGGGCGAGGAGGGGTTTGAGACATCGGATTAGGCTCATCCTGTGGTATGCATTCTTGGTGGTCTTGCTTATGTGAGATTGTAGATTCAGTTCGCTGTCCAGGGTTACTCCCAGGTATTTTACTTCATTTTTTATGGGTATGCTTGTGTTCTTCATCATGATGTTAGGTGGGGGGATGAAGTCGGTGTTTCGGGTGATGATTAGTGCCTCGGTCTTGCTGTAGTTTATGGATAGGTTTGTTGGTCTGGAACCAGTCGTTCATTTGCGTGAGGCAGTATGTTATTTTGGAGTAGTCCTGGTTGTCGATAGAGATGGGTGTATAAATCATTATGTCATCGGCATAGATTGTATACTTTATGTTATTTTCTTTCATGATGTTGCATATTGGTTGAATATAGATGTTAAATAGTAGTGTGGATAAGGCGGAGCCTTGTGGTACTCCTTGCTTGACTTTTATGGGCAGAGATTTTGTTGGGGCTGATCTTGACCTGTATGTGTCTGTTGGTTAGGTATGATTGGAACCATTTCAGTGTGGATCCATGCAATCCAATGTCCTGTAGTCGGTCCAGCAGAGTTATGTGGTCTACTGTGTTAAATGCAGAGGAAATATCTATGAAGATCATGAGTATCCCGTTCTTACAGTTGTCAATGAGGCGGAGTATGTCGTTGAAGAGATATAGTAGGAGGGTTTCAACTCCGTGGTTGGGGCGAAAAACCGTGTTGGTGGATGTCAAGCGGTGCATGGTTGTCAATATGCTCCTGTAGCTGATGTTGCACTGTCTTCTTGATTATTTTTGCTAGTAGGGGTATGCTTGATATCGGCCTGTATGCTGCTGGGTTGCTCTTCTCGAGTGTGGATTTCTTTGGGATAGGTCTTATCGTGGTGAGCTTTAATTGATTCGGCATGAATCCTTGTGTCAGTGATCTTTGCACCATGTTGTGTATGGTGTGGATGAAGTTTGACTTGGTGGCTTTGATCCATTTCACTGGGCATGGGTTCTGTTGGAGCTGTGCTTGTATTGAGTGTGGTGATGATGTGCGAGAGCTGCTCTTTGGATGGTGTGTTGAATGTGTCCCATGTTTTCGGTGGTGTGCTTTTCTTAGTGGGCGTGTTGAGTCTTGGCTGTAATGAGTGAAATTTTTCTTGGATGTGATCTGCAAACTTTTGTGGGTCTATTTGGAATTCATTTTCAGTCCCCTGTTCCTTGGTGAGGGTTTTCACTATTTCGAAGAGTTCCCTCGGCTTGTTGTTGGATTTAAGTATGATGTTTGTGTGGTATTCGCTCTTAGTTTGATTGATGAGCTCATTGTATTGCTTTTGCTTTGTTTAGGTATAGTTCCTGTGTACTCATTGACTTGGTGTGTCTCCATCTTCGTTCTAGTTTTCTGAGTTGCCTCTTTTTCAGACCGTATTCTTTTTGAGTACCATGGCTTGTGTTGTAATTTGTTGCAGCGAGCTTTCTCTTGTCTGTATTCAGTGGCTTTGGCAGCGGTATTAATGATGTTGTTCCAGTTTGTGATTTGTGTTTCTAGATCCTCTTCTTCTGGTTGTAGGTGTGGTATAGTGTCCTGAAGGAATTGATCCCTGTCGAAACTCTTGAATCTTCTTTGTGGGGGTGGGATGTCTGGGTTCCCATCTTGTTTTTGTAGTTGTGTTATATTTATTTTGATCATGTGGTGGTCTGACCATGGCACAGGTGTGATGGAGGGGGTCGAGATGTGTCCTCCGTTGATTAGGTGGTTGGATGTGAAGATGAGTTCGGGTGTGGATCCGAGTCTGTGAGTTGGTGAGGTAATTATTTGAGTGTATTGTAGGGAGCTCATTGCTTGTAGGAAGGCTTCTGCGTCTTTGGTGTTAGATGATTTGAAGTTGAAGTCTCCTAGTACTAGTGTAGGTTTGTGTTTCGTGCTGATTGCACATACTGCTTCAATTGTGGAGGCTAGTTCATCAGATGGAGCATTGGGTGCTCTGTAAGTGAGGCATAGGGCTATCTTACATTTTATGGAGGCTCATCTTACATTAAATAAGTTCATACTGTTCAGTGTATCAATGTTGTTTAATAGACACCACCACTGTATAGGAAAACTGTTAAAGAAATAACTAAATAAGGCAGAGAATATACTAAGCTGCAGTCTACAACATCTTGTCAACAAGATGTGTCAACCTCTTGCATTTCCTCCATATGATCTAATCAGCTTTTGGGTTTGGTTCAGTCCCTGATTGGAATTTTGAGAAAGCTGGGGCACGCCATCTCTTCCCTCTCCTTAGGCAGCAGATTGTCTTGAGCCACCCCTGCTACTGACTCACCAATACCTTCTGGTTCTGGTCATAGTTAGTCAATAAGAGCAGCTGTGTAACATCATAGTTGCATCAGACCTTCTCTTCCTTTGCAACCATCACATTCTCTCCTATGGCAGGACTAATACACAGGTGGCTAATTATTACTATTAAAACATTCTCTCACTCACCCAAACAAACCTTCTTTTTACACTTTACACACTTTTCCCTTGCCAAGACTGTAGCAGCTCTAAAAACAGGTCTGCACTCATTCACAGCCTATAGTGATCTCTCCTAACAATCACTTGTTACCTGGTTAATTTGTCAGATTCCACTATGCTCCATTTGGTATTTCTGTGGCATTGCCATAGATTAGCCAATGGGGCATCAAATAAGAGTCTCCTCTACCTTGTCACTCTATAAATGTTCATCATGGAATGTTTGGTATTTTTAGCTGTTGTCAGGGAAACGTCCATAGACTTTAATGTGCTCCATTACTTTCCATGGGAACGTGACCATCTTTTCTAAGTTCAAATACGGGCCACTCAATCAAGCCAAGGGGGTTCAAAGTTAAAGGAAATAAAAAATATCTTTATAATAACATGTTTAATTTTAGCCCAACATTATAATCCGTAGGCTAGCTTTATAATTTTACTTACAAATGTGCCAATCAGGCCTACTTGTACTTCTCTAGAGAGTGAATTTTCTTCAAACTAGCAACATTTCCACTAAGATAACTGAAACATTCTGGGCAACTCAACTCAAAATTGTACTTTACAATCATTAGACATTTGAGAGACTCTACATGCAGTTGGGCTTTTTCTGTAGCCCACACTTTGTTCATGATTGAAAAGCACTTTTCAGTTCGAGCATTGGAACTTGGCAAATATATAAAAATAATTCAACCAGTTTGCATAAATTTTTATATGGTACCCTCATTATTTTTGAGGTGTCCAAACACCTCCTTCCATTTGTCGGCAAACATGGTGTCTGGTTTTTTTCCATTCTTGAACTTTTTCTTCAGAAACAAATGACTTAAGACAAGAGAACTCAAACAGTTTAGTATCTTTATATTACTGACTCTAGGCCGGGTCTTGTAGACAAAACATATTCTAAAGACGACTCCAGCTCACACCACTCAGGTTGTTTTGGAAGGAGAGTCCACCGTTGTTTCCCAATCTTCTGGAAGTGGGTGGTCCACTGATCCAAGTAATCAATGCAAGTGGTGTAGAAAGATGATACAGTTTGCTTGAAATCTGCTTCATCGATGCTGACCCCTTCTTCAATATCTTTTATCTTCTTTCTGATTGTCAGAGGCAAAAACACTTCATTCTTCCTAGTTACTAACTTGTTTCTAAGATCACGGATTAACCAGCCACCTCTATCTTTGAGATTTTTTGAGACTCAATTTTTAAAGTCGCATTTTGGAAAATCACTGATTGACTGTGCAGAAAGTACAGCCAAACGTCTGTTGATTCATTCTCAAAAACATTTTTGATGATAACTGGGCATTTTTCCTAGCTTAGAAAATATGATTTCACTAATTGGAACATTATAATTAACCTCTCTATGGCTGGAAGTAAAGCCAGCCACCTAGTATTACTGTATCCAAGGAGCTTTTGATACTCACTCTCAACAAAGCATTCCTAACAGGGGCTGTACATTTCAAGCAAAGGTAAGAGTTTGTGGATTTTTAAATTACTAGTTCTCTGCCTAGGAGCTCTTAAAAAGGGTTTTGATTCATTTTTAAAACAAAGTTACATTCTTTTTGGTGCTTTAGTATAGAAGGAGAAATATTTTCTTTAGTGGGGTAGGTTTAAAACTCTGCTTTAGTAACTTTCTCAGCTCTTTGAAGCTACTGACACCTAATCAGGAGTTAGTTCCCTTCCTACCCACCCCAACTCCCACCCACCCCTAGTGAGCAGTCTTGCTTTTTAGGGCTCCTCCCCAATTAACAAAACACAGGAAATTGGAACAGCACATTTTGAATATAATTAAATTGATTTAACTGCTTTTTCTCTAAAAAGACTGCTGGGAAACTGGCTGGTACTTTGGTAGATCTCTCTTTTTTGCTTTAACAGATACCTAAGCTCAGCGAACTGAACAATGGCTGGGAAAAATCATATCGCTAAAGCTGTTGCCCCCATTACAAGACCTGATATATTTTGGAGACCACAAGATTAACATGGGGGGGGGGGGGCCCGGGGCATGCAGGCAGGACTGGCTCAACCACCAGGCAAACTAGGCAGTTGCCTAAGGTAGAGACTTCCAGAGGGCAGCAAAAGCAGGCATTCAAAGCTAAATAATAGATTTTGATAGTGAGAGGGTGGTAAAGTTTGAGGTTCAGCTAGGGCAACAACACTTTAAACCAACTCTAGGGCTGGCCCTGCATACAGGGAATTTTTTTTGTCAGGCTCGGCCTGCGTGCCACGGGGGTGCCTGGGACTGCGATTGAGGGAAGCCACGGTGTTCATGGATCTCCCTGAGTGCAGTGGGAGGCTGTTTGGAGACATTGGGGGGGGGGGGGAGTGAGCCATGAGGACCAAGCCTCTGTCCCTGATTTTAGAGGCAAATTAGAGAAGCCTTCCGGAAGGAGGCAGGACGGCCTTAAAGGGGCAGTAGCCACATAGCAAAATGCCAAAAGTCGGCAAAATTAAAAATTAAATTTAAAGGTTTTAAATTATGGGGATCAGGTTCAGGAGGTCTGCCCACCCCAAAAATGTGTTTTGTATAACATAAAAATGTTAAATGTGGCTGCAGAATGCTCTGTTTTTCCTAAGGGGGACGTTGAACTCCTGAGGGTTAGAATTCAACTGGAGCCTTACTTTCATTTAAAAAGGATAAATCAAATGTTTCTTGGTTTTAAAAAGTCTGTTTTAATGCTTTAAAATGATGTTTTATTGAAAAACAAGTCCTAGCTCCATAGACTAACATTGCAGTTAATGAGAGGGGTGCAGGGATCTATTTTTAAGGGCTGCAATTCAGGCGGGAATGTCACTGTTTCTGATGCAGTGAGGTGATTTTAATTTCAATTGCAGTCCAAATTGAAAGAAATAGTACAGAAAAATTGGAACTGGTCCAGCCTTGAGGGGAAAATGTTTTGAAGTTGGAATTTAGAGTTTTGGGGGTGGCTGTAGAAGGTGTTGGGGAGCTATTTGAGGTTTGGTGAGTGGACGAGCACTAATCTGAAAGCTACGAATGTGGGTGATAAGATCTTGAATCTGGCAGTTGGGGCTGAACAATGTAAGATGCAAGAGGTGTGCTAGTAGTGTAGCATGTGGGAGGAATAATTTTGAGGGTTAAAGGCAGTTATCCGAAGAGAAATTACTTATAGGGAAACTCATTGTGACAAAAGCGAAGGCAGAAAAATGAAATAGTGGTGAAAAACCATTTGCAGAGGTTTGAGGGAGCAGCACTTTAATTCGGGGTAAAAGGCTGGGCTTGCGAGTGTCGGAGGTGGACTCTGAAAAAGTTTAGAGGAATATTTTTACTGGATTTAGGCTTGGATTCCAAAGCTTAAATAAAGGCAGACGCTGTGGACGAGGTTAGTGAACCCTGATAAAGAAAAAGGGGTTGATGGTTAATAGCCTTTAATGACAAAGGAACAGGTTTGAAAAACCAAAACCAAGGTTTCTTAAACTAAAAAAAAAAATCTCAGTAATTCTCTTGACTGAGAGATTTCAGTGAGCTCTGAAGCCATTGGGGCTTGTTTACAAAGCCGCGGTAGCGGTTTGCGATCGTAATCGGAGCCGCGGCCCCATTGATTTCAATGGGGCCGCGGCTGCGATCGCGATCGCGAACCACTACCGCGGCTTTGTAAACAAGCCCCATTGTGTTGGGAAAAAATTTAAAATAAGGCTGAAGACCATTTCTTTTTGGGGAAAAAAGGTTTTAAATGCTGTCAACCCGTGGCTGTGCTGAGCTATGTGGTAAATGCAATGCTGAAGGCTGACAGCCTATAAGTGCAGCACAGACCAAGGAACTCTGGGCTTCCAGCTAACATCTTTCTTTGATTTCTCCTAATAGAGGCCGGTCTCCTGAAAAGAAAATATGAATTGAAGGAATTCTATGTAGAAGATAAGAATTGTATGAAAGATCTGGCCCGTATGTGAATGGGTTTGAGTGAAAGTTTTTAGACAGGGATTGTTAATTATTCTTGATTTTAGTATGGATGGGACAGTGAACAAAGAAATTCAACTCAGTCTGAATTTCTGTTATTCCAGGACTGAATCAGCCTCAGCCTTAGATCAGGGTTTTCCCTTTCTGAGTTGTAAAGATAGGGAGGGGGTTGTAAGCTCTGATGAGCAGGGACCGTCTCTTATATGTGCCTGTACAGTGCTGTGCATGTCTTGTAGCGCTATACAAATGACCAGGAGCAGTCAGTAGTAGTAGAATTTATTGGAAACTGAAGAACTTTACTGGACCTATGAAACCGGATCATCAGGAGCAAATGGATCTGAATTGGGCCCCGGCGCAGGAGAGTGGGAAGGAAGAGTAACTTACCATTGTGCAGCAACCCTGCAGAGACACTTAAAAATGAATGGGCTCATGACTTTTAATCTGAAAAATGTATAACATAGAGTGGAAACTTGCCTGTTCAAGGGTAGTTAGTTCCTGAGGAAAAAGAACAGTGTAATTGCTAACTGCCATCGAGTCGGTGTCGACTCCTTGCAACCCTCTGGATGGTTATATCCTGTGTTCGGTCTTCAGTCAGGCGGCTCATTGATGACAGACTGGCACCCGTAGCTGCTGTTATGGTATCGATCCATCTCATTGCCAGACTTCCTCTTCTGCGTTGACCTTCTACCTTGCCAAGCACGATGTCTTTCTGTAATAATCTCTCTCTTCGCATGACGTGTCCAAAGTATGAAGTGAAAAAAAAAATCACGTACCTGAATTGTGATGAAAATATCTTACACTAGAAAGAAACTGTAACTTGAGAATATCTTTATTGAGAAGAATATTGTATTTTTAAACAGGATGAATATCTATTGGAAGTTTTTATAGGGCAATAGTGCAATGGTTTTAATTAGCTATACAACTTTGGATCCTTTTAGGAAATTTTTAATGACCTATTTAGCTTTAATAAATTTAACTCATAAAATTCATTTAGGAAAGTGAATATGATTATTTAATTCCATTCTGTTAAACACTAACAATCCTGAATCTTTGTACCATCACATTGGTTGGGCTGAATCCTATTTAGTTAACTTTCCTCCCATCCCTTGTTCTCCTGCTGGGGAAACGGGTTGAGCCTCAGTCGCTGATATTCATTACGCCTCTGCCGGGAAAGACATCACAACCAGAGGTAACCACTTCGCTCAGACTCCACTAAAACATCACCGGGACTCTTGTAAGAGTCTGATTGCTTCTGCCTGGGCAGGGGGCTACACTAGTTATATTCTTTACTACAAATAATGCCTTTCCATGCACCAAAAATGGATTTCTGAGTAAATAGTCTGCATCAGCTGTCAGACATCTTGTGTAATGTTTTCTGTGTTATGAACTCAAAGTTTTTCCCAAGCACTTCTGGAAGCTCAACTTGGAGATGACTCAAGAGGCAGTGTCCCTAATTTAATTTAATTTTAACCTGACCATCCACAAGCCTACTGTAAATAAATAAATGCTCGTGCACAGAAAGCAAAGAGTGCATTCTAGAAACATCCAGAATAACCTCACCGGGTACCAAATATCACTGTATTCTTTTATAAGCGACATCACTACAATAAAATAACACAATTAAGAACATAAGAAGTCTAGCATCCCCCTTCCCCCTCACTCCTCTGCTAGGCCTAATGGTAGCAGCAGCCCTGCAGCTTCCCTCTAATATTGTCCAGCATCTTCCTGTCCATCCTGCCACTGGTCCTGTACCTCCCCCCTCTCTCTTATTGTCAATGTATGTAAATATTGCAGATACAGTTTGTAAATAAGTTGAATTCGATGTACATAGTTACGCCCAGTTGATTTCCAAGTTTAAAGCTCCAGTTCATTGTAAGTGCTCCCCGGCACAATCTTGTTGTATGTAAACTGCGCTGATTTTTAAGAGTGCGATATATAAGAAACAATAAATAAATAAATAAATCCAGCATCTCCCCTCTGTCTCTTAACCTTCTCTCCTAGTCCAGCACCTTTCTAGGTCCTCTGCCTTTCACTCCACCCCAAAGATACAGCATTTCCCTGTTGCTTGCCCCCTTCCAAGGGTTGGTGCAAGGGATGTGAGGCAGCAATGGGCCACTCTTAAAATGTTGATGCTCTAGGCAATTGCCTAGTTCACCTAATGGTAGCACCAGCCCTGCAGCTTCCCTCTAATATTGTCCAGCATCTTCCTGTCCATCCTGCCACTGGTCCTGTACCTCCCCCCCTCTCTCTTATCCTTATCTCCTGTTGTGTCTTCTGTTGCTGTGGCTTCAGTGCTGGGGCAGGTGAAATACTCACAGTTTAGCAGGTAAGCCTGCAGCTAAAAGAAAAACGAAGCACAGGGCCTTAGCACCAGCGGCACGGGAAGTTTGCCTTATCCCCACCCAGGCTGTCATAAGAAGTCTGCAACTCAATGGACAGGGAGGTGACATGCAGTCAGCATATGGCGGAGATGAAGCCCTGTGCTTCCTATCTATTCTAGCTGTCAGTCTGCTGCTGGACCGCAGGTGAACAATCTCCATCTGCCCCACTACTGAAGCTGCAGTGAAGTAACTGAATGGTCTCTGTGGCTGGGAGAAACTGAGCAAATGTTGAGGGGACCAGGCGCCTGTGTTCCTACCTTTGCAACACCCCTATTGAAGTATCCTCTCTTCACCCCTCCCCCTCCCCCTCCACCTTCCTCCCTCTCCCTCCTCTTGGCACACAATCTCTCCTCCTTACCTCTCCTAGGTGTGTTCTCTCTTGCCTGGTAGACCCTTCTCTCCTTTAACTACCCTCCCTGCTGCAGCCCTTCTTTTGGCAACTAAAGTAAGAGGAGCATGTCCCAGACACCCCCCCCCCCTCCACATCCCCAGTACTGCAAACATTTCTCCTTCCCTATGCCCCCCCCCCCCATCTGTTGCTGCCACACTTGCCGAGCCCGGGATCACAACCCCTCTTGCCTCCCTACCTCAGTCGTCCTCCCAAGCCACTGATGCAAGTAAATTCTATGGCTTAAAATACTATCCTCCCCTCCCCCCTCCACCCCAACTACACACTGGCAAGCCAAAACCTTAAAAGGTCATAAGTGAAACACCCCCTAAGAACAATTCCCACTGTCAAAGAGAAGAACCGTCAGAACGGGGCTGGGGACCTCACTCACTAACAATAATTATTTATGAGCAAAAATGTCGCCCAAAACTACCTGCTAAATCAATCACTGGCGCAATCCTCTTAGTTATATATTCATCCTAAATAATACTTAATACACCAATATTACCAATCAATATATCTTATAAAACAAGCCAGCGCTGATTATATCACAACTAGTCATCCACCACATACGATACATGACAGGCTCCCGAAGTATCAACAATATGGCAACAGAGTAACAATGACATTCAAACAATAGAAAACATATCGCAATGTTACAAAAGTTGCAAATACAAACACTGTTGCCACAAAGCCTTATTTTTTATTTATTTATTTATTTATTTATTTATTTATTTATTTAACAAATGCTTATATACCGCTACCTTCCAGAAAGATCAGGTGCGGTTTACAATGGAACAATTTTAAACAGGGTAAACATTCTGTTTTTTACATAGAACATAAGAAACTGTGGTTATACATTACAATGAAACATTTTTAAACAGGGTGAACATCCTGTTTTTTTACAAAGAACTTGAGAAACTGTGGTTATACATTAACAATTATACTTGCGATATTTCAGCTATGTACAAACCTCATAACTATATACAAAAGTTTGTATTTCCATTGGCTTATTTAAATGGTATTACAGGTTTATTATGCAACTAACTTATTGTGCAACTAACCAAGGCACGTCCACCCTGCACACAGTATAAAGACTCTTCTCATAGCAGGGCAGCGTCTCTCTTGTGCGCTCGCTGCTGAAACACAGATTTTGCAAGTACGTCAATACTGGCTGTAGCAGCCAGGATAAAGTACTTAGCTGTAGGTCAGTCAGCCCGATTCCACTGTAAAACAGGTGCACAGTGTTTCAAAGCAGCTCACACTCCTTCATAGACAAGGGCTGGAAGTAATTCTTCTCCCGACTTGCCCGCAGGTTTCGAGATATTGCTTCAGCATTAACTATGCTGTTAATGGTAATTAATAATATTAATGTTAAGAGAGCATCAGTATGGAAGAGAAATGAAACCAGGGATGGGAAAGAGCACTTTGAAATTTCTGGTTGGGAGGTCACGCGAGGGCATGTGCAAGGACTTTTATCTGTATTTTTTCTCCATAAAATTGGTTGGTCTTGTGACTGAGGAACATCTGAAGGCTTGCCACAACTGGCTCTGATATAAGAACATAAGAACATATCGGTGAGTTCCGAGCAATGTGTCCCAAACACAGATAGTCTGGACTCAGCCCCCTAAGAACTGTCTAGAGAGGTAGCAAAAATATTGGAGCCAAATTCAACCAAGTGCTACAAAAGCTGGAAAACAAGGGAGAGGGCAGAGATTGGGAGGAAGATTGAGGAAGTGAGACACACCAGTTTTAAAATGCCTGCAGTAACAAAATGCCCTCAAGATGGTGCTATAACTCCTGAGGTGAGAGATTTGTGTGGCTGATAAGATGTTTCAGTGTAAGGAAAAGTCAAAGGGAAACCCAGGAGTCCTTCAGAAACTTCTACATTACTACACCCAAGGCCGGATTTACCTATACGCCATGTACGCCATGGCGTAGGGCCCACAGCTGGCAAGGGCCCACCCGGGGCCGGCCCACACACCGCAGGGCTTCAGAGGGAGCAGGGTAAGCTCGCGCGAGGCCCCGGCTCCCTCTGTACAGCCGCCAGCGTGAAGAGCCTTTTCCTTCACGCTGGCAGCTGTATCTGTAAAGCCGCGATTGCTGGGAAAGGTTAAAGGCAATGCCCTTTAACCTTTCCCAGCATTCGCGGCTTCACAGATACAGCCGCCAGCGTGCAGGAAAAGGCTCTTCACGCTGGCGGCTGTACAGAGGGAGCCGGGGCCTCGCGCGAGCTTACCCGGCTCCCTCGGAAGCCTCTCAGAGAGCCACGGTGCTGGTCGGGGGGGCCAAGGACTGAATGGGCTGTGATTGGGGGGGGGGACCTGGACCGGAAAAGGGCTGGGGGGGGGGAGTTGGACTGGAAAAAAAAGGGCTGTGATATGGGGGGGGGGGGGGACCTGAACTGTAAAAGGGCTATGGGGGGGAGGACTTGGACTGGAAATGGGATGTGAAGGGGGGGACGAACTGGAACAGAAAAGGCATATGGTGGGGGGGGAATTGGACTGTAAAGAAATGGGCTGTGATGGGGGGGGGACCTGAACTGTAAAAGGGCTATGGGGGGGGGGGGACTCGGACTGGAAATGGGCTGTGAAGGGGGGGGGGGACCTGGACCGGAAAAGGGCTATGGGGGGGGGGGACTTGGACTGGAAAGAAATGGGCTGTGATGGGGGGGGGGGACCTGAACTGTAAAAAGGCTATGGGGGGGACTTGGACTGGAAATGGGTTGTGATGGGGGGGGGGGACCTGGACCGGAAAAGGGATATGGGGGGAGGGGGACATGCACAGGAAAGAAATGGGCTGTCAGGGGGGGGCACCTGAAATGTAAAATGGCTATGGGGGACATGGACTGGAAATGGGTTGTGATGGGGGGGGGGAACCTGAACTGTAAAAGGGCTATGGGGGGGGGGGACTTGGACTGGAAATGGGTTGTGATGGGGGGGGGGGGGAGCTGGACCGGGAAAGGGCTATGGGGGGGGGGACTTGGACTGGAAAGAAATGGGCTGTGATGGGGGGGACCTGAACTGTAAAAGGGCTATGCGGGGGGGGACTTGGACTGGAAATGGGTTGTGAAGGGGGGGGGACCTGGACCGGAAAAGGGCTATGGGGGGGGGACTTGGACTGGAAAGAAATGGGCTGTGATGGGGGGGGGGACCTGAACTGTAAAAGGGCTATGGGGGGGGGGACATGGACTGTAAATGGGTTGTGATGGGGATGGGGACCTGGACCGGAAAAGGGCTATGGGGGGGGGGACTTGGACTGGAAATGGGTTGTGATGGGGGGGGGGACCTGTACCGGAAAAGGGCTATGGGGGGGGGGGACTTGGACTGGAAATGGGTTGTGATGGGGGGGGACCTGGACTGGAAAAGGGCTATGGGGGGTAACTTGGACTGCAAATGGGCTGTGATGGTGCAGGGGGACTCGGACTGCAAATGGGATGTGATGGTGGGGGCTAGGACTGGAAATAGGCTGTGATGGGGGGGGGGGCTAGGACTGGAAATGGCCTGTGATGTGAAGGCTAGCACTGGAAATGGGCTGATGAAGAGCTAGAATAGGACTGGAAATGGGTTGATGTGGGGCATGGGAGAATGGGACTAGAAGGGAGTGGATGCTGGGTAGGTCTAGAACTATAAGGGAACTGATTTTGGGGGAGGACTAGAATGGATGGGGAATGAGAATGGAGAGGGGAAAAATATTTTGTGTGGAAGAAAAGTCTATGATGGGCTGGGTATTGGGAGAGTAAGAGGGGCTTGAAAATGGAAGGGTGAAATTTAAATGGATGATTTAAATTTGACGACCGATAGGTAATCATGTATATATGTATATTGTATCCCCCACCCTCGCACCCTTGAATCGAATGTTTATTTAGAATTATGAAAAGTATCTAGTCTCTATTTCGTGTGTTATGTAAATCGTTGCCAAAATCAAAATTGTACTCTAAAAATTCATTGTATTGTACGATACATGATGATTCTGTAAAGTAACCGCGGCTGATCGTAGGAAGCGGCGGTATACAAATGTCTACTAAATAAATAAATAAATAAATAAAATAAATGATAAAGGAATAAGGAAAGAATTGGGGGAAAGAGCAAAAGGGAAACAATCAGTATGTTAAAGCAGAAATAGAGAGAGAATGGAAAACATCTAAAAGAGAAGAAAGGACAAATGGATAGCTAGCAGAAGACACAAAGAAACCAGAAGAAAGTGACTGGAGCAATTGCAACTGAAAAAATGCCCAAACAGAAGGAAGAAAAAGAAATATTATTTTGAATTTATTAACTGGAATATGTCTTTTTTAATGTATTTCTTGAATTCCGATGCTGATTTTGTCCCTATTGCCTCTTTATGTCAGGCAATTCTATACATCTATTGCCATTTCTGTTTTGGTAAGTTGATCTCGTTTTTATTTTTTCTGGGGGCCCACAATTTTTGTTGGCGTAGGGCCTCACTCAAGGTAATTCCGGCCCTGACTACACCTTTCACTACTTTACCCATGATTCTGCCAACAGAGAATGACACACAGACCTTCTACAAGAGATCACAGAGAGAGGAAGACAGGCATCTGTATTTGGAAAAACTTAGAGAAGCTAGCAAAGTAGTCAAGAAGGCAAAGATTCAAAAGGAGGAGGAAATAGCCAATGCAATAAAATGCGGGGATAAGACATTTTTCAGATATATTAGTGAGAAGAGGAAGGGCAAAAGTGGTATTGTCAGACTCAAGGGTGCAGGGGGGGAATATGTAGAAGTTGATAAGGATAAAGCGGAATTGCTTAACAAATATTTTTGTTCTGTGTTCACAGATGAAGAACCAGGAGCAGGACCCAAGAAAACACCCACAAATAGGAACAGAAGCGAGGGACATCTTGAACAATTTTCAGAAGACTGTGTTCATGAGAAACTAGCTCAACTTAAAGTAGACAAAGCGATGGGACCGGATGGGATACACCCTAGAATACTGAGGGAACTCGGGGACGTTCTAGCAACTCCACTGACTGACCTTTCCAATGCCTCGTTGGAGTCGGGAGTGGTGCCAAAGGACTGGAGAGAGGCTCATGTGGTGCCTTTACACAAAAGCGGAAGTAAGTATGTGGTTGAAAACTACAGGCCGGTTAGTTTAACTTCGGTGGTGAGTAAATTATTGGAAACGCTGCTGAAAGAGAAAATAGTGAGGTTTCTGGAGTCCAGCGGATTACAGGATCCGAGGCAGCATGGATTCACCAGAGGCAGGTCTTGTCAGACAAATCTGATTGATTTCTTTGACTGGGTGACCAGGAGTTGGACCGAGGGAGGGCTCTAGATGTGGTGTATTTAGATTTCAGTAAAGCCTTTACACTGTTCCTTACAGGCGACTTATAAACAAACTGAGCACCCTAGGGATGGACCCTAAAGTTACTGCTTGGGTTAGAAATTGGTTGGGTGGGAGGCAACAAAGGGTACAAGTAAATGGAGCTCACTCTGAGGAGAAGGATGTTACCAGTGGTGTGCCCCAGGGATCTGTCCTTGCTCCGATTCTTTTTAACATCTTTGTTAGTGATATAGCGGAAGGGCTGTTGGGTAAGGTTTGCCTCTTTGCAGATGATACCAAAATCGGCAATAGAGTAGACACCCGGGAAGGGGTAGATAACATGAGGACGGATCTAGCTAAGCTTGAAGAATGGTCTAGAATTTGGCAGAGGGATTTAATGTTAAAAAATGTAAGGTCATGCATTTGGGCTGCAGCAATCCAAGGGAGCAATACATTATAGGAGGTGAAGTACTTTTGTCTACTAAAGAAGAGCGGGACCTAGGCGTGGTTGTGTCTGATGATATTAAAGTAGCTAAATAGGTAGAAAAGGCGACGGCAAAAGCTAGAAGGATGCTTGGGTGCATACGGAGAGGAATGGCTAGCAGAAAAAAGGAGGCGATGATGCCTCTGTATAAGTCTTTGGTGCGACCTCATTTGGAGTGTAGTGTGCAATTCTGGAGACCGCAACTTCAAAAGGATGTGAACAGGATGGAGTCGGTGCAGAGGGTGGCTACTAAAATGATTAGTGGGCTTCATTATAAAGCATATGAGGACAGACTTAAGGATCTTAGTATGTACACCTTAGAGGAAAGGCGGGATAGAGGTGATATGATTGAGATGTTTAAATACCTCCGTGGCATAAATGTTCAGGGAGAGAGCCTCTTTCAATTGAAAGCAAGTTCTGCTACAAGGGGACATGGGATGAGGGTGAAGGGAGATAGATTCAGGTGTGATATGCGGAAATATTTCTTTACGGAAAGAGTAGTGGATCCATGGAATAGTCTCCCAGTGGAGGTGGTAGAGATGAGGACAGTAACTGAATTAAAAAAAGCATGGGACCAACACAGAGGATCTCTAAAGGTAAAAAGTGGACTGTTGTAGTTGTTGATATGGAAGGACAGACTAGATAGGCCATGTGGTCTTTTTCTGTCATCATGTTTCCATGTTTCTATGTTTCTATTCCCCTTGCTGTAGAATCAGAAAATTCTCTAGCTCCTAAAATTTAGATAGTTTTTCCATCACTGCACCGGAAGAACACATCTCTTATACAGAACATTGGGGGATATTTTCAGTCACAGCAGCCAGAACTGCCAAAGTCGTCATCATCACTTTAAATTAAACCCGGATATCCAATGCCAGTGCATATCTAGTGACTGACCCTGAATATCCAGTTTCATTAGATTGATATTTTGCAATCCAGTTAGCAGCAATATTCAGACACCATCCAAACCCACATAAAGTTAGGACACCCTTTCACCTGCAGTTTAGCTTTTGGTTAGCAGCTGAATACTGCCTTTTACTGGCCACCCCTGGAACATGCCGGCATTAACCTAGTGTGTAGCAGAAGCCAATAGAATGCTAGGAATGATAAGGAAAGGAATGGAGAATAAAACAAAGGATATTATAATGCCTCTGTATCATTCTATGGTGCAACTGCACCTTGAATATTGTGTGCAATTCTGGTCGCCGTATCTTCAAAAGGATATAGCGGAATTAGAATAGATACAGAGAAGAGCCACCAAAATGGTAAAGGGGATGGAAGGTTACCTCTATGAGGAGATGCTTAAACTTTTAGGGCTCTTCAACCTGGAAAAGAGATGGCCTAAGGGAGAACTTCCTCAGTACTTTTTTTGAGACTTTAAATCTTTTTTTTTTTCAATTTTAAATTTTTATTGAAAACCAAAAGAGGACACAACATCTGCAAAACAAGTGTACTGCATTCTGCATTACTCAATCTGCAGTCAGGTATTATAGTTATTGTTAAGTGCCGTCAAGTCGGTGTCAACTCATGGCCATCCTCTGTATAGTTGTCCTAAATTGTCTTCGGTCAGGCAACTCATTGTTGACAGACTGGCACCCACAGCTAATTTTATTGTATTGATCCATCTCATTGCTGGCCTTCCTCTTTTGCGTTGACCTTCTACCTTGCCAAGCATGATGTTTTTCTCTAATGATCTCACTCTTTGCATGATATGTCGAGTATGAAAGTCGGGCAGTCTATGGTATACACTCGTAGTATTCATTGCCAGCACCATAATTCAAAGGCATCAGTTTTCTCCTGTCTATGGACTGCTCGAAGAACAAACCAGTCAGTATTAAAGGAGATCAAACCTAAGCTTTCTTTCGAAGTTCCGATGACAAGACAAGACTTTGACTTTGTCATCAAGGAGGAGCCAGGTTTCAGTAAGAGCTAGAAGATGTTGCGAGTTAGAAATGAAGAGGTCATGAGTAAAGGGGAGTTCTAGATATGGAACGAGCACTCCGCAAGGCACCAGAGAAAGGGAGAGCGAAGTGGGAGTGAGAGAATAGTCTGGCGGGGGGAGGGGGGGCAGGGTTCAGATTAATGTCACCAAAGGAAAGAAGGAGAAGAAAGAGGAGAAGAGTGAGAGGCAGCGAGGAGTCAGAATGGTGGAAACGAGGAGGAATTTTTTAAAAGAGAGGGGAGAGGGATGGATGAGAGGAATTAAAAGTTGAAGTTCTACAGCTAAGGGAGAGGAAATGGGAAAGTTAGAGGGAGGGTGAGAAGGAGGGGAGGTAGGAGGATGTTGGAGGTTAAAGAGTGTCAAAAGGAAGAAAAAATGATGCAGAGTCATAAGAAGAGAAGAAACAGAAAGGAAGAGTAGGAAGAAGAAGAGGGGGCAGACAGAACTATAAAGGTATATTTTGGATAATTCTGGTTCATTATCTGCTTGAAAGGCATCTCCCAGGGAGGGGCTACTTTAATTGCTTTATTTAACTCTTTTTCATGAACAAATACAAATAATACCAAAAACAATACACATACCTCTAACAAATAACAAAGACCCCCTCAAAACAACGTAAAAACACATAAGCAACCCCCTCCCCTCAGCCCCCCCCCACCCTCCCCTCTACCACTGGAATCCAAAAGGACTTCCAATCTCTGGGAGAAAAACTCAAGCCCATTTTTAACACTGCAGCATTCTCAGAAGTTCTACCTCTTCTAGGTAAGGGGCAAAAAGGCTAAATCACTTTAACAGCTTTAGTACATGGCTCCAGACCTGGTGCAAACGAGAAGGATTCAGATTTATTGGCGACTGGGAAAACACATGGACCAATAAGAAACTATACTGTGCTGATGGACTACACCTCTCTGTCGCAGGGAAAAGAATCCTACATGAAAAATTCAGGCAGTATGTCGATTTGCATTTAAACTAGAAGAAGGGGGTGACGGACGGGGAAGGTCAAGTTCTGGACGTCACCCTCTGCAAAAGCAGAATAACAGAAACAACCACACTTTTAAACAACACATCAAAAGCAACTGGGAAGAAGTGGGTAGAATAAAATCAGTGCAAAATACACACAAGCCAGTTAAATGCTGGAAAGCAATGAGCACAAATGCTCTTAGCTTAGCCAAAAAAATTCCGGACCTGGAAGCCCTAATGGTGGAAAAGGACTTGGACATTGTGGCCATTACAAAAACATGGTTTAATGAATCACATGATTGGGATGTAGCCATACCTGGCTATAATCTACTCAGAAGAGACAGAGAAAATGGAAAAGGGGGAGGAGTAGCCTTGTATGTCAAAAGCAATATCAAAGCTACTGAAATGCAGGGGGGCATGGGGAAAAGAAGAAGCACTTTGGATTGTGTTGGAAAGATGAGATGGCACTGTCATCCATACTGCTGTAATCTACAGATCTCCGACTCAAATTGAAGAGATAGAGAATAATTAATTGATTATAGATATTGCCAAGATAGCAACAAAGGGGGAAGTGATCATATTGAGTGACTTTAATCTACCCGATGTGGATTGGATTACTCCTTCTGCAAATCTGGAAAGAAGCAAAAAAATTGTGGATGCTATCCAAGATGCGTTACATAGACAAATGGTGATGGAACCAACCAGGGAAAGCTCAACGCTGGATTTGGGGCTCACCAACAGTGATAGCATGTCAAATGTCTGGGTGAGTGCCCCTGTGAGCAACAGTGATCATCACACGGTGTGGTTTGAGATAAAAGCCAAGGTGCAGTCCAATCATAGCAAGCTCAAAGTCCTAAACTTCAAAAACACTGACTTCAACAAAATGGCTAAGTACTTAAAGGAGGAGCTGACAGGGTGGAAGGGGATAAGGGAAGTGGAATTGCAATGGGCTAAACTAAAAGAGGCAATAATAGGGCAACAGATAAATATGTAAAAAAAGTAAATAAAAACAAGAGGACAAGGAAACCTATTTAGTTTTCCAAAGAAGTGGCTGCTCAAATAAGGGCAAAAACCACAGCTTTTGCAAAATTCAAAAGCTTGCAAACAGAAGAACACAGAAATGATTACAGGACCAAACTCAAGGAGACAAAAAGAGAAATAAGGATAGCAAAATCAAAGGCAGAGGAAAAGATGGCCAAAGATGTTAAGTGCAGCGATAAAACTTTCTTCAGGTATATTTGGGAAAGAAAGAAGATCAGAGGTGGAATTGCAGGGCTCAGAAGTGCTGGGAACGGACTCTTGGAAAATGACATTGATAAAGCGAAATTACTAAACAAATACTTCTGCTCTGTTTTTACTAAAGAAAATCCTGGAGAAGGACCACCTGTGACTCCCAAATATAAAAATGGGAATGAGGTAGACACCATACCATTCGGAGAGGATGAGGTGTTAGAACAACTTGCAAAACTGAAAGTGGACAAGGCTATGAGACTGGATGGGATACGTCCCAGGATACTGAAAGAGCTCAGTGAGGTTCTTGCAGGGCCGTTAAAGGAAGTCTTCAACAGATCCTTGGAAACAGGAGAGGTTCCTCAGGACTGGAGAATCGCTGATGTCGTACCTCTACACAAAAGTGGTGACAGGGAAGAAGTGTCAAACTACAGGCATTTTGCATTGGGATGTTTTATCAGTGTTTATCAGTTAAAACCAGCCTTCTCCAAACTATAAATGACCCCTGCATCCCCCCTGCTATTTGTATACAGCCCCAGTTCATAGTTCACAATGGATATAGCCCCTGTTCATAATTCACAATGTGTATAGCTCACCAGTTAATCAATCACACTGCTCACCCACACCACACAAGTCAATGTATCCACTGCATGTATTCACCCTCCCACTCTTGAGTGTTTGATGTGCTAACCACTTTGATTTAAAGATAAAGCGGTATATTAAATCCTTTTAAATAAAAATAAATTTAAAAAACCTACAATCAGAAGCCCTAGTTACTTTGTTCCTTGTATTAGTTTTTACCATTTTGCCCAGCACTAATGTCAGACTCATTGGTCTGTAGTTTCCCAGCTCACCCTGGGAATGTTGGTTGCCCCCCAATCGTCTGGTGCTGTAGGCGCTCTCTCCTTCCTCTCCCCTCACTCTCCTCGGCTTCATTATTCCCCGCTGTCTCTGCTTCTCTCTTCCTGCTCTCTATGGTTCCTTCTCACCTGCAAATGTTTCTCTGCCTGGGAGGCTCTGAGCTGAAGTTTGCAGATTCCAGAATTGTTTATTGTTTAATATGTTAATATGTTCCATGTAAAGCACATTGATTGTAAGATTAAGCAGTATATAAACCATATAAATAAATAAAAAATGCTGCACCGTAGTAAAAGATTGTGAGTCCCCTCGGACAGAGGAATATCTACTGTACCTGAATGTAACTCAACTTGAACTGCTACTGGAAAGATGTGAACCAAATAACAAAAGATGCTTTGCAAGACAAGATGTTACAATTGCATATTATTTGCTGATTGTAAAGTACAAAGTTCTACAGCATTCCTTGTCTGTTAAAGTTTGTTACATGTAAACTGCATTGACCTTTGGAAAAGTGATATATGAGTATAAAAAATGTGAAATAAATAAATAAGATGTACAGAGGCAGACAATAAAAATAATACACCAAATACACTGCAATCTACAATAATACCACATGGTGGCACCATTACTCCATGAAGACACTGCACTGTTATAAACAATGGGACGGGGCATATTCAAAGGGATTTATGCTGAGTGGGAGATTCAGGGGCAGTAACCTGGTAAGCGCTGCTGAATATCTTCCCCTAAGTGAGTTAACGCCAGCATGTTCCAGGGGTGGCCAGTAAGAGGCAGTATTCAGCCGCTTAGCAAAAGCTAAACCGCAGGTGAAAGGATGTCCTAACTTTATGTGATTCTGCAGTTCGGGTGATGGCTGAATATTGCAGCTAACTGGATTGTAAAACAACAATCCAATGAAACCGGATATTCAGGGTCGGTCGCTAGATATGCCCTGACATTTAATTTTTTTAAAGTGCCATCAAGTCAGTGCTGATTCCTGGTAACCCAGCAACCTCGGGGTTTTTTTGGCAATGTATGACCAGAAGTAGATTGCCAAGCCTTTTCTTCAGAGGCCATGGAGGGTTAAGTGACTTGCGCAAGGTCACATGGAATGCTAGTGGGAATATCAACCCTAGATCTTTTGTGTACCACCAGGCCACTTCTCCACTATGATATTGAATATCCGGGTTTAATTTAAAGTGACGATGGCTTTGGTAGTGGGGGCCACTGTCACTGAAAGTGCCCCCCAGTATTCTATGTGGGAGGAGAGGAAATGCAGGGATGGGAAATCTACCTAAATTTTAGGACGTCGAGAATTATCTGATTCTACATCAAGGGGAGTAGAAGTTCTGTGTGTCGTTCTCCTGTTGGCAGAATCATGAGAAAAGTATTTATTTAGCTTGCACCTTTCCAGGGGGAGATCAAGGCAAGCTACATTCAGGTACAGTATGGAATTCCCGGTCCCCAAAGGGCTCACTATCTAAGTTTCTACCTGATGCAATGGAAGGTTAAATGGCTTGCCCAAGGTCACAAGGAGTGCCAGGGAGATTTAAACCCTAGTTTTTCTGGCTCTGGGCTACTGCCCTAACCACTAGGCCACTCCTCCACTCCAAGTAGCAACTAGTAAAAGATAAAGTAATGCAGACGTTTCTGAAGGATTCCTGGGTTTCCCTTTATCTTTTCCTTGCACTGAAACATCTTCTTGGGCAGATGAATCTCTCACCTCAGGAGGAAAGCGCAGTTACTCACCTATAGCAAGTGTTTTCCATGGACAGCAGGAATAAGTTCTCACATATGGGTGATGTCCCCGATGGAGTCCTGCACTAGTAACGCTTCCATTGGAAGCTTCTGGGAGGTTCCACAGGGCATACGTGCCTGTCTTCCCGCTTGCCACAGTGCCATCTTCTCCAGTATAATAATGTAGTGGTAGCCAAAAAGCAACTCCTGGGGGAGAGTTGTGAGATCTTTTTCCTGACGTCCACGAAGAACATGTGCTACAGGTGCGTAACTATGCTTTCTCTGTGGACAAGCACCACAAGAGATACCATGCCACTGCAAGGGGCTTGAACAGAGGCTTAGATTGGAGCAAGCCCCACATGAAGCAAACCACCATGCGCTGAGCAGAGATTGCCTTCGCCTCTGAGCTGCAATGGTAGGCCCCAATCATGCTCAGATGGACACTGACAGAATTGGCTTGAGACCCAAGTCCGAAAGATGCAGGAGGTACTCCAGCAATTTGTTGACGGCACAGGAGAAGGGATACAGAGCCCTTCAGTGCACCAGGAGGAGAACCTCCACTACTTAAACGTAGAGGATCTGTGCATGAAATCCTTGAAGAGCCCAGCAGGACTTCTGTGACATTCTTGGGCAAATTGAGCTCCGAGAGAACTACCCGCTCAACAGCTATACCATGAGATCCAGGGACTGGATGTTGGGGTGCAGCAAGGCCCTGCACTCCTTAGAGATGATGTCTGGTGCATAGCCCAGTTGCAGAGGCTCCCACCAAGAGAGTTGAAGCAGCAGGGGAAATCATGGCTGCCTGGGTCAGTACTGAGCGAAGAGGGTCATCGTACCAACAACGGAATCAGAGGATAGTCGTAAAGCAGGTCCACTCCCCAGTGGAGGAGGAAGGCATACGGCACCAACCATCCGCTGGAAGCCACCCTGGAGCAGAATTGTTCACCTGGGCATTGCATGGATGGCAAACAGATCTATCATGGGGGTACTGCACTCCTGAAAAATCTTTCGGGATACATGCACCTTGGCGTCCAAGTACAGGATTGCAGTCTTTCCTTTAAAAAGAACTACCAACACCTAAATAAATAGATAAATAACATTTAAAAAGAAACCCTTAAGCACCTATGCTAGTGTTTCCAACACCCCTCCCCCCATGCAGGCATGGTCCGCATAGGGTTCATGCTTCTCTTTATGCTCGTCTTCTTTTGCTACAGATCACTAATGCACACAAGCAGTGCAGTCTTATGATGGACATAGGATCATATGAAATGTCCATATTAGCTCAGACCAGAAGTCATCAAGTCCCCTATCCTGTTTGCAACAGTGGTTTGCACTGGTCACAAGTACCTGTCAGGTTCCCAAAAGATTGATATGTCCCATGCTGTCTTTACCCAGTGGCCCCTTTTAATCTAGCGGCCTTCTCTGTTGCCAGGTCTCAACCTCCCTTCACCTTGCAGGGAATCGAGGGCTCCTACGCCCTTCTTCCATGGCCAGAATCCAGCACTGATCTTCCTGTTCCCTCCGCTTTCTCCATCCCATCACTTGATCGTTCTAACCCCAAGATATGGGCCTATCTGGCCTCCTGATCAACTCCCTTCTAGTAACAGGATCCCTCCTGCAGCATCACAGTGCACAAAATGGGGTAGGAGAAGAACAAAAGGGGAAAGAACAGAAGACAGAGCAGCATATTGACACCTTGTCTCTGCTGCAGGCTGCAGGATAGGGCTGTGTTACAGGGTCTCCCAGCCGTGGGGTAGAGCCATATCTGTTCAGTCGAATCATCGTCTTATCCTCCCACTTCAGCCTTCTAGAAATGTAATCAGCTCTATGTTCACAAGGGGCTGAGAAAACTTGCAACCAGCTAGCCTTTTACACAACAACAAAAATAATAAAAATACATACGTAAAATAAATAATAAGGGCTGGATGTAAGCTGCCCCCTCCTCCAAACTATAAGTCCATTCCAGATTCTCTTTCCTTGTCAAGTCTTGGCACACTGCCACTCCCCCCCCCCCCCAGACAAAGGGTGGTGCAGCCAACTCTCCCCTTCTTACTTATATATCTATCAGGTTTCTCATTTCAGTCAAAGCATTAACACTGTAACTTAAACTTGGTAATGTACATTAACCAGGGACATTGATAAATTGCATTTTCTGAGGCAATGGAGGGTTAAGTGACTTGCTGAAGGCCACAAGGAGTGCTAGTGGGAATCAAACCTTGGTCTCTTCATTCTGAAGCTAGCGCTATAGCCATTAGACTACTCCTCCATTTGGCCCTGCACTTACCGCCCTCCTGGCAGAACAGAGTTTGAGCCGGAGCGTACTCCATAACTGGAACTAGCTTCATCCTACCTCAGCTGAACTCCCCAGTGCAAGGGCGGACTCTCCCTAAGCCAAATACATGACCCTTACACCCTCAGCTTGGGACTCACCAATCTGTGTGGCTGATTTATCCTGCTGTCCATGGAGAACCATCATTACAGGTAAGCAACCTCTCTTTTTCGTTTATGCTTCTTCAGCTTTGGAACTGCCCTCCATGCAGCATAGAGACTCAAACACCTGAGATTTTGCTAGCTTGGTACCCAATTGAGATGTAGCCAAGGGTGGAACTAGTTGGCCTCCTTAGTCTATTGAAGCTCCACTTTTAGAGGAAAAAGATATTTTGTCACTTTTCTGTAAGTCTTCACCAAGCTGACTGTAGCTTGTAATGCAGGGTCCTGAGCACCATCCAGGTCTCAGGATACAGGAAAAGTGAACAGCTGAAGATGGGGATTAGGAGGCATAGCAGTGATGTCATTGAAATCTGGGCTTTTCAGTGGTTCTTTGTCTCCACCTGTCTGCTGCTGGGGGAACACAGCCCACTTGTCTCGACTGGTCTAGCAAGACTCAAGGAATGGACGTTATCTGGTAAGTAAAAGGTCACTTTGTACAGCACAGGAATTTCCCCAGCTCCCTTCCTCCCTTCCTGTGACTAGAAGAGCATTCCAGTGCTTTGCCCCACAGCATCCCAATCGGCTGAATCCTACCCACAGTCTCCGTTGTACGTTACATTGGAAGCAGCTAAGACAGATTTGCTCATACAGAGGGGGAGGATTACAGAATTGCATATAGAGGTTTTAATCTCATAAAAATGTCCAATCATGTTACTCAACCTTCTGGCTTCTAGACAATTTAAAAATCAGTAAAATCTTGAAAAAACTTAAGTAGTTGTCAATCGTAACGTCACACGTTCTGAGCACATCTGACTGCCATGGAGGAAAGAGGTCACCTTAAAGAAAAACATCACTTTGTTGTGACAGGAAATGATCTTGTTCTGCCCATGCCACATCCTGTGAGGTGTATTGTACCTCATTCCTATTTTCCACTACTTTCTATCATCGTTCCCACACCCTTCAGACTTTCTACGTTTCAAATTCATGCTTCTCTCTTTCCAGTCAACCATTACATTCACCAAACAAGATTATTATATCAGACTAACTCTCTTGCCTCTGACCCTTGTCATCTCTTCACAACTCTCAACTCTCTCCTCAAGGTAACTCCACCTCCGACCCTTCCCTCCCTTCCTGCCCAGAACCTGGCTGACTACTTCCATGATAAAATCCACAAGATCATACTCCAATTCCCTATGAGTCAGCTACTTCTCCTCCTCCCCCCTTCACTCCCATCCTTCCCTCCCTACCTGCTCCCCTTTCATCCTTTTCTATGATCTCTGAGGAGGAAACCACTCACCGTCTTTCCTCATCCAAACTCACTACCTGCTCCTCTGATCCTTTTCCCACCTATCTCCTAAGCCCCATCTCCTCCACTGTAGTTCCTTCCATCTCTCATATTCTCAACCTATCACTCTCCACTGCAACTGTCCCTGCAGCCTTCAAAGTATGCTGTGATAACTCCTCCTCATCATGCCCATATTACTCCTCTTCTCAAGTCACTTCACTGTCTCCCTATCCGTTTCCGCAGCCAGTTCAGACTTCTCCTGCTGACCTATAAGTGCATTCACTCTGCAGCTTCTCACTACCTTTCCTCTCTTTTTTTTTTTTTTTAATAAGTTTATTTAGAACCATCAATACAAACAGCAAACAAATAACAGTTAGTATACGTCCCCTGAGGTGGACTACCTTTCCTCTCTTATCTCTCCCTACACCCCTCCTCAGGAACTCCGCTCTTCTGGCAAATCACTTTTATCTGTGCCCTTCTCTTCTACTGCTAACTCCAGACTTCACTCCTTTCACCTTGCTGCACCTCACACATGGAACAAACTACTTGAGTCTGTACATCAGGTGCCTTCTCTGACTCTTTTCAAATCCAGGCTGAAAACTCACCTCTTCGCTGCTGCTTTCGGATCTTGACTCACCTGATCTTCTTTGTGTTTCTTTACCATTCCCCCTGGATGGTGTCCCATGTCTAAAGCTACTGTGTTCTCTGTCTTGACTAGATTGTAAGCTCTGATGAGCAGGGACTGTCTTTTACATGTGTCTGTGCAGTGCTGCGTACGTCTTGTAGCGCTATACAAATGTTCAGTAGTAGCAGCAGCATCTTCCCTTTGGGGCCTTTTCTGCTGCCCAGTAGTAGTCCGTAGCCTTGTATGAGTTGGGCCCTGAGCTCCTAAGAAAAGTTTGAGTTTCAGTTATAAATCGCTATATGCTGTGAACCCTTCACACTCCCACACTCAGAGGCACCCCTGCCCTACACTGCACCACACACACATGCACTGCACACACACTTACACTCAGAGGCACCCCTGCCCTACACTGCAGCACACACACACGCACTGCACACACACTAACACTCAGAGGCACTATAGCCCTACACTGCACCACACACACATGCACTGCACACACACTAACACTCAGAGGCACCCCTGCCCTACACTGCACCTCACACACTTACACTCAGAGGCACCCCTGTCCTACACTGCACCACACACACACATGCACTGCACACACACTAACACTCAGAGGCACCCCAGCCCTACACTGCACCTCACACACATGCACTGCACACACACTAACACTCAGAGGCACCCCTGCCCTACACTGCACCTCACACACATGCACTGCACACACACACTTACACTCAGAGGCACTATAGCCCTACACTGCACCACACACACATGCACTGCACACACACTAACACTCAGAGGCACCCCTGCCCTACACTGCACCTCACACACATGCACTGCACACACACACTTACACTCAGAGGCACCCCTGTCCTACACTGCACCACACACACACATGCACTGCACACACACTTACACTCAGAGGCACCCCTGCCCTACACTGCACCACACACACACATGTACTGCACACACACTAACACTCAGAGGCACCCCTGCCCTACACTGCACCACACACACACATGCACTGCACACACACTTACACTCAGAGGCACCCCTGCCCTACACTGCACCACACACACACATGTACTGCACACACACCTACACTCAGAGGCACTATAGCCCTACACTGCACCACACACACATGCACTGCACACACACTAACACTCAGAGGCACCCCTGCCCTACACTGCACCACACACACACATGCACTGCACACACACTTACACTCAGAGGCACCCCTGCCCTACACTGCACCACACACACACATGTACTGCACACACACCTACACTCAGAGGCACTATAGCCCTACACTGCACCACACACACATGCACTGCACACACACTTACACTCAGAGGCACCCCTGCCCTACACTGCACCACACACACACATGTACTGCACACACACTTACACTCAGAGGCACCCCTGCCCTACACTGCACCACACACACACATGCACTGCACACACACACTTACACTCAGAGGCACCCCTGCCCTACACTGCAGCACACACACACGCACTGCACACACACTAACACTCAGAGGCACTATAGCCCTACACTGCACCACACACACATGCACTGCACACACACTAACACTCAGAGGCACCCCTGCCCTACACTGCACCTCACACACTTACACTCAGAGGCACCCCTGTCCTACACTGCACCACACACACACATGCACTGCACACACACTAACACTCAGAGGCACCCCAGCCCTACACTGCACCTCACACACATGCACTGCACACACACTAACACTCAGAGGCACCCCTGCCCTACACTGCACCTCACACACATGCACTGCACACACACACTTACACTCAGAGGCACTATAGCCCTACACTGCACCACACACACATGCACTGCACACACACTAACACTCAGAGGCACCCCTGCCCTACACTGCACCTCACACACATGCACTGCACACACACACTTACACTCAGAGGCACCCCTGTCCTACACTGCACCACACACACACATGCACTGCACACACACTTACACTCAGAGGCACCCCTGCCCTACACTGCACCACACACACACATGTACTGCACACACACTAACACTCAGAGGCACCCCTGCCCTACACTGCACCACACACACACATGCACTGCACACACACTTACACTCAGAGGCACCCCTGCCCTACACTGCACCTCACACACATGCACTGCACGCACACACTTACACTCAGAGGCACCCCTGCCCTACACTGCACCACACACACACATGCACTGCACACACACTTACACTCAGAGGCACCCCTGCCCTACACTGCACCACACACACACACATGTACTGCACACACACCTACACTCAGAGGCACTATAGCCCTACACTGCACCACACACACATGCACTGCACACACACTAACACTCAGAGGCACCCCTGCCCTACACTGCACCTCACACACATGCACTGCACGCACACACTTACACTCAGAGGCACCCCTGCCCTACACTGCACCACACACACACATGTACTGCACACACACTTACACTCAGAGGCACTCCTGCCCTACACTGCACCACACACACATGCACTGCACACACACACTTACACTCAGAGGCACCCCTGTCCTACACTGCACCACACACACATGCACTGCACACACACTAACACTCAGAGGCACCCCTGCCCTACACTGCACCTCACACACATTCACTGATCACACACACTTACACTCAGAGGCACTATAGCCCTACACTGCACCACACACACATGCACTGCACACACACTAACACTCAGAGGCACCCCTGCCCTACACTGCACCTCACACACATGCACTGCACACACACACTTACACTCAGAGGCACCCCTGTCCTACACTGCACCACACACACACATGCACTGCACACACACTTACACTCAGAGGCACCCCTGCCCTACACTGCACCACACACACACATGTACTGCACACACACTAACACTCAGAGGCACCCCTGCCCTACACTGCACCACACACACACATGCACTGCACACACACTTACACTCAGAGGCACCCCTGCCCTACACTGCACCACACACACACATGTACTGCACACACACCTACACTCAGAGGCACCACAGCCCTACACTGTACCACACACACACATGCACTGCACACACACTTACACTCAGAGGCACCCCAGTGCTAGACTGCATCACACACACGCATGCACTGATTACACACTTATACTCAGAGGCACCCCAGTGCTACAGTGCTCCCCCTCCCCCCACCACCACACACACAGAGGCTCTCCAGCCCTACACTGCCTCACCCCCCTAAACACATAGAGGCAGCCCAGCACAACACTGAACCACACATATAGGCACCGCACACACACTTACACTCAGAGGCAGCCCAGCACTACACAGCACCACACACACATGCACTGCACCTGCGCTCCACACAAACACACACAGAGGCACCTCAGCTCAACACGGCATCACCCCCCCCCCCCCACACACATACACAGAGGCTCCCCAGCCCTGCATTGTATCACACACACACATGCACTGCACACACACTTACACGCAGAGGCTCCACAGTGCTACAATGCTCCCCTCCCCTCCCCCTCCCACCACACACACACATACACAGAGGCTCCCCAGCCCTACATTGTATCACACACACACATGCACCATACCTGTATACCACACACACACACACTCAGAGGCACCCCAGCATTTCAGGAGACCCTGCACAAACAACATCCTGAAAACTGGCGGCAGGCAGGGCAGCTTTAGAGGGAGCCGGAGAGGCCCTGGCTCCCTCTAAAAGCTGCCGAAGTGAAGCGCGTCTTTTCCCTTCAAGAACAGGAAGTTCCCTTTGACCTCAGTGCGGCAGCGTTCTAAACATCAATACAGCTGCCAAAGTGAAGGGAAAAGGCGTGCTTCACTTTGGCAGCTGTAGAGGTGAGCCGGGGCCTCACCGGCTCCCTCTTAGCTAGCCACGGAGCTCTTCGGGAGGGGAGGGGGGTTGCTAGGACTGGAAATGGGCTGAGGGGGTTGCTAGGACTGGAATGGGCTGGGGTGGTTGCTATGGACTGGAAATGGGATGAATGGAGGGGACCTAGGTTTGGAAATTGGCTGATGGTGGGGCTAGGAAAGGACTAGAAATGGGCTGATGGGGGGCTGTGATTGGAAATGAGCTGATGCAGGGGCTCGGATAGGACTGGAAATGGATGGGGGAGCTAGGACTGGAAATGGGCTGATGGGGGGCTAGGACTGGAAATAGGCTGGTGGTGTGGCTAGGATAGGACTGGAAATGGGCTGATCGGGGGCCAGGACTGGAAATGGGCTGATGCGGGACTAGAAGGGAGCGGATGCTGGGTGGGGCTGGAACTAGAAGGGAGCTGATGTTGAGGGAGGATTAGAATGGGATGGAGCTGGGAGAGTGAAATGGAGAGGGGAAAATATTTTGTGTGGGAGGGAAGACAAATCTACAATTGGCCGGATATTGGGAGAGTAAGTGGGGATTGAGGATGGAGGGGGAAAATTTGAGTGGATGAAATAGGAATGAGGATAGAGCAAAAGGAGAAAGATTAGTATGTTAAAACAGATGTAGAGAGAGAATGGAAAAAAACTAGAAGAGAGAAGAAAGGACAAATGGATAGTAGATGATGGAGACTTAGCAGAAGACACGAAGAAACCAGAAGAAAGTGGCTGGAGCAATTGCAACTGAAAAAAAAATGCACAAAAGGTAGAAAAATATCTCTTTATTTTGAATTTATTAACTGGAATATGTCAGCTCTGGGAAATGTGCATCATTAACGTCTGCGCTTTGTTTAGTACAAGAGGAAATTAATTTATAGTTTTATTTCTACAGTGATGTACATCCCAAGTTTGGCTTTTGGGGTTCCCAGTTTAATGATTGTCTTCCTGTTTCTAAATTGTGATTCCTTGTTTGGTGATGGTCTATGTTCTACATGTGTAACTGAGCTGAGGTATTCTGTTTATGTAATTCCTATTTGACATTGTCACTTGTTCTCTTTCCCCAGTAGGTCATGTATTGTTATTCTCTGAAATGTATTGGTTTAATATTTGCAGTGTTGCCTTTTGATAGGTAGGGTCTGGTGCTTTGTGAGTCCTGGTAGTGCTGTTATGATACGGCGGGTTTGCTATGGGTTCTAAATGGGCAGCGTTTGTAGTAGTTCCTAATCTGCCTGGCGGTGGGCACTGGATTATAGTAATGTAGAAATCTTTTAGTCTTTCTTTATCCAGACACTCATTAAGAGGCATGTTTACTAAAAGTTAGTGTATGGTTAGTGTATGCAATATTTATGTAAAGGAGGCCCCGTACCGAGTCTCTGCACATGGCCCCGCACCCCTCTTGGGCTGCCCCAGCACACACACACAGGTGCCCGCGCTCTACACTGCCTCAACCTCCCCCCTAAACAAACAGAGGCATCCCAGTGCTACACTGCACCACACACCCAGGCACCGCACCTGTGTACCATACACACAAACACACTCAAGAGGCACCCCAGCCCTACACTGCACCACACACCGCCCCTGCTCATTCCTCACACTCGCAGGCTCTAATCGCAGCTCCGGACCTCTTACTGGACCTCTGAAACTTCATCCATTGTTTTATTCTCTGAAATAATCACTGGGAACATCCTTTACGTCTTTATTGCTGTACATTTTCTGGAACATCAGATCACAGATTGCATATAACGTATTAAACACACTTATATCCTGCACAGTCCACCAGCTCCCGAATAGCATGCTCTGATCCCTCTTATCCCGATGGGAAACATCAGCTCCCGGGTTATATATCACCCCCGAGCCCGGCTCCCTCATTCCCAGTCTGGCACTGGCCGGATTCTCAGAGGTTTATAATAAGGACAGAAGAGAGGTCGGAGTTTCCCGGTGAAGGTGTTGGTGAAGGTGTAGAGATGGGATTTATCATCTGCATTGTAAAATGAGACTTTTCCTGCCTCGTAGTCCAGGAGAATCCCCACTGCCCGGGGGCTCACGCTCAGAGGGAGCCGGGTCATGGGGGAGGTGAAGGCCCAGTATCCACCTATACCCAACACTGCCACTGCCCAGTATCCATCCCCAGGTGACAGTCTGATCCCCCCCTTCCTGCTCACAGAATCTCTACAGACCCCCAATACCCAGCCAGTCCCATCCCCCACCTCCACCTCCCAGTAGCGTCTCCCCATGGTGAAGCTCTCACGCCCCAGCACACAGCCATCACTGAATCTCTGGGGAGTGTCCGGCAGCTTCTGTCGTCTGTCTCCGCGTCTGACACTTTTCCGATCCTCAGACAGGACGAGCTGAGGATGAGCAGTTTCCGGATCCAGAGTCACATCCACTGCAGGGAGGAGACACATTAATAAACATGAGCAGACGCCTCTCATTGGCTCCTCACACTCCCACCTCTAACACTCATTGGCAAGTTCAATACTCAATCAGCTGTTTAATGAGAGAAGCTCTGCTATTGGCTATAACACACTGACAGGCCTGCAGAAGATCAGTCCTATTGGCTAATGGATCTTTAATTCACCCTATGAGTTTGCTGTACTGAGCAAATGCAATAAAGCATCCAATTGGCTCTCTCACTGACAGACTGCATAAAACAAGCCTCCTCATTGGCCCCTCTTATGTCCCCATAGCACAGAGCAGTAAGCTCAGCTCCCTCAGCTTGTACTGATCCTTTTAGGACTCCAGTGCCGGGTTTTTCCAAATTATAGGATCATATAAGCTATTACACAAGCACATCCTTAACTTTCTAGGCCATTTTCTCTGCTCATTCTGGAAAAAAGAATTTAGCTCAATAATTAAGACTATTTCACCTGCAAATAAAAACACAACTATATCACTGAAGGGACAGGACACTACTACTGTGCTCCGAGGTCCTGCAATGAAGGAAACATGTCTTCTTATAAATGACATTATCAGACCACTAAACTCATTGAACAGTGCTGCGTTCACCTTGTAGCACTATACAAATGATTATCAGTAGCAGTAGTGGTGATTCTCCCATTATGTGATAACATCAGCTTGCTGGGGAACACATCCTTAGCTTTGTACGACATTTTCCCTTGACCAGGTCTAACTTCCTCCCTTTCCCCCTATCAAGCAGCACTGCCACCTCCCCCAGGCACAATAGTGAAGTTGCCCTATTTCAGGAACAAGACATGTTGGGCGATGCTGTTTCTGAAATAACTTTCTGGGGCTATGTGGTATTTGTAATTCTACCTTGCATGACAGCCGGGTGCTAAAGCTCAGCACAGGATTTCCCAAAGTACACTTAATGCAAAGGTTTTGCTTTCCGATGCTGTAACTAAACAGCAAGCAAATGACTTCTGGGCAAAAAACTGCACTAAACCAGGAGAGAAAGCCAGACACGTGCACACAGGTCTGCATTAGCAGCATCTATATGTTCACACAGAAAACCCCTGTTTGGCATGTGTGCTGGAACGCTATCTGACGCATAAACATCGCTGGTGCTGTACGCTCAAGATAAAGAGAAGAAACAGGCATAAATTCCTCCCCGGCACTGACAGGAGATCGCTGAGCTACAGTAACCTTTTAACCTCACCAGACTTTGCATTAAACTCTCAGCCATGAAATCAGCCTTCTGGTCTTCTGCACCCTTCTCTGCATTTGTGCTGAACGGCTAATTGCTTCATTTCCGTGGATTTAAGTGTTCTCTGCGCTGTTGTGTGCTCGAAGCTTTATGCACAGTTAGCTAGTGTGCAAAACTCATTTCCACACTGGTAGTGCATAAAATTGTACGTAAAATCCAAGCTAACCTGTGTGCAAAGCCGACTGCACCTTACTGCATTGACCCATGAAGTAGGGAAAGCATGCAGAGCAGGGCTCATGGAATTCTTTCCAACCCCTTCCATGTCTGTGTGTCCATCTGCAAAGCTGTCTGCAGCCTTCTCTATAGAAAAGTACAAGTGGGGAGTGGAGGAGTCGCCTAGTGATTACAACAGCAGCCTAGGAGCCAGGGCTTCAATCCCACCGATACTTAATGAGGCTTTGGGCAAGTCACTCAATTCTTATTAACTCAGTTCCAAGCTTAAGGGCTGATGAAATGCTTAGAGGACTTTGAAACCAGCCTTAGAACCAATATCTCTATGCCTGCTCTTGAGGTAGCTTAAACATCTAGCGTGTGCCCTCCCGACAGTATTTTGATGACATCAGGAGCTTACCCTGATGCCTGGACCATCTGATGAGAAATGTCAAAGGCAATCCAGGATATTGGGGAAAGCCCCCAATGCCATCAAAATACTGTTGAGGGCTGATGCCAGCAACAGAAAGCAAATCCCTGGCAGCCCAGTGGCCCCGATCCCCCCACCCCCATCCAACTAAAAATAAACCTGGCAGCCCAGCAGCCCTGAACCCCCCACCAACCAAAAATAACCCCACACTTTAAGGTAGAATATGTCTTACATCGCATTCTGAACCTGTCTTGAAGGACTACAAAAGGGGGCTGCTACTTCTGGAGACAGATCTGCATTTGTAAGTATTTACTTCTAGGAATTTTTCAAAATCTTGGGGAAAAGGGAATTCTTCAGATTAAAGCTGATTAATCAGTGAATCCAGTGTATTTGTTAAATCAGTTCAGGGCCTAGTAGCCTGTAGCTTCATTGCATGTCCCCTAGTCTTTTTATATTCTGATGACACAAGCAATCGATCTTCGTTTATCCGTTCCACTCCATTCATTAATTTATAGACCTCTCTCATATCTCCCCTCAGTCACCTCTTTTCCAGGTTGAAGACCCTAACCTTTTTAGCCTTTCTTCATAGGAGTATACTACCATCCCCTTTACATTTTGGTGGCTCTTCTCTGTACCTTTTCTAATAACTCTATATCCAGGATTATTTTTAGTTTAATGGGGTGTGGGGGGTTTGGGGCTGCTGGGCCACTAGGGATTAGCTTTCTGTCAGGTGCACTGGCCCCCGACAATGGTATCGAGGACTTTCACAATGCCTGCATCATCTGGGGGAAATTTGACTCTTCACACCAGATAATCCAGACATAGAGAAAGCCCCGATGCCATCAAAATATTTTTGCGGCTCATAAGCAAATTAACCAGGAGGTGCTCCTGTTTCTCTGGGAGAGGGCATCAAACTAGAGCTGACTTCTCTGCGCATGAGTTCAGCTTGCTCTATCTTAACGCTGCCATTTTGAGCACAGTTGAATGCACGGCTAATTTGCCTATGACCCTCTTTCTGATGCCGCCGCTAAAGTCTCGCGCTATCGGTGCGTTGCAGATAGGTGTAAAAGGTTAAGTAGTGCCACTTCAGCACCAGCTTTCTGCATCGGCCTGTTAGATTGTGAGTCTTCGGAGACAGAGAAATACCCACTATCCCTGAATGTAACTCACCTTCAACTACTACTGGAGAGGATGTGAGCTAAATAGTAATAAATAAAAGAAACAGGTCTCCTATCCAAAGCAGGGAAACACCTTAAATAGGATTTTTATACGTTAAAGAATAAGATGATAAAATCTTACCCAGCTCTGCAGAAATGTTTCCTAAAAGAAAATATAATGAAATAAATGTAAGTGGTGAAATGAAAAAAGAAACCATAAACCATTTATTTATCATCAGTACAGAGAGAAAGAAAGTGGGAAAAATCTGGGGCGTCCAGAGCAGGACATTCAAAAACCAGGGGAGTGGCAGAAGGGACTTCTGAAAGCGTTCTGTCTCCACCCTGGAAACTGAACGTCCCTGTAACTGGTTCTGAAGGGGGCCCCGTGGAGTTTGCAAGGTCGGATACGTGCACGGGTGTAAGTCATTTCACAAAGGTGGATGTCCCCGACTTGTATGAGTACTTGGACATGTCAGCAGGGATATTTCACAAGAGGGGTGACTATGATACGAGACTTGCACCTCCTGGCCCTACCATTTCAGATACTCAGACGTGCAGCGGCAGGCCAGTAATAAGTTTGCAGTTTGGATTTACGCTCAGGGTTCTTTGGGCAATGATTACTGTGGTGATGTAAGGGATTATGTGTTTTCTCCTGGAAGAGTGATATCCATGCAATGAACACTTTCTTCCACCTTATTCGTGATCAGAAGCAGGTATAGGGCTAGTGCCTCCCCAACTAGGGCCAGATGTTCTTGTGCCGATCTCAGAATCATATTGCGACATGCATCTCTCATGCTCCATCCAGGCCACAGCCCCACCATGTCCCCCAAGCTACATGGACGTTCTCGTGCTGGGGATATCTATATAACCCACTTCTAAAATGGCTCCAGGGATGTCTCCATTCTTTGCATGTCCAAGTTCCTGTTTTCAGACATCCAACTCACAAATAGAACTTCTAAAATGCCCCCCTGTATGTCCATATTTTATTAATATCTCTGCTAATGGATTACAGCTTTTAAGAATGGAATAGTTTACCGTGGTATTGTATGAACTGATTCTTTGGAATAAAATATTTGTGAACGAAGCTCAGGTGAGAAGGTTTTCCCTCTTCAGCAGAAAGAGCCTCTGGTCTTGGAAACTTCGCTGTCTGACACCTGAGAGTAAGAGAGAAACAAAGTATTCTGGGAGATGTTCATCCCGAGCTTTCAGAGTCCCTGGGGATAGAGATGGGACAGGGAGAGGTAGGAAAGGGTGCGAGACCCCCAGCACAAGGAGTGTGAGAGTGTTTTATACTGGTAAGGTCTCTATCCCATCACCCCTCAGTCACTGGAGAGCTGCAAGCCCCACAGTGATATTAACGGGTTGCTATATCATACAGAAGGAAGGAAATGAGAACTGAGTCGTACCTGCTCAGGGTGGCCTCTGCATCCTAGAGAGGGAATGAGAAAGAGGTTATTACCATTTATATCCTACAGATTGTACTGTTCCACTAGTTCTGATCCGTGATCTTTAGCTCTCTATAATACAGGTCTCCAGTTTCCTTCTCTATCTCTGGGAACACGTGATGAGTTCTGCTAGTGCTGGAGTCTCTATAATAAACGTCTTCAGTACCCTACAGCAGATCAGGGAGAGATTATGAAGGAAAGATTAGACAACTCTGACACTGGGTTTCAGATTCTGCAGTGACTGGGTGGCCTGTTTGCACAAAGTACCAAGTTTATCTCTGGAAACAAGCAGGGGGTGCAGGCACAGTGTAATGGTGACGTCTGCGATGGAGCCCTAAGTGCCAGACTTTTCCCTAGCCCAGAGAAGTCTTTTGGGATTCTCTGAACATGTGTACCTTCTCCCACCTTGCCGTTCCTGCTCTGCGCCTTTAGTTTTGTCTGACTGTGCGAGCGTGTTGCACAGCTCTCTCCTCACTCCATATCTAAATGCCATCTGACCAATATTCTTAAGCTAAGACCACATCGGGCCCAGAAATGGCACTGTGGGGAGCAGGACACCAAGCCACATCACCGGAGGCAGACTCCCTCCTGGTACTCATACCAGCTCAATCAGGGGCAGCCCAGGGCCTCTCCTCTTGGACCCATAGATCCACTCCCTCTTCACCGGCTCGTCCAGGGCCATCAAGGAAGGGAACCTCCAAAGAACATACAGAGGACTATTTCTACCCAAAATAACTCCAAAAAAATCTTCCAGGCACTGGCCCTCAGTGAACCCAGACCTCCACTAATAAGTGGAACTTCCTAGCTATCCTCCACTCCTACAGCACCCCCAAGGAAACTTTGGCCCTCCCGGGCACCAACTCCTCCAGAACCTCCAGTCTTCCATCTGGAAGAGTCACCAGAAACTGTCGCATCAGTCAATTGTCTTGGAGGCCATTCTGAAGAAATCCGAAAGTGCAAAATGAGTAGCACAAACACCCCCTGGTAAGGAACAGAGGATCCTAGATGTCATTGGTGGGAGGCCCTACCAGAGCTCCCTTCCGGACATGCAGGTCTTGGCACATCAGCTGCAGATTCTGCTTTATCACCACCATCTCCTGCTACAGCTGAGTTATCCTGGAAGCTTCAAGATAACTTTTACGAGTCCTTGTGTCACATCATCCACAGCACCTATGACGTGTATGACTCAGTTGCCCAGGCCGCAGCCACAGTCATCTTTGATAGACCCATTGCCTTGCTGCAGGTCTCTGGCCTCCAGGAGGAGCTCCATGTCTGATATGTGGATGTGCCAGGGGGACAGTCTATTTGGCTCCAAAATGCAGGAAGCCATCTCTCTATCTTTCTGTCACATTTTCTTGGTCTCTGCCTGTATTTCTTGTACTTGAAGGATTTTCTCTATCTCAACACGATTCATAGAGTAGTCACTTGGGAATGAGGCCTCTATCATCAATGTCATTCTGGGGCACTTCTACTTTACCACTATCATCGACTTCCTTGCATCCATATTTTTATCGGTTAGAATGTGTAATGTCTCAGGTGAATCAGAATCTCTTCGTTCTCTGTAATTCCTTAGGGTCATGATTCCAAAGCTTTTCAAGGAAAGTGATGTAGTGTTTACAGAGTTTCAATGGAAAAGGTGCCCTACTTAATTGTGCCTTTCTGTACAGAAATTTTCTGCCATCAGAACTTCGCAGTCAGCTATGAGGTAAGTCACTGTTTCCAGGTCTTTCTTACAGAATCTACATCGGTTTGTTTTGCCAGATTTTTTAATGCTCGCTGTAAACCATCTCATCTGTAATCTGCTGTCCTGGGCTGCAAACTGAGCACCCTAGGGATGGACCCTAAAGTTTCCTCTTGGGTTAGAAATTGGTTGAGTGGGAGGCGACAAAGAGTACAGGTAAATGAAGCTCACTCTGAGGAGAAGGAAGTTACCAGTGGTGTGCCCCAGTGATCTGTCCTTGATCCGATTCTTTTTAACATCTTTGTTAGTAATATAGCGGAAGGACTGTTGGGTAAGGTTTGCCTCTTTGCGGATGATACCAAAATCTACAATAGAGTACACACCCAGGAAGGTGTAGATAACATGAGGAGAGATCTAGCTAAGCTTGAAGAATGGTCTAGAATTTGGCAGTTGGGATTTAATATTAAAAAATGCAAGGTCATGCATTTGGGCTGCAGGAATCCAAGGGAGCAATATAGTATAGGGAGTGAGGTACTTTTGTCCACTAAAGAAGAGATGGACCTAGGTGTGGTTGTGTCTGATGATCTTAAAGTAGCTAAACAGGTAGAAAAGGCGATAGCAAAAGCTAGAAGGATGCTTGGGTGCATAGGGAGAGGAATGGCCAGCAGAAGAAAGGAGGTGATAGTGTCCCTGTATAAGTCTTTGGTGTGATCTTATTTGGAGAATTCTGTGCAATTCTGGAGACCGCACCTTCAAAATGATATAAACAGGCTGGAGTCAGTACAGAGGGTGGCTACTAAAATGTTTAGTGGTCTTCATTATAAAGCATATGAGGACAGACTTAAGGATCTTAATATGTACACCTTAGAGGAAAGGCGGGGTAGAGGTGATATGATTGGGACATTTAAATACCTCCATGGCGCTTCAGCCTCCGCCACCCCGCAGCACTCCACAGCTCCTCCGATCGGGGTAGAGCGCCTGAGCTGGAAATCGTCCCGCTCAGAAGCTCCTGCCCAATCGTGGCAGTGGGAGCACCGCAACACCAGCAGACGGGACAGTTTAAAAGCAGCGTCCCTGCACATAGGGAGCCGCTTCAGCCTCCGCCACCCCGCAGCACTCCACAGCTCCCCCGATCGGGGTAGAGCGCCTGAGCGGGAAATCGTCCCGCTCAGAAGCTCCTGCCCAATCGGGGCAGTGGGAGCACCGCAACACCAGCAGCCAGGACAGTTTAAAAGCGGCGTCCCTGCAGGGCGCGCCCGCGCCGGGCAGACCCGCGCCTGAGGGCCTCGCCAGAGGGCCCTTTGGCGTGACCCTTAGGCAAGGCACGGGGGCGAGCAAAAAAGGGAAAGAAAGAAGAGAGGAAACAGGCTCACAAAGCACTCAGAAGGCGCCCAGGGACCACCAGGAAGGAACAGAAGACGTGAGTGAAAACAACAGGACCATACAAACAACATGCACACCACAATGATTCTCCCCCTCACCCTCCTCCTTACGCACCTCCTTCCAACACAGGCACAATTCCACCACCCACACACCAACACACCATGGACAACACCAACAGCATGGACACACCAAAGCACACAGTATTTACACAAGACCACATACAGAACACCCATGACAAAAAAACAACCAGAGCACAAATCCAAAACTCACGCTAACACAAAGGAAGCACACGGAACAACAATCACCACAGGGTCAGTAGCAATAGAACTAATAAACGCCAGATCCATACGCAACAAGATCTACACCCTGGCAGACCACATAGATGACCAACAACCCGATGTACTGTGCATCACAGAAACATGGCTCAGCCACACTGACAACGTACTGATCAATCAATTAGTACCGAGCACATATACGGCATACAACTGCCCACGTGCACACAGGCGAGGAGGAGGAGTCATGATCATTGCAAAGAACAGCCTAAAGTTCAAATCAAGAAGTGCCACAGACTCCCAACAATGCAACACCATCACCATCGAGAACAAAAACATGGCCATATGCCTCACCTACAGAGCGTCCAGTGCTCCACCCAATGAACTAGCCTCAACCATCGAAGCAGTATGCACAATCAATTCAAACCACAAACCTACAATACTGCTAGGTGACTTCAACCTTAAGTCCACCAACGCCAAAGATGCAGAATCTTTCCTACAAGCGATGAGTTCCCTTCAATTCACCCAAATAATCAACACCCCAACACACAGACACGGATCAACACCAGACCTCATATTCGCACCCACCTACCTAACCACGAGAGGACTAATATCTACACCCACCATAACACCAGTACCATGGTCTGACCACCACATAATTAAAATAAAATTATCACCTCAAGGAGATAAAACAGACAAATACACGGACAACACAACCACACAAAGAAGATTCAAGGGCTTCAACAGGGACCAGTTCCTCCAGGACACATTACAACTCCTAACTATAGAAAATGATGATCTAGAAGCTCAAATCACTAACTGGAACACCACCATTTACAACACCGCTAAAGCAACAGATCATAAACCCAGGAAACGTCGCTGCAACAAATTACAGCACAAACCATGGTACTCAAATACCATACGAGGCGAAAAGAGGGAACTCAGAAAACTAGAACGGAAATGGAGAAAGAACAAATCGCCCGAGACCCTGGAATTATACTGAACAAAGCAAAAACAATACAACGAATGCATCAACCAAACTAAGAGAGAATACCACACAAACATCATTCGCAACTCCAACAACAAACCTAGAGAGCTATTTGAAATCGTGAAAACACTCACCAAGGAGCAGAAAACAGAAGACGAAGTGCAAATAGGTCCTCAAAAATTTGCTGACCACATACAAGAAAAATTCCATTCAACAGAACAGACAAAACCCAGCCCAGCCACAAAGCACAACACCCCCCCCCCCAAAACATGGGGCACATTCAGTACCCCATCAACAGAGCAACTATCCCAAACCATCACAGCACTAAACACAAGCACAGCTCCTACAGACCCCTGTCCAGTGACCTGGATCAAAGCCACCAAATAAAACTTCATCAACACCATACACAACATGGTGCACAGCTCCCTAACACAAGGGCTCATGCCAAAGCAACTAAAGCTCGCCACAATAAGACTGATCCCGAAGAAATCCACACTCGACAAGAACAACCCAGCAACATACAGACCTATATCCAGCATACCCCTACTAGAAAAAATAATCGCAAAAACAGTACAGCACCAACTGCAAGAGCACATCGATGAACACGCTCCACTGGACAACAACCAACACGGTTTTCGCCCCAACCACGGGGTGGAAACACTTCTTATATACCTCTTCGACAGCATTCTCCGCCTCATAGACGACACCAAGAAAGGAATCATAATGATCTTCATAGACATCTCATTGGCATTCGACACAGTGGATCATGAAACATTACTAAACAGACTACAGAACATTGGGCTACATGGTACCACCCTGAAATGGTTTCAATCATACCTCACCGACAGACAGATACAGGTCAAGGTAGGCCAGAACACCTCCCGTCCCATAAAAGTACTACAAGGAGTACCACAAGGTTCGGTCTTATCTTCACTCCTATTCAACATCTACATCCAGCCAATATGTGAAATCATGAAAGAGCACAACATATAATATACAGTCTACGCAGATGATATCATGATATACACACCTATATCACTTGACAACCCGGACTACTCCAAAATAACAAACTGTCTCATACAAATGACAGGCTGGTTTCAAAATAACAACCTCTCCATAAACTATAACAAGACCGAGGCACTAATAATCACGCGAAACTCAGACTTTGTTCCCCCACCAGACATCAAGATAAAAGACACAACCATACCTATAAAAACAGAAGTAAAGTACCTCGGAGTGACCCTGGACAAGGAGCTGAACCTCCAATCACACATAAGCAAAACCGCCAAAAGCGCATACCACAGAAGGAGACTCATCAGACCACTGAAGCCCCTCCTCGCCCCTGAGCACTTCCGCACAGTCTGCCAGGCCCTAATAACCCCTCTACTAGACTTCTGCAATCCAATCTACCTGGGACTAACAAAACAAACACTCAAACCACTGCAACTAGTACAAAACACAGCAGCCCGCATTATAGCTGGCACTGCACGACAAGAACACATCATACCCATACTGAAAGAACTACACTGGCTCCCAATCAACTCACACATCAAATACAAAATGATCATAAACATATTCAAGATCAAACAGCACTCCTCAGCCACCAGCCTACACACACTCATACAACCTGACACAAGCACACGACCAAGAAGAAGAGGCACCTCCAACCGGGTAAACACCCCAAAAGAATTCACCAAGACCCACAAGGACACCACAGAACGAGCACTCTCGCTGGCCGCCCCAACTATCTGGAACACACTCCCAGATGAGCTGAGACTAACGACTGACTTCAAAGACTTTCGCAAACAGCTGAAGACAACGCTATTCCTGGAACATTATGAACACGTCACATAACTTATTAATCAAGATAGAACAACGGACAGACCCACATCCTGAACATTGTATATAGAATGTTGTCGCCTCCTTCCCCCCGCTTAGGCGGTTGCCTGTCGAGGGGAGGGGGCTTCACTTTCAATGTCCCTTTAATATGGGCTCCTGGGGCAGAGGCCCCTGGGAGTTGTAGTTACTTGAGCACTTAGTTGTAGTTGTAATAAAAAGATTCAGCCGAGGTTTGAAAGCAACACAGGACATTTTATTTGCCTCCTTTGTTTAAAGGAACTTCTAAGGAAGCTTGGCACAACATATGTAAAGACTTTTCCCACAAGAAATTAATTTTGGTATAAACTTTTCCACAGATACAAATTGCCTTTGCTTGCTTCAACAAGGCAATGATTGCTTTATTCAAAATAAAGGTCTCACTTTACAGTCCTTTGCTGCTATTGCCTTTACTTTCCTCAGTCAGACAATTCTTTCATCCCTCAACAGCAAAAGTCACTTCACAGTCCTTTACTGCAATTGGTTGTCCATTAAAGGCTTTCAGGCAGCAATACTAATATAATGAACTTTTCTTCTTTACTTTAACTTAATCAGGTTTTAATTAGTTGCTCTAGAGACCTTTAGCATTCTACCTTAAAAGTCTCCTGCCTTTAAAAGAGAGCAGCCACACTAATTAAAACTTTCTTTCCTTTTCACAGCATACATTCATGTACAACAAGGCTAGAATTTCTTCAGGCTTATAGCTCACAGAATTCTCACGCTACCCTTCTGGATAAAGCACATTCCATTTCAGAATCAGATTGATCTGATTCAATGTTACAATCTTCAAACTCCATTGACTCACATTCAGGGCAATCAGGCTCTGCAGCTTCCTTGAGCAACTTAACCAGCTGTTCCCCTCGAGACCTCTCTCTGGACTTAGGGCTATCAAAGCAGGGGAGATCCTTATCTTTTAGCAAGCTCTTTAACAGTTTTAAAGAATTCAGGTTTTCTCTATCAACAGGTTTCCTTACCAGCTTTCCCCGAGGTGAGATTCTTGGACTCAGCGTTTCCTGGGAAGTCCCTATAACTGAGTCACACCCAGCAATCTCTCCTGGCTTAAACCTCCTGGTTTCTGGACCCACCGCAGGCTTTCTATAGCACTGACACCGGTCCAAACTCTGGAGCTGGCTATGAGGAGACTCTTCCCTCGAGCTGTTGTCTGAGTACCTTTCTCTGGACTCCCGGCTAGAATCCTTACTTGCAGTTTCTTTTAGGATTCCTTCCACCACTGTTTCACTGCCACTTTCTTGGCCATGCTTGATCCTGCACACATTAGCCCTTCCGTCTCTGTCTCGGTTCCTGCTTCCGTTTCTCTTCCTCCTATGATGCTCCTCCCTCCCTGTTCTCTGGGGCTTAAATGAGTGGGGCTGGCCTGTATCTTTCCACCCCGCCCCCAGCTGTCTCAGATTGCCTCCCTCAGTTGCCATAGAGCTGGGGCGTGGCCTTAGGACAGCAGCTTTAGAGAGGTTTTTTTCTTTCCTAGCTGAACTTTTAAAGTGACAGTTCCCTGCACTTTCCTTCTGCCTGGAGGAGACTGCTAGTGTTTTCCCTATTTCCATAGGCATTGAGGTAGCTTCGTCACCACAATGTATAATAGCTCAACCTGTATAATAGCGCACATTATAGCAAGAACTACCAAATCAAAGACACACCACCACAAACATACAACACGCATCACTGCATGATAACACATGAACACCTTATGATCGTTTGCTGTGTAGACCACCTTGATTGAAGGAGAAGGCTGTATAGAAATAATGTTAAATAAATAAAATAAATAAATGCACAGGGGGAGAGCCTCTTTTGATTGAAAGCAAGCTCTGCTACGAGGGGACATGGGATGAGGGTGAAGGGGGATAGATTCAGGAGTGATATGCAGAAAGATTTCTTTATGGAAATTGTGGTGGATCCGTGGAATAGTCTCCCAGTGGAGGTGGTAGAGATGAGGACAGTAACTGAATTCAAAGAAGCATGGGACAAACACAGAGGATCTCTAAAGGAAAAGAGGGGACTGTTGTCGTGGTTGATATGGAAGGACAGACTAGATAACATAAGAAAGCATAGTTACTCACCTTTAACAGATGTTCTCCAGGGACAGCAGGAATCAGTCCTCACTTATGGATGACATCGGCACCGACGGAGCCTGCGCGGAGAAATTCCCCAGCTTTCAAAGAAAGCCTTTGGGAATGCTGCCAGGCATGTGCAGTTCTCTTCCTGCCCAAGGGTGCCATCTCGCTCAGTCAGGTCCCATAGCTAGAGCTCTATTAATCAGATGGCAAGGGTAGCATAAAAATATGGCAACTCTTAGGAGAGGTGGGAGAGTAGTTAGGACTGATTCCTGCTTTCCCTGGAGAACACCTGTTACAGGTGAGTAACTATGCTTTCTCCAGGAACAAGCAGGAAGTCAGTCCTCACTTATGTGATTCCCCAGCTACATACTACTGAACCTGTAGTCAAAAAGCGCCTCCTCGAGGCCGTAAGCAGAAGCCAATGCCCAAAGGAGCCCAAATCCTTGGGTCCTCGAGGGCAAGCTCTTGGTAGCCACAGAAGAAGAGGTCAGAGGGCAGGAGTTGCCTATACCCTGAACAGATTACGGAGTACAGCCTGGCCGAAGGTGCTGTCTCGGTGGGACTCCCTCTCCAGGCAGTAGTGGGAGGCGAAGGTATTTGCCGAAGGCTAGGTCACAGCCCATCAGATGTCTGTCAAAGGCACGTATCAAAAGTGACTTCATGGCTCTGGGACAGAGGGTGAAGCAGTTAGGTGCACAGGTGGTGTTCTCTTCAATCCTCCCTGCTGAGGGTAAAGGCCAAGGCAGAGAGGCTCACATCCTGGAGATGAATGTATGGCTGCGTGGATGGTGTCATCAAGAGCGTTTTGGTTTCCTAGACCATGGGATGCTGTTCCAAGGGTTGGAGAGCAGAGATGGCATCCATCTGTCCAAGAAAGGTCAACGCATCTTCAGTAGTAGACTGGCTAATCTACTGAAGAGGGCTTTAAACTAGATTCGTTGGGGATAGGTGAAGAAAGCCCCCAGGTAAGTGAAAGCCCCCAGGTAGGTGATACATTAAATAACTTTATGGAAATGGGTAACAGGGGTAACATATGGAAAGCAGTGTGTATAAATGCCCGTAGCATGGGAAATAAGATCTCTGATGTTGAAGCTTTGGTGGGAGTGGCTGACTTGGATTTAGTGGCAGTTACAGAAACATGGTTCACAGAAAACCATGATTGGGATGTAACTATACCTGGCTATACTTTATTCAGAAAGGACAGGATAGGAAGTAGGGGAGGAGGAGTGGCACTATATGTAAAAACTACTATTAAAGCTTTGGAATTACAGTGCTTAAAAGGGACAGAGGAGGCATTGTGGGTTAAACTAGAAAGAGGGAAAGACAAATCTATTTACATTGGTGTGATATACAGACCTCCCTCACAAGAGGAAGAGGTGGACAGAGAGTTAATTGAAGACATGCGCAGCATTGCTAGGAACGGGGAAGTGCTACTGATAGGAGATTTCAATATGCCAGATGTTGATTGGCACATTCCTGCTGCAGTATCATCTAGAAGTAAGGAGATCCTGGATTCTCTACAGGGAGAACTATTCAGGCAATTGGTAACAGACCCCACACGTGAAGGAGCCATACTGGACTTGGTGCTTACCAATGGTGAAAGTGTTTCTGATGTTGTAGTGGGAGATCATTTTGCATCTAGTGATCACCAGATGGTGTGGTTCAGTATTAGGACTAGGGCTGTTAGAATCCATTCAAAGGCGAGGATCTTAGACTTTAGGAAGACTAATTTTGCGAAGATGGGCCAATACCTCAGGGAGTCGTTAGTTGGATGGGAACAGCTGAGGGATGTAGAAAAACAGTGGGAAAAACTGAAAGGGGATATTTTAAGGGCAACCAACCTTTTTGTTAAAATGGTAAATAAAGGTAAAAGGAAAAGGAGACTGCTATGGTTTTCGAAAGAAGTAGCAGAAAAAGTGACGAAAAAGAGGGAGGCCTTCATGAAATACAAGAGATCACAGAGAGAGGAAGAAAGGCATCTGTATTTGGAAAAACTTAGAGAAGCTAGCAAAGTAGTCAAGAAGGCAAAGATTCAAAAGGAGGAGGAAATAGCCAATGCAATAAAATGGGGGGATAAGACATTTTTCAGATATATTAGTGAGAAGAGGAAGGGCAAGAGTGGTATTGTTAGACTCAAGGGTGCAGGGGAGGAATATGTAGAAGCTGATAAGGATAAAGCGGAATTGCTTAACAAAGAACCAGGAGCAGGACCTCAGAAAACACCCACAAATAGGAACAGAAGCAAAGGACATCTTGAACAATTTTCAAAAGACTGTGTTCGTGAGAAACAATCTCAACTTAAAGTAGACAAAGCGATGGGACCGGATGGGATACACCCGAGAATACTGAGGGAACTTGGGGACGTTCTAGCAGCTCCACTGACTGACCTTTTCAATGCCTCGTTGGAGTCGGGAGTGGTGCCAAAGGACTGGAGAGAGGCTCATGTGGTGCCTTTACACAAAAGTGGAAGTAAGGATGTGGTTGAAAACTACAGGCCGGTTAGTTTAACTTCGGTGGTGAGTAAATTATTGGAAACGCTGCTGAAAGAGAAAATAGTGAGGTTTCTGGAGTCCAGCGGATTACAGGATCCGAGGAAGCATGGATTCACCAGAGGCAGGTCTTGTCAGACAAATCTGATTGATTTCTTTGACTGGGTGACCAGGGAGTTGGACGGAGGGAGAGCCCTAGATGTGGTGTATTTAGATTTCAGTAAAGCCTTTGATACTGTTCCTCACAGGCGACTTATAAACAAACTGAGCACCCTAGGGATGGAACCTAAAGTTACTGCTTGGGTTAGAAATTGGTTGGGTGGGAGGCGACAAAGAGTACAAGTAAATGGAGCTCACTCTGAGGAGAAGGATGTTATCAGTGGTGTGCCCCAGGGATCTGTCCTTGGTCTGATTCTTTTTAACATCTTTGTTAGTGATATAGCGGAAGGGCTTTCAGGTAAGGTTTGCCTCTTTGCGGATGATACCAAAATCTGCAATAGAGTAGACACCCAGGAAGGGGTAGATAACATGAGGAGGGATCTAGCTAAGCTTGAAGAATGGTCTAGAATTTGGCAGCTGGGATTTAATGTTAAAAAATGTAAGGTCATGCATTTGGGCTGCAGCAATCCAAGGGAGCAATATAGTATAGGGGGTGAAGTACTTTTGTCCACTAAAGAAGAGCGGGACCTCGGCGTGGTTGTGTCTGATGACCTTAAAGTAGCTAAACAGGTAGAAAAGGCGACGGCAAAAGCTAGAAAGATGCTTGGGTGCATACGGAGAGGAATGGCTAGCAGAAAAAAGGAGGTGATAATGCCTCTGTATAAGTCTTTGGTGCGACCCCATTTGGAGTATAGTGTGCAATTCTGGAGACCGCACCTTCAAAAGGATATAAACAGCATGGAGTCAGTATAGAGGGTGGCTACTAAAATGGTTAGTGGTCTTCATTATAAAGCATATGAGGACAGACTTAAGGATCTTAATATGTACACCTTAGAGGAAAGGCGGGATAGAGGTGATATGATTGAGATGTTTAAATACTTCCGTGGCATAAATGTACAGGGGGTGAGCCTCTTTCAATTGAATGCAAGCTCTGCTACGAGGGGACATGGGATGAGTGTGAAGGGGGATAGATTCAGGAGTGATATGCAGAAATATTTCTTTACAGAAAGAGTGGTTGATCCGTGGAATAGTCTCCCAGTGGAAGTGATAGAGATGAGGACAGTAACTGAATTCAAAAAAGCATGGGACAAACACAGAGGATCTCTAAAGGTAAAAAGGGGACTGTTGTAGTTGTTGATATGGAAGGACAGACTAGATAGGCCATGTCGTCTTTTTCTGTCACCATATTTCTCTGTTTCTATGAGGTATGTTTACTAAACCGGGCTAACGGTTAACCCGGGCTATCTGCCACTAGGTCCCATATTATTCAATGGAACCTAGGTGCAGGTAGCCCAGGTTAACCGTTAGCCCGGTTTAGTAAACATACCCCTATGTTTCTATTTAAAGTTGTTAAAACCCAAGAGGATTGTGATAAATTGCAAGAGGATCTTGATAAATTGGAAGACTGGGCATCAAAATGGCAGATGAAATTTAATGTGGACAAGTGCAAAGCTATGCTCCTAGAGAAGAACAACCCACACTATGATTATACGATACAAGGTTCCACATTAGGAACCACCACCCAGGAAAAAGATTTAGGCGTCATTGTGGATAACGTGTTAAAACCCTCTGCCCAGTGTGCAGCAGTGGCCAAGAGAGCAAATAGAATGCTAGGTATCATAAGGAAAGGAATGGAAAATAAAACAAAAGTTTTATAATGCCTCTATATCGTTCCTTGGTGAGACCGTACCTTGAATATTGTGTGTAATTCTGGTCGCCATATCTTAAAAAGGATATAGCGTTATTAGAAAAGGTTCAGAGAAGAACCACCAAAATGGTAAAGGGGATGGAAGGATACCCTTATGAAGAAAGGCTAAAAAGGTTAAGGTTCTTTAACCTGGAAAAGAGACGGCTGAGGGGAGATATGATAGAAGTCTATAAATTAATGAACGGAGTGGAACAGGTAAACGTAGATCGATTGTTTACGTTATCAGAATATAGAAAGACGAGGGGACATGCAATGAAGCTACAGGGTAAACTATTTAAGACTAATAAAAGAAAATATTTTTTTCACTCAACGTGTAATCAAACTCTGGAATTTGTTACCGGAGGATGTAGTAAAGGCTGCTAGTGTAGCTGGGTTTAAAAAAGGTTTGGACAAGTTCCTGGAGGAAAGGTCCATAAACCTTTATTAAGAAGGGACCCAGGATATCAATGCTTGACGCAATACAAGCATTATGGAACCTGTGTCTTTTGGGGAAACTGCTAGGTACGTATGCCCTAGATTGGCCACTGTTGGAAACAGGATACTAGGCTTGATGGACCTTGGTCTGACCCAGTATGGCATATCTTATGCTCTTACGTTCTTATCCTGCTGAGCCTGTCCACGAGGATATTGTCTTGACTCGGGAGGTAGACCGCTCAGAGGACCATGTCCTGGTGTACCATGAAGGAGCAGAGTAGGACAGCTTCCTGGCAGAGGAGGCGAGATCCCATTCCTCCCTCCTTGTTCAGATAGAACATCGTGACTTTGTTGTCAGACTGCAGTAGCACTGATTTTTGCTTGAGGTGGGGCTCAAAGACCTTTAGGGCCCACTGGATTGCTCGGAGCTCGAGCAGCTTGATATGCTGTTGAGATTCCTCGAGGGACCACCTTCCCTGGGTGCGTATGTCACTGAAGTGGGCTCTCCAGCCCAACAATGAGGCGTCCGTCGTCAGCACGAGCTCGTGTTGGGGAGCCTGGAATGGCATGCCCCACAGGAGGTTCTGGGGGTCTCGCCATCAGTGTAAGGAGCTGCGTAGCTCGCGGGAGACCCACACGGGATCTCAAAGATTGCCAGAGGCCAGCACTCATTGTGCTCTGTAGGCACCACTGAGCTGCTCACATGTGCAGGCATACGTGAGGGACAACATTGACAGTCGAGGCCATGTGCTCCAGCAGGCGCAGCATGGTTCGTGCCGACAAACTTGCCCTGCCCTGTACCTTAGCCGCCAGGGCACAGAGGCGGACTGCATGGGCCCGAGGGAGGAAGGTGGTTGCCCGATCAGTGTCGAGGAGAGTGCCAATGAACTCCTGGAGTCCTTACCGGCTCGAGGTGGGACTTGGGGTAGTTGATCAGGAAGCCGAGGAGAGCAACTGTGAGCGAGGCTCCGGATCAGGCCTCCTCTGCAGAGGTTCCTGTGACAAGCCAGTCATCTAAGTTGGGGAAGACGGGCAGACCTTGATGCCGAAGGTTGGCTGCGGCCACGGATAGGCATTTCATGATGACCCACGGGGCCGAAGCGAGTCCGAAGGGGAGTACTTTGTACTGGAATTGCTCCCCTTGCACCTTGAAGCGCAGGTATTGCCTGTGCTGGGGATGGATTGCTATATGAGCGTAGGCCTCTTTGAGGTCTAAGGAGCATAGCCAATTGCACTGCTGGAGGAAGGGCAGTAAGACGCCAAGCGACAACATTTTGAACCTCTCTTTCACCAAGAATTTATTTAGATTCCTGAGGTCGAGGATAGGCCGCATTCCCCCCATCCTCTTTGGTACAAGGAAGTGCCGGGAGTAAAATCCTCGGTCCCGGAGGTACTGCAGTACCCTGTCGACTGCTTGCTGATCGAGGAGATTGTGCATCTCCTGTTGTAAGCAAGCCTGGTGGGCGGGGAGCCAAGAGGGCTGCGCTGGGGAGAAAGGGGGAGGAAGTCCATTCAGCCAGAGATGGTAACTGTTCCAAACCACCTGGAGGGTCCAGGTTTCCGAAGTGATGGACGCCCATTTGGGCGCGAAGAGGGACAGGCATCCTCCCACTGGCGGAGATGCTGTCAAGGGACGAGAGGCTATGTGCCCGGTGTCAAAACCCCTGAGCTGGTTGGGGTGGAGCTGGGGGTTGGGTCTTGGGCCCTTTTGGCTTACGATGGGCCTGAGTTCCCCATTTTCCCTGCACACTAGTTGTTGGTGCCGGGGTCGGGGGTTAAGGTGGGTACCCTTGGTAGGGGAGCTCCTTCCTTTGGGAGAAGGGCTTCTTCGCCGGTTGCTTTTTCCGAGGGGGGGAAGAAGTCTTTCGAGAGAGACGAGTGCATGTCACAAACTCTGTCTCAATCTTGGCCACCTTGTCCTCCCATGGGCTTGCCAAACAACTGCTCACTGAGGCAGGGGACGTCCAAAGGTTTTTCTTGGATCCACTGCTCCAGATCTAAGGATTGAAGCCATGCCCGGTAGCGAGCTCCAATGCCAGCCACCGCCACCTCGGCCGAAGACTCAAACCCGTCGTATGTGGCACGGGAAAGGTAGTTTGAGCAGTCTGCGACCGACTTCAGGAGGGTTTGGAACCTAAGGAGATGATCACCCCCTAGGCCTTCGGAGAAGCTGCCAAGCTCCTTGGTGAGGTCTCAGAGGAACATCGCCATGTAAAGCTGATATGTCTGAATGCGGCAGGACAGCATGGAACCACGGCAGGCCTTGCACCCGAGGGCATTGAGGGCATGGGATTTCCTCCCAGGCAGAACGGAAGAATGAGACTTTGGGCTCTTTTTTTTCCCGCATGGCCGACTCGACCACTATGGAGGTGTGCGGAAGCTGAGCCTTCCGGAACCCTGGGGCATGCTGGACCCTGTACATGGTTTCGAGCCATTTGCTAACGATGGGGACCGATGCTGGCATCTCCCACATGCGAAGGAGTAATCGAGTGAGTGTGGGAGGAAATGGGACAGTAAGAGACTCCCTACGTGGGAACTCGTACTGGAGTATGTCCAGTTCTTCGGCCCTGGGTTATTCTTCAGTCTGCGTCTGCAGATTAAGAGCCCGTGCCATATCCTGGACGAACACCAAAAAAGAGGTGTCCTCGGGGAACGAAAGCCTCTGAGAGGTCAGCGGAGAAGGGTCCGAGGGCAAATCGTAGTGGACCCGAGTCTCTGGGAAAGTATCCCCTTCAGACTCCCAGCCCAAAAGTTCTGAGAAGGACTCCAAGTCGGGCAGGTCTATGGCCAAGGCTCGCCTGGAGCCATAGGTGCTGGCTTTTGATGACCTCGCCCCCGAGGAATGGGATGGCGAGCAAGACAGGTGCCAAGGCCCACAGCTCATGGGGTTCCTGGGCAGGCTTGGGTCCCCCTCCCGGGGGCCTCTCAGTCTCGGGGCATGGGCCAGCCGTGCTTGGCAGAAGTGCCTGTTGGGCAGATAGGAAGGCAGAAACGCTGTGCTCCAGGGCCAGCATTCAGGACTCCCACTCGGACGTGGGTCCCTGTGACGCCGACGCTGGGGTTACCGGATCTGGCGTAGAAGAGGACAGGGGGGTCCTCGTTGGGATGACCCTTGGGAGGCCAGATGCCATCGCCGGAGGCCTCTGTCTCTGTAAGAGATACCTTTCAAGGCCGCTCCTTCTCTGACTCTCGGAAATGCCGAGGGGGGCTGAGGGACCGAGCATGAGAACGCTCGCACTTGTCTGGAGCTCCCGACAGAGACTTTGAAGTCTTCTTCTTCTTGTGCCGCTCGACATCGGGGGACCCCTGGTCAGAGTGCCTCCTAGGGCACGGAGTCTCCTGGGGGGATCCCATGAGCGGTGGGACGGCCTGAGGCGCCACGGGGACTCCGAGGCTGCCTTGCGGAAAATGTCATCAGACTTCTGCTTACTGCTAAGCAGGGCCTTGGCCGACACTTTCTTACACAATGACAGAGCTCTGGGTTATTGACCCAGACACTGCAGACAACAGTCATGGGTGTCCGTGAGCGACATGTTCTTGGAGCATCTGTCACATTTCTTAAAACCGGTAGCCATTGGGGTAAAAAGGACCCTAGCGAGGTCGAAGAACCTCGAGACCAGCGGTTGGAAAAAAAAGTCACGAAAAGCCCAATGGAAGAAAACTCCAAAAAAAGGGAAAAAAGGGAGTCGTCTAGCCCACAGGGGTTCTGTGGCATAGGGGAGGAAGGGTAGAGGTCTGGTGCAACTGGAAAAAAGGGTCGAAGACCACAAGAAAAAACACACTTTTTCAGAGGGATGAGGACGTGCATCCAAAGGACTCCACGGAAAAAGGAAGACTGAGCAAGATGGCACCCTTGGGTGGGAAGAGGATCACGCATCCGTGGCAGCATTCCCAAAGGCTTTCTTTGAAAGCTGTGGAATTGCTCCACGTGGGCTCCGTCGGTGCCGACATCACCCATAAGTGAGGACTGACTTCCTTCTTATTCCTGGAGAACATAAGATTCAAGGATAAAGCGAGATATAAATACTTTTAAATAAAATAAATAAATAAAAAATAAGATATGCCATACTGGGTCAGACCAAGGTCTATCAAGTTCAGTATCATGTTTCAACAGTGGCCAATCGAGGTCATAAGTACCTAGCAGTGTCCCCAAAAGGCACAGCTTCCACAAAGCTTGTATTGGGTCAAGTAGTGATATCATAGTAACATAGTAAATGACGGCAGATAAAGACCAGTACGGTCCATCTAGTCTGCCCAGTAAGATGGCAGGAGTAGGTGCACCTGCCACTCTGTGCAGACCACCCCTCCCCATGTCTTTGTTTAGGGGTGAACCCGCCGCTCTGTGTAGGATACCCCTATTTGTTGAGAAATTAGATGATTCAGTTTATTTTGATTTTATCCTGTTGCTGTAAAGTGATCCACTGTGTCTGTCCCAGGCCAGTTTGAACTCCGTCACTGTGTTTGCCCCCAGCACTTCCATCGGGAGGGCATTACAAGCATCCACCACCCTTTCAGTGAAAAAGTATTTCCTGACATTGCCTTTCAATTTACCATCTTGCAGCTACATTTTATTTATTTTATTTATTTATTTAATGATATTTTTATACCGCCTTATCAATCAAAGCGGTTTAACAATCAAGAAATATAAAAGCAGTGATAATATGAACATGTAGTAATGATAATTACATGTAAAGTAACATAGTGTGTTTTACAGAAAGATATAAAGCGCTATTTACATTGTGTACTATAATACAACGTGAGCTATAATACAGCTTACTAAATGATTGTTTTTCTCTTAAACATTGAATTAATTATTCAGTTAGACCATAATGCTCAATAAACAGGACAGTTTTTAGTTGCTTTCTAAAGTCTTTAAGGTCCTGAGCTGCTCTTAAATCATTTGGAAGAGAGTTCCAAATCTTTGGTGCCGCAAACGAGAATGCCCTTTCTGTTGTTTCTTTACGTGCTTTTCTAAAGTCAAGTGATGTGTTGACTCTATTGGTAGATCCTAATCTTCTAGGTCTTTTGCTGACGTCTGATTGAATGAGAGTAGCCAGACTGTTTGCAGAACAGTGTTGTTTGATTTTGAAAATGTATATAGTGGTTTTATATTTTATACGATAAGCTATAGGTAGCCAATGTAGCTCCTTCATAATAGGAGTTATGTGTTCCTGGCTTGATAATCCGAAGATTATTCGAGCAGCAGTGTTTTGCGCGAGTTGCAAAGGTTTTAGTGACTGCTTATGAAGGCCAAGATATATAGGATTACAAAAATCAAATAATGGCGTGATTAAAGCTTGGCAGACGTTACGGAAGTGGGTTGTTTCGAGTAGTGGTCTTAATCTTCTAATAATCTTCATTCTGTAATATGCGCTCCTGATTGTCTTACTTATATGTGTTTTCAGATTCATTTCTCTGTCAAGGGTCACCCCAAGATATTTTACTTCAGATTTAATGGGAATAATAGAATCTTCTATCAAGATGTCAGGTGGAGGAGGGAAATCAGGGTTTCGAGATACAAATAAGGCCTCAGTTTTGTTGAAATTGATTTCCATGTTATTACATTTACACCAATCAGACATTTGTAGGAGACAATCTGTAATTCTATGATAGTCAGGGTTATTGATTGACACAGGTGTAAATATCATTATATCATCTGCATAGATGGTGTACTTAATGTCATTCTTTGAAGGGATGTTGCAAATTGGTTGTATGTAGATATTGAATAAAAGGGAAGAGAGGGCAGAGCCCTGTGGAACTCCTTGTAAAACTCTTATGGGTTGAGATGCTTTGTCACCTATCTTTACTTGTATGTGTCTCTCTGTAAGATATGACTGAAACCATTTTAATGTGGTACCATAAAGTCCGATCTCCTCTAATCTGTTTAGTAATTTTTTGTGATCCACAGAGTCAAATGCCGCGGAGATGTCGATAAAGATCATTATGATGCCTTTCTTAGAGTCATCCATGGTACGGAGTATATTGTCGAAAAGGTAAATCATTAGGGTTTCTACTCCGTGATTTGGCCGAAAACCATGTTGATTGTCGTCTAAAGGAGCGTAAATATCAATATGATCTTGAAGTTGAAGCTGAACAGTTTTTTCAATAATCTTAGCTAAAAATGGGATACTAGATATTGGCCGATATGCGGCTGGGTTGTTCTTGTCTAAAGTAGTTTTTTGGGGGATTGGTCTGACAGATGCAAGTTTTAATTGCCCTGGCAATAGACCTTGAGTAAGTGAAATGTGCACCATGTGTTGTATAATGTGAAGGAAGCTTGATTTAGTGGCTTTGATCCATGATACTGGACAAGGATCAGAGGGAGAAGTGCTTGTATTTATTGTTGAAATGATATGGGCTAGTTGATCTTTTGATGGAGGCTTGAATGAATCCCAAATCCTATTATGCGGGACTGAATTTTTGTTAATTATAATTTTTGATTCTCTTTTAGAATGAAATTTGTCTTTTAAATAATCCGCAAAACTCTGTGGCTCAATTATTACTTCACCTTCTGTTTTTTGTTCTTTTGTTAGTGTCTTCACAATTTCAAAAAGCTCTCTGGGCTTGTTGATGGCTGAATCAATTAAATTTGTGTGGTATTCTTTTTTTGTGTGTTTAATGTGTTCATCATATTGCTTTAGCGTTGTTAAATATAGTTGTTTTATGTCTGTTGTATTGTGTTTTCTCCATTTACGCTCTATCCGTCTGAGTGCTCTTTTCATTTGACGTAGTGCTATTGAATACCAAGGCTTGTGATGAAGTTTATTATTCCGTGGTTTTTTTGGTCTCGTGTCCGTTGCTCTGGCTGCGTTAGAAATAATGTGATTCCAATTGGTTATTTGAGTTTCAAGCTCATCTGAATCAGTGGACATATGAGGTACTGCTTCTTGGATAAATACATCTCTGTCAAATTTCCTAAAACGTCTATGGAAGCTATAGTTGTCTAGGTGCACATTAAAATTTCTTTTTTGTACTAATATCCCTATTTTAACTAAGTGGTGGTCTGACCAAGGTATTGGGGTAATGTAAGGTCTTGTAACAAGACTTTTTGAAATTATATTATTGGATACAAAGATGAGGTCAGGAGAATTACCAAATTTGTGTGTGGAAGCATTAATTATTTGTGTGAACTGTAGGGAAGACATAGCTTGAAGGAATGAATCAGAGTCTCTGTGGCTGATTGACTTAAGATTAAAGTCTCCTAGAACTATTGTGGATTTGTTTGGAGATGTAAGTGTTATGTTATGTACATGTTATGCCCTCTAGTTTTACCGCTTCCCCGTCTTTGGAAGAGGTTTGTTCATTATTTCTCTTTAAGTATTTAAAGGTCTGAATCATATCTCCCCTATCTCTCCTCTCCTCCAAAGTGTACATATTTAGGTCTTCAAGTCTCTTCTCATAAGCCTTCTGACGCAGACTACAAATCATTTTGGTTGCCTTCCTCTGAACAGTTTCCATTCTTTTTACATCCCTTGCAAGATATGGTCTCCAAAACTGAACACAGTATTCCAAGTGAGGCTTCACCAGTGACTTGTACAGTGGCATTAGTACCTCTTCCTTTCTGCTGGTAATTCCTCTTTGTATGCACTCCATTCATTAATTTATAGACCTCTATCATATCCCCCCTCAGCTGTCTCTTTTATAGGTTGAAGAGCCCTAACCTTTTTAGCCTCGCTTCATAGGGATATCCTTCCATCCCCTTTACCATTTTGGTGGCTCTTCTCCATACCTTTTCTAATAACGCTATATCCTTTTTAAGATATGGCGACCAGAATTGCACACAGTATTCAAGGTGTGGTCGCACCATGGAACGATACAGAGGCATTATAATATCCTTTGTTTTATTCTCTATTCCTTTCCTTGTGATACCTAGCATTCTATTTGCTCTCTTGGCTACCGCTGCACACTGGTGGAGGATTCTACATGATATCCATTATGACGCCTAAATCTTTTTCCTGAGTGGTGGTTCCCAATGTGGAACCTTGCATCTTGTAACCATAATTTGGGTTGTTCTTTCCTAGGTACATAACTTTGCACTTGTCCACATTAAATTTCATCTGCCATTTGAATGCCCAGTCTTCCAATTTATCAAGATCCTCTTGCAATTTTCCACAATACCCATGGGTTTTAACAACTTTAATAGTTTTGTGTCATCTGTAAATTTGATAACCTCACTCGTTATTCCCATTTCCAGGTCATTTATGATTATGTTAAAAAGCAGCGGACCCAGCACAGATCCTTGGAGTATTCCACTATTCACCTTTCTGCATTGGGAAAATTGGCCATTTAGCCCCACCCTCTGCTTTCTATCTTTTAACCAGTTCCTGGTCCACAATAGTGCACTGCCTCCTATCCCATGACTTTTTAGTTTGGAAAAAAAGTCTGATGAGGGACCTTGTCAAAGGCTTTCTGAAAGTCCAGATACACTATATTAACCGACTCACCTTTGTCTACCTGTTTATTCACACCTTCAAAAAAACATAACAGATTAGTAAAACAAGATCTTCCTTGTCTAAAGCCATGTTGGCTGCCTCCCATTAAGCCATGACTATATACATGGTTAGTAATTTTGTTCTTTCTGATGGTGTCTACCATTTTTCCGGTACTGATGTCAGGCTCACCAGTCTGTAGTTGCCAGATCACCCCTGGAACCCTTTTTAAAAATTGGTGTTACATTGGCCATCCTCCAATTTTCAGGTATTACAAATAATTTTAATGATAGTTCACAAATTACTAATAGCAGGACTGCAATCTCATATTTCAGTACTTTCAACACCCTTGGATGTATGCCATCAGGTCCAGGTGATTTTCTACTCTTCAGTTTATCAAATAGTTATAATACATCTTCCCGGTATATCGATATTTCTTTCAACTCTTCTGCAGTATCAGCTTTAAATTCCACTTCAGTCATGAGTAATATCCCTAGATCTTCCTCAGTAAAGACCAAAGCAAAGAATTCTTTCAGTCTCTCCGCTATTGTCTTGTCCCCTCTTAGTGCCCTTTTTACCCCTCTATCATCGACTACTGCTACTACTAGTAGTACTACTGAGCATTTGTATAGTGCTACAAGTCATACGCAGTGCTGCACAGACATGTAAGAGACAGTCCCTGCTCATCAGAGCTTACAATCTAGTCAAGACAGACAACACGGAATCTGTAGACAGAGATAAAACAAGGGATAAAGGTAAAGAAACAAGGAGATCAGGTGAGTCAAGATCCAAAAGCGGCAGCGAAGAGGTGAGTTTTCAGCCCGGAGCAAAGTCTGGAGTTAGCACTGGAAGAGAAGGGCACAGACAGAAGCAATTTGCCAGAAGAGTGGAGTTCCCAAGTGGGGTAGAAGGAGAGATAAGAGAAGAAAGGTAGTGAGGAGCTGCAGAGTGAATGCATCTAATGGTCCAACTGACTCTCTCACAGGTTTTTTGCGACGAATGTACTTGAAAAAGTCTTTATTATGCATTTTTGATTCCACAGCAAGCTTCTTCTCAAATTCTCTCTTTGTCTGCCTTATGCCTTGCATTTAACTTGGCAGTGCTTGTATTGTTTCCAGTTTTCGTCATTTGGCTCTTTTTTCCATTTCCTGAAAGATGCTTTTTTGGCAATAGCAGCCTCTCTGACCTCAACTTTAAACCTTGTTGGCAGTTTTTTGGACTTCCTTCCACTTTTCTTAAAGTGTGGAATACAGCTGGTCGGGTCTTCCAAGATAGTATTTTTAAACAACACCCAAGCTTGATGTAACTCTTCAACCTTTGTTTCCTCATTTTATCAAAGTCTCCCTTTTGAAAGTTAAAAGGTAGTACTTTGGATTTCCGTTCCATCCGTCCTCCATTAATTAAATCATATGTGATCACGCTATGATCACTATTGCCAAGTGGCCCCTACACCCTTATCTCTTGCACCAGATCTGGTGTTCCACTAAGGACTAGGTCCAATATGGCTTCCCCTCTGGTCGGCTCATGAACCAGCTGCTCCAAGAAGCAGTCATTTATTTCATCTAGGAACTTTATCTCCCTAGCATGTCCTGCCGTGACACTGACCCATTCAATACCGGGGTAATTGAAATCACCCATTATCATTACTGTGCTGTAACTTTTGTTAGCTTCCCTGATTTCTTTGAGCATTTCATCATCCATTTGTTCATTCTGGCAGGCGGTTGATAGTACACCCCCACTGCCATCGCTTTCCCCTTCCCCTTTTTACATGGAATTTCAATATATAGGGATTCTACAGTGTATTTTGTTTCCTGCAAAAGTATAATCCTTTGTGACTCAAGCCCTCTCTAAGATAAGCCATGGGATCTTTTTCTGTCGTCATGTTTCTATGTTTCTCTATCCTTCCCCCTCCCAGTTTTTATCTTCTCTCTTCCGTTTAATTCCCCTCCATGGTGTCTCTTCTTCTTTTCCCTCCCTCATGACCTTACCCCATCTCTTCCATCATGTCTAAACTCCCCCCTCTCTCCACAGATGCCCGAGTCTTCCCTACACTGCTGCATCTGTAAATGGTCACGGCCCAGTGATCTCTACAGCAGTGTGGTTCTCTTTACTAACTTGGAGCTGCGGATGCAGGATGAGGAGAGAGGGAGCAGGAGCAGCAGGTAGGACTTAGGGACTGTGCAGACTGGGGCCCTGTGGATCTAGTGCAGAGGGAAGAATGTGGAGTAAAGACAGAGAAAGATACACCAGGAGGGATATGGGGAGGAGGAGAATCTATGGTTCAGTGAGATGGGAGAGAGCACAGGCTGCTGCGAGATGGAGAAAGGAGAAAATCTATACTCATGAGAGATTGGTAAGGGAGACAGCAGCAGCTCCAGAGAAAAGGTAGGAAAAAGAGGGAAGAAGGGAGAGAGTCATGATAAAGTAGAGGAAACTGGTAAACTGAGAGCCCAGCCCATAGTGGTGTCTGTGATTTATACCCCAGTCTCACCTTCAGTAACTCCGTCGCTGACTGCTGACACTTCCCCTCTATCTCTGAGATCAGTTTCTGGAGGGAGGAGCTTCGATCTTCTAGCTGGGTCACATTATCTCTGATTTTCATTAGAATCTCCTTCTCTTCCTCTTCCAGCCTTGAGAGAAGGATCCGCCGCTCCTCATTCAGGAACTGGTGCAGCTCCTCAAACTCAGACAGGATTTTCTCTTTCCAGATCCCAGTCTTACGCTACATTCAGCAGATCAAAGAGAAGAAATATCAGAGGCGCTGACAATAACTTTATTACATGTAATAGTGGAGCTTCTACACCAGAACAGAACCTGAACCATTACTTTCATTATTCCGAGCTTTAGGACATGAGAAGTTGGAAATCACGATACAGGAGGCGAGTTTAGAATTGGTTGCATAAATGAATGCGGCTGGTAAACGTGTACGAGAACAAAGCAGTGATTTTTAGAAAATTCACACATGCTTCCCCTTCTAAACATTGCTGCTTACATGTATAACTGCTGACAGCAGGCACGTGTGTATACTTATGTCACTCCAGAGTAGGCGTGAATGTCTGTCAGGTTATGCACATATATTCTGCATTTTGCAAATTATATGGGCAAAATTTGCTCCCATATACATATGAATAAAGTATTTGTAGGGAAGTTAAGGGAACATCCTATGGATACTTGTAGGGCAGGGGGTGCACAACCTCAGTCCTCAAGGGCCGCAACCCAGTCAGGATTTTAGGGTTCCCATAATGAGATCTAGTTCCTACAATGGAGGCAGTGCATACAAACAGATCTAATGCATATTCATTGTCAGTATCTTGAAAACCCCAACCGGGCTGCTGCTCTTGATAGAGGTTGTGCACCCCCTGTCCTACATGTATCCGTAGGATGTTCCCTTAACTTCCCTACAAATACTTTATTCACATGTATATGGGAGCAAATTTTGCATAGCCCTCTTGCTATATATAAAACCCAGTTATACAAGTAGAAAGTCCTCCTGTAATTATTCTCCAGTGTGCCATGGATCTCTCAGGACCCAGAGAAACATCAGAAATGATAAAAGAAGGTGAATTGGCTGTGGACGTCTCAACCATCCTGCCAGGAGTCGGCTGAGGCAGTGCTGCCGGGGGGGGGGGGGGGGGGGCAAAAGGAAGTGGAAGGATCAACCTCCAGCCAGAAGGAACAATGCCCCACGTAGGCTGGGGGACGTCAATATCACTTCCGAAATTGGTCAACGATAAGCTAGTCTGCCCCTGCCCACCTCCAACAAATAACTGCAGAGGGCAGACATATGACACAGTAACATAGTATATGACGTCAGATAAAGACCAGAATGCTCCATCTAGTCTGCCCAGCAAGATGGCAAGAGTAGGTGCACCTGCCGCTCCATGCAGGTCACCCCTCCCTATGCCTTTGTTTAGGGGTATACCCACCACTCCGTGTAGGCCACCCCACTTGTTCAAATATAAGAGATACTTATGTTTATTTTGATTTTATCCAGTTGCTATAAAGGAATCCACTGTGTCTGTCCCATGCCATTTTGAATTCTGTCACTCTATTTGCCCCCACCACTTCCATCGGGAGGGCATTCCAAGCGTCCACCACCCTTTCAGTGAAAAAGTATTTCCTGACATTGCCTTTCAGTTTACCCCCTTGCAGCTTCATGTTATGCCCTCTAGTTTTACAGCTTCCCCATCTTTAGAAGAGGTTTGTTTGTCCAATAATACTCTAATTATTTAAAGATCTGAACCATATCCCCCTGTCCCTCCTCTCCTCCAGAGTGTAGATATTTAGGTCTTCAAGTATCTTCTCATAAGTCTTCTGACGCAGGCTCCAAATCATTTTGGTAGCCTTCCTCTGACCTGTTTCCAGTCTTTTTATATCCTTTGAGATACGGACTCCAAAACTGAACACAATATTCCAAGTGAGGCCTCACCAGTGACTTGTACAGTGGCATTAGTACCTCTTCGTTTCTGCTGGTAATTCCTCTCTGTATGCAACCCAGCATCCTTCTGGCTTTGTCCACTGCCTTGTCACACTGTTTCGCCTCTTTGAGATTGTCAGAAACAATCACGCCAAGGTCCTTCTCCTTGTCTGTACACACCAATCTCTTGCCCCCTATCGCATACAATTCCCTTGGATTTCTGCTTCCCAAGTGCATGACAGTGCACGTCTTCACATTAAATCTTAACTGCCAAGCATTAGACCATTCTTCCAGATTTTGTAGATCTTTCCTCATGTTCTCCACTCCCTCAGGGGAGTCCAATCTGTTGCGAAATTTGGTGTCATTAGCAAAAAGACAGACTTTTCCATTCAGCCCTTCAGCAATATCACTCACAAATATATTGAACATTTCAGGTCCAAGGACCAAACCCTGGGGCACACCACTAATCACTTTCCTTTCATCCAAGTGAGTTCCATTTACTGTGACCGTCTGTCATCTGCCAGTCAACCAATTTCTGATCCAGTTCACCATCTTGGGATCCATCCCCATGCTGTTGTGTTTATTGATAAGACTCCTATGAGGAACAGTGTCAAAGGCTTTGCTGAAATTCTTATGTTCTATGTGTGTTCTTAGATCATATCCATCTCATGCCCTTGATCTAGTTCTCTAGTAACGCAATCAAAGAACTTAATCACATTTGTTTGGCAAGACTGTCCTTGGTAAAACCATGTTGCCTCGGATCATGCAACCTGTTGGTTTGGAGGAAGTCCAGTATTCTCTCTTCCAAGAGCGCCACCATTACTTTTCCCGCCACCGAGGTAAGGTTTCCTGGCCTGTAGTTTGTCACTTCTTTCCTATTTTGTGAAGAGGTACCAAATCAGCCCTTCTCCAGTCTTGTGGAACCTCTGTCTCCAAGGATCTATCAAAAACATCCTTTAAAGGCCCTGCAAGACGCTCTCTGAGCTCTTTCAGTATCCTGGGATGTATCCCATCCGGTCCCATGGCCTTGTCCACTTTCAGTTTTGCAAGCTTCAGTAAATTCCCATTTGTATATTTGTCAAACACAGGTGGTTCTTCTCCAGGATTTTCTCTAGTGAAAACAGAGCAGAAGTATTTGTTTAGCATTTTTGCTTTTTCAATGTCACTTTCCACGAATCCGTTTCAAGCACTTCTGAGTCCTGCAATTCCACCTCTGATTTTCCTCCTCTCCCGAATATACATGAAAAAAGTCTTGTCACCACACTTCACATCTGTAGCCATCGTTTCTTCGGCCTTTGATTTTGCTATGCTTATTTCCCTTTTTGTCTCTTTTAGTTTAATCCTGTATTCCTTTCTGTGTTCCTCTGTTTGCGAGTTTCTGAATTTTGTGAAAGCTGTGTTTTTTGCCTTTATTTGTGCAGCCACCTCTTTGGAGATCCAAATAGGTTTCCTGTTCCTCTTGTTTTTATTTACTTTCCTTATCCCAGATGTTCCACAATGGACAGGTAGTATGCCTGTTTAAGGGGGCTAAGGACACTCAAACACCCCTACCCACCGGGTCAGTCTTATATCTGCAGATGTGTATCTTTAGAGCCTCGTGCTCCACTGTGACATCCTCCAGCTGAAGCCCCCCACTTCCCAGTGCATGCTTTGAAGGGGTCACCAACTCACTCACTCTCATTGCACTGAAGAATGCTAATACAAAGGCACATTGGAAGAGTCATCCCTCAAACGCATCGTGGCAGACTATGTCCATGGCCCTTAGCATTCCTCTCAACAACTCATGTGTAAATGGGTATCGGCGATTTGGTGTGCAGCTACACCCAGCAGACCATCCCCTCACCACCCTAGCGATGACAAAGTCAGATGACAGAAACTCACTCGCCCATCACTCTGGTAAAGAAAGTGATGGTTGCCAGGCATGTCTGGACCGCCGTTTTGCTCAGGCTATCCTCCCTGCAGGAGAGTAGCCATTGGATGATAGCATTGGCCCAACACCGATCACCGTACCTGATTCCCTTCTTCTGACAGAACTCCTGGAACTCGTCCCATGCTCTCAGGTATCTGTGTCTGGTTGGCCTGGCAAGGGAATCCATCAGGAGGCTCCATACATCGGCGGGCCAGAGGCCCAAACTGTCGCTGGGATGAGGGTCTTATCCACATCCATGCCTGGAGCACTGTTCCAAAAAGACACCATCTTAAAATGAGAGAAAACATCAGCCAGGATGTTGTGATAACCAGGGATATGCTCTGTAATAAAGGTGATGTTGTGTATCAGGCATACCAGGACTATTTGGCGCAACAACGCCACCACCCCTCGCATTCTGGCATACTTCCCATTGACCGCCTGGACCACTGCCATATTGTCCATGTGGAATGTGATTGTCTTGTTTGCCAATTGGGGGGCCCATAATGTTAGGGCCTCCAGTATTCGGAACAACTCATGGAAGGGTGATATCTTTCATGTCGCTATGGGCATACCAGTCACCTGGCCATGGTTCAGAGCAGCAGGCTCCATGAAAGTATATCCCAAATCCCAGTCTGCCAAAAGCATCCGTGTAGAGTTCTAAGTCTGAGCTGAAAATGTGAGGGTCCTGCCAGAAGGCCCTACCATTGATGGTCTGCAGAAAGACCTCCCAAATGTCCAAATTATCTTTTATATCTTTTGACACCCTGATGTGGTGGTACCGTTTGCTCACCCCTTTCGTTGCCACCACTGGCAAAAGACCCTCCCCATGGGAATGACTCTAGTTGCAAAGCAGAGCAGTCCAATCAGTGACTGGAACTGCTCTAGTGTCGCCTTCCGTGAGCTCTTCATCTGCTTGATAAGTGTTCTCAATTTGTCAAACTTATCCTGTGGCAGATGCGAGACCTGCGCGCGCGCATCCAGTTCAATACCCAAAAAGGTGATCACTGTCGCCGGGCCCATGGTTTTGTCTTCCACCAGGAGTATGCCGAAGTGCTGGACAACCTCCTGGAAAGACATCATAACCTGATTGCACCGCTTGTATCCTGAGCCTGCAAACAGGAAACCGTCCAAATAGTGAACCACCGTTCGAGGTCCCATGATTTCCTCAATCACCCAATGCAAAAATGAGCTAAAGAGCTTGATGTAGGCACAGGAGATCAAATTGCCCATGGGCATGCATTTGTCATAATAAAAACTCCCATCAAAGCAAAAACCAAGTAACTTAAATGAGTCAGGATGAACCAGTAGCAGGTGAAAGGCCGACTCGATGTCTGCCTTCGCTTGATATGCTTGAGCACCCATCCTCCATGTCATGACTATGGCTTGGTCAATGGATGATATTGCACCGAACACAACTGCAGATCAATACAATTGTTAACTAAGTCACCGTCCAGGTATTTCAGGTTATGTATTAATCGTAATTTACCTGGTTCTTTCTTTGGCAGTATGCCCAATGTGGATACCACTAGGTCGATGAATGGTGGCTTGCAAAAAGGGTCATATATTCTCTCCAAGGCATTCTCCTTGTCAAGTTTATCCATCATCACCTTCATGTTCTGGAGAATGGATGGTGGGTCACACCTCGGGGGTAGAGGAATGTGCCTGGGCTTAGCCAAGGGGATGTGAAGCCCTGTGCAAGCCCATCCCCAATGCTACGGTAAGCCCACAGCCATGGACGCATGTTCTCAAGGTTGATGGGCGATAGGACTACTACTGTCTCTCCCCTGGAGGCCAGCCTGGGATCTATGTAGCCTTCCATTATTGTTGAATCTGCAGGTTGTGACTGCGTGTCCTACCCCACAACCAGAACAGACGTGCAGGTGCATTGCCTGGTGTTGTATTGGCAACTGCATTTACTTTATTTATTTAACCAGTTTTCTATAGCACCTTATCCTTCAATCAAAGCAGTTTACATTATGTAATCACTACAAACAGGTACTGGATACATTCCCTTGTCCCCAAAGGACTCACAATCTATGTATACCTGAGGCAACGTAGGGTTAAGAGGCTTGCCCAAGGTCACAAGGAGTGCCTATAGGATTAGAAACCCCAGTCCTTCTCGCCTGAGATTGCTGTCCCTGGGTGTGAAGTGAACCACTGGCCCTTCAGCCTGAGGTACCGTGTCCTAACTAGTAGGCCACTCTTCCCTACAGTACCGATGCCCTGCTGCCTGACCCGCCACCGATGAGGGGTATGTCTGCTCGGTCACCCACATGTTGAATGCCAGAAAAGGCTGGTACCCGCCTCATGATGTAACAGCCTGTTCTGTGCCACCTCATTGACCCGATGCTGCTATTATTGTATCGATCCATCTCATTGCTGGCCTTCCTCTTTTGTGTTCACCTTCTACCTTGCCATGCATGATGTCTTTCTCTAACGATCTCTCACTTCACATGATGTGTCCAAAGTATGAACATCGAAGTCTTGTCATCTGAGCTTCCAAAGAAAGCTTAGGTTTGATCTCCTCTAGTACTGACTGGTTTGTTCTTCAGGCAGTCCATGGTATACATAGTATTTGTCACCAGCACCATAATTCAAAGACATCAATTTTCTTCCTGTCTGTCTTTTTCACTGTCCAACTTTTACATCCTTATGATGTTGTTGAAAATGCCAAAATCTTGGCATGGAGAGAGACATCTCTGCTCTTGAGATCTTGTCTAGGTCTTTCACAGCCATTCTGCCAAGAGCAATGCATCATCGGATTTCTTGATTGCTTGTTGCTTCTTTATTGATACTTGATCCAATTAGGCCAAAGTTGTCCACTATTTTGATTTCTTCTCCATCAACAATGAACCTATTGATTTTGCCAGTAGTCAGGATGTTTGTCTTCTTTACAGTAAGGTACAGGCCCATTTTAAGACTATGTTCCTTGATCTTGAGAAGCAAATGTTTCAGATCATTTTCACTTTCAGCCAGTAATGTGGTAGAATGCTTATACACTGCTTCACTGTCACTGAAGGTAGACAAAAAAAAAAAGAAAGAAAGAGGGGGAGGGAAAGAATAAGGGAAAATATAGAAAAGGGGGGATGGTACGAGTAAATGATGCTGAGTCCAGTCCTCAGTCATGGCTTGGACAGGCAGAATAGGGTCACAATGAAATTGACTGACAGGTCAATATTGATCAGTGGATGACATTCTTCCCTCTCGCCACTCCAAAGCATTTTTCTTATATAGACATGTCTCGCAAGAACAGCAGTGGACAGAGCAGGATGCAAGGACAATGACGAACCGCGGAACACAAGAGAGGACCAGCAAACCAGAGCCCAGCCAACGTCAAGTCAGCAATGGTGTCGGCCAGAAGGAGGAGGACAGAAGGCATGACTATGGCCTCTATATGGCACAATAAGCAGGCGGTGACAGCGAAGAAGGTTACAGAATCGAGGGTCATAAGCACCAAAATGGAGGAAGTCATGAGGGACCTCAGAGAACAAGTCACCCAGCTTGGCCCCGGGGCAGTCTGATGGTGACTAGAGGCTCCCCCTTGCATGATAGATGACCTTGGCAATCACAGCATGCTCAGTGGACACAGCAAACCACGGCACACCCCTACATGACCGGTTCCCTCTGGTAAGTCAGTTACTGATTCAGGAACAATGTCCATCATGACATTGGAAGGCTCCTCGTTGGATAGTGATGGAAAGTTTAACTTTGTTAAATTCATTGAAAAGGCTTTCAGGAAGTTTAAAAGGAGAAAGACGGGCAATAAGGGTTCTGAGGGGTGGGAAAGGTATTGGCCAGGCAGTTGGGGCAGGCCCTGCCAATGCGGCCATGGGAGCAGCCATGTCCCAACCACTTGAGCTGGCAGAGATGACAGAAGGGGCGAACATGCGATGTGGTGTGTCATCACTGGCGCATGCGGTATGAAAAAAGATGAAGAAGAAAATATGGAAGAAAGCGTTTATTGATAGATTTTTATATCAATATATTATGCTTGTAGTCGCTAAAACGATGTTCATTATGTTATGATGATGTATTCTGTTTCAGTTTTATTTGTAAGCTCTGTTATCTGTTGTAAGCTGTAAGCTCTGTTACCTGTTACTTGTTTAATGTAAACCTGTTCAATGCAAACATGTTCTATGTATTAAGTTGTTATACTGTAAACTGCACTGATTTCAAATAGTGCGGTATATAAAACCAAATAAATAAATAAATACTTGCATTACTTGTCAGGGACTAGGAAGGAGAGGACAAGGAGGGAAAAGAAAAAGAGAAAGGGGCAGGAGAGGGATTGGAAGCCCAAAGTAGCTAAGTCTATCTATAACCGGGTTTCAGCTTTTCACATCTGTATGAGTGTAGTGATGGAGAGGGAGCCGGAACTTGTCCCTTTCTTGATGAAGAACCAGACACTATCACGAGGGAACATAGGCGATTTGGGGGCTGGGCATGGTTGAACTATGAGCCACCTGACCGAAGACCGAATGCAGTTTAGGACAACTATCCAGAGGGTCACTATGAGTCTACACCGACTCGACAGCACTTAACAACAACATAAGCATTCACCAAGCATTCATACAGTACCAGAGAACGCCACTAGATGTCCCCCTTTACTCTACCACAAAATATATTCTTAGCTTGTTTTCTTTCCCTTTTTTTTATATACCTATGTCTCCCCATTGTCCGCTTAAAAACCCTTGTATCCGCATCACTGAACCTAGACTGTAGGTAGAAAAATGGGGGGCATATGTCCCATTTAGTCTGTCTTCTCCTTCAGTCCATCTCGTGGTGACCTCTCTCCCTTTAGGGGCGATGCCTGACTCGATGCCTGTCTCCTCTTGTTTGCCACATGGCCCAGCCTATTGCCAAACACAAGATGGCCACCATTGCATGTGTGATGAGATGACCAATCCTGCACTCTCTCCTTTAAAGTGGATTTCCAGCCTTGGCTTGCTCTCTTTCCTCCCAGCAATCCAGATCCACACATGGGCAAAATTATCATATTCTATAATCAACATGCATACTTGTGCGCTCTGTATACACTCTAATGAAACTCCGTCCATATGCACACCCACAATGACGTGCACATGATGCAATCAACGCATATACTTTAATGCTAGACGATGTATTATAAGAGATGATTTTTGTGCATAAATGATTAAAATACCAATATTTAGGTGCATTGATGGCACCTAAAAAAAGTGGCTTCTTATGAAAATTACTCCCTATATGTTAAGGATGGAACACTCAAATATGATAAAAGTCCAGCAGGAAACAGAATGCAATGTGGAATCCTTATGGCTAGAAATTCCTTGTGCGATGAGCAAAAGTATAGCATTGGGGGTACACTACTGTCCACTCAACCAAGATGAGGAAACCTATAATAGAATGCTAACAAAAATTAGAAAAGTTTAAAAAAATGGCAATACAGTAATAATGAGAGAATTCAGTTATCCTGATATGGATTAGATAAATGTATCATTGTAGTAAGCTAATGGAGTAACGATTCTGGATGCCACAAAGGACTGCTTGATGGAGCATTTGGTACGTAGAACAGATGTCAGCAGGAACTATTCAAGACTGATTCCTCATTGCAACTCACGATCTGATGCAAGTGGCAAGGGTGATATCACATTTATTTTCTTGGATAATGCTGGTTTCTTTCTTTCAGAAAAACACTTCAGTATGTGTGAACAGCTATTGGAAGTGCTCTTCCCGAACAGCTACACAAACAAGTTGGCAGATGTACAAAGATGATCTTCCATTTCATGTCCAGAGGAAGAATGTTCAGTACCTATTTCTTGGGTCATAATGAATGTTATTAATTAGCAACCTTCAAAAAGTGCACCTTATGTGTTAAGTTTGCAGCTATTGCAGATTTTAAACCAGTTCTCAAGAGGTAAAGTTTCCCTTTGAAAATTTGACTTGAGGCAAACAACTGCATAAATTTTTAGAAGTTATTCATGTGGGTATTTCCCCTGAAATCTTCCATGCATACTTCTGGAAATGTAAAAAGATATGAATAACTTGACTCTCTGCCCTTATCCCAGACCCCAGGAACGGGACCCCGACACACTCACTCTTCCATGCATACTGGATACATGTGTATATTCTCATGTGTGATGGACAATCTTTTAAAGCCCCATTTCTGCACATAAAACACTTTGAAAACTTCCCAACACATAGGCTTCATCCATACTCAGGCCGTTTATAGCTTGACTGGAGCCAGAAAGCAGCTCAGAGGGAGACGCAGACACCTACCACCAGCTCCTCGACTTTTCGCTCATCACTGGATTTCAGTTCCAGAATCTCTTTCAGCTCCTTCCTCAAAGACTCCAGGTGAATTTCATATTTTTCCTGTGAACATTGACATATCTAATTTAGAAAATGAATGTTACTATATTATTTTTTTTTCATGAAATGCATTTATACTGGGACTTGACAAATCCCAGCACCAATTTCTTGTCACCACTGTGATCTGGCGCCTGGGATTTTCTTGCCCCTCTCCCTTAAAAAAAGTGGAGCAGAAGACCCCTTCTGTCTGCTTGCAGGATCCAGTTTCATGCAGGCAAAACAGGAGAGGAAGGGGACTGTGATTTCGAGACAGCTAGCTGCCTTTGGGGATCCCATCGCCCGCCCGTGGGAAGAAGACAAGAAGAGATTTGCGATTGCTGCTAAAGCCCCTTCTGTCTGTCCCTGGGAGATCAGATCCCTGCAGGGAGGACAGGAGGGGAAGGCCGGGCCAGGAAGGTATCAGGCTGCCCCCGGGATTCCAACCCCCATGCAGAGGACAGCAGTGAGCAGGCCCACAGGAAACAAAATATAGATGGGGAGGGGGGTGAGACAGCAAATATTTAAAGGGGACGTAGTCTAAAAAAGGAGGAGGAGGATGGGGTGGAATTCAGGGTAGGGGGTGGGAATGCTAGTGGATTTGGAGAAGGGGAGAGACTAGGGAGGGGTTTAAGGGCAGAGGGAAGAATGCAAGGGGTGGAGGTTAAAGGGGCAAATGCATGGGGACAAAAGAACACAATCTGTGTATGCAAAAAGGTGCATCCCCCCCAACCCAATCAAAAAACATACAAGCATCCCACCCACACAAAGCCACAAACAAGCACTCCACCTCTGTACAACAGACACACGGGTAGGCACGCCACATGCATACAAACACACACACACACACACACACCTCACCTCTACCCCCCCCCACACACACCCCACCTCTACCCTCCTACACACACACATGGAAACATACAGGCACCCCCACCTCTGCACCACACACACACCACCTCTACCCCCCCTCCCACAACAAACCACCTCTACCCGCCCCCCCACACATACATGAAAACACACAGGCACCCCCACCTCTACCTCCCCCCCCACACACCCCTCTACCCCCCCCCCCACATATATGAAAACACACAGGCACCCCCACCTCTACCCCCCCCCCCTCCACACACACACACAGAACACACACAGGCAGCCCCACCTCTGCACCACACATAGGTGTAGCTTAAAGGGTCAGTGAGGGTGGTGGGAGAGGGAGGAGGAGGGGGACACTGCCTTGTACTGGCCTGTTGGCACTGTGCAGTAGCCCATTAATAGCATGTTCACTAAATGTTACCTGTAAACCGCCTTTGATCTTTGGAAAAAGCGGTATAGAAATAAGCATAAATAAATAAATAAATAAAAATAAATTAAGATTGTATCCAAACAGAACATGGAAAAAACCATCTGGCCCAAAAATCTAAAACAGAAGCTGTGATACATCTTTTTTGGGAGGGTTGGGGGAGGGGGGTCATGCACTCTGACCTAGGGTTTAGCAGCCGGCTCCTAAGATTCCAAGAACATGTCTCAAGGCCTGATCTATGCATTTTTGTGTAAAAATAAACCTTGTGTAAATTCTTGAGGGGTTGATTGGCGATTATTGATCTGTACGACAATTACTTTATACTCTGAGATAATTCTGTGGCTTTTTACCACTATCATGAGCAAGAAAATGGTTTTAAGGCCATTTGGTTTTTCCGTTATTCGTCTTTTTGCAGCATCTCACAGTAACACACTTGCTAACTTCTTATAAAGAATAATTTTTTACATTTAACTTTAACTGAGTAACACCCTAAGATATCACACAAAAACTACTTGAATGACTTCTACATCAGTCGGAGTCAGTTATAAAACCACCTCTAATAGGATAGACACAAGTACACCTGGCGCATTTCATCATTTCTGTACAGCCATTAGTTATCCATGTGGGGCTTGCTTTTTGTAAAGCCTCCCATCGAGCCACCCACAGTGTCATGGGAGCCCAACATTGTTATAACCCGACTAATGAACGCGCTGTCTGAGGCACGTAATACTTGAATCTGAAGTACTTGACCCGAAGGTCTGTTTTTGGCGAAGTGACTTCAACATGTAAAGTAAGTGAGATCCAGGCTCTAGTAACTGATCTACCTTATACTAAATTTTACAACAGGGTGGTTCTGCACACTCATTTGGACTTTCTTCTTAAAGGTGTGTTAGCTTTCCATCTTAGTCAGTTAATCATCCTGTCAAGATTTTTCCGTAGACCTCATGCCCAAAAGGGTGACCCTGCCTTGAGTACATTGGACAGCAAGAGATTCTTAGCCTTTTATCTGAAGGGGACTGAAGCCCTTGGAAAACTTTCTGTTTCCTTGGACCCAAACAGGCCAGGGACTGCCATTAACAAATACACGCCATCGACATGGCTAGCAGATGGCTTTTCCTTCTCTTATTTGACACTTGAGAGTCATGTCATAGCTCATGATGTTCGAGCTATGGCTGGGTCGGTCGCCCACCTGAGATCAGCTTCTGTGGAGGAAATGTTTGGAGTTTTGTCTTTACATTCAATCACACTACTGTCTAGAAACAGACTCCCAACGTTACCGTAGGATTGGCCAGTCCGTCATCCTGAACCTCTGTGGATTAGAATCCAACTCCATGCCCTTTAGGCCCATTTTTTATTTTCGAGGCTGCCTTCCTAAAAATAACAAAAATTATAAACAGCTAATTGTCTTCAAAAAGATTGTTGGTATTAGCCTGTTGCAGTGTCTATCAGGTTAATTATTTTCCTCTTTTTCTGTGGAAGGCAGCCTGTAACTAGGGAGTTCCCATCTGTGAAGACTTGCTATCCTGCCTGTCAGAGACAACCAAGTTACTTGCCTGTAGCAGGTGTTTTCTGTGGGCAGCGGGGTACTTACCCACCCACCTCCCCAGGGAGTTATGTCTTGTTGTAAACTTCATTACAAGATGGAGATGGCCCTATGAGACAGTGGGAAATGGGGAACATGTGCAGGGAGCTCTTTCACAGGTTTCAGGAACTTCCTAAGCTGGAAAAGCGTAGTTACTCACCTGTAACAGGTGTTCTCCAGGGACAGCAGGAATCAGTCCTCACTTATGGATGACGTCAGCACTGATGGAGCCCACGCGGAGCAATTCCCCAGCTTTCAAAGAAATCCTTTGGGATTGCTACCACGCATGCATGGTCCTCTTCCCGTCCAAGGGTGCCATCTTGCTCAGTCAGGTGCCATAGCTAGAGCCCTACTAGACAGATGGCAAGGGAAGCATAAAAATGTGGCAACTCTTCGGGGAATGCGGGAGGATAGTAAAAACTGATTCCTGCTGTCCATGGAGAACACCTGTTAGAGGTGAGTAACTATGCTTTCTCCAGGAACAAGCAGGAAGTCAGTCCTCACTTATGGGATTCCCCAGCTACAGGCTACCAAACCCGTAGTAAAAGGTGCCTCCACAAGGCCGTGAGCAGAAGCCGATGCCCGAAGGAACCAAGTCCTTGGGTCCTCGAGGGCGAGCTCTCAGTAGCCGCAGAAGATGGGACGGAGGGCAGGAGTTGCCTATACCCCGAACAGGTTATGGAGTACAGCCTGGCCGAAGGCACTGTCCTAGTGGGACTCCATCTCCAGGCAGTAATATGAGGCGAAGGTATTCGCCGAAGACCAGGTCTCAGCCCGGCAGATGTCCATCAGAGGCACTGAGCGCAGCGATGCCACCAAGGCCGCCTTAGCACAGACACCGTGTGCAGAGACCTGCTGATCCAGAGGAGACCCTGCCTTCGTCTGGGCAAAGGTGATGCAGTCCGCCACCCAGATGGAGAGGGTGCAATTGGTGACTGCTAGCCCTAGGCGATTGGGGTCATAGGCGACAAAGAGTCGGTTAGACTTGCGGTGCGCTTGGGTCCGCTGCAGGTAGAAGGCGAGAGCCCTCTTTCAGTTGAGCATATGCAGGACTGCCGACACCCTGTCGGCATGGGGTCTCGGGAAGAAAGTCAGCAGGACCATCTCCTGTTTGAGGTGGAAATCAGAGACGACCTTCGGTAGGAACTTGGGGTGGTTACGGAGGACCACCCTGTTCCCGTAGAACCTGGTGTAAGGGGCTTCAGCCATAAGGGCATGAAGCTCGCTGACTCACCGAGCCGAGGTCACAGCCACCAGGAAGACTACCTTCCAGGACAGATGCCGAAGCAAGCACGTCGCCATCGGCTCAAAGGGTGGCTGCATCAGCTGCATGAGCACGATGTTCAGGTCCCACTCCGCCAGAGGGCTCAGATGGAGGGCTTGAAGAGCAAACAACCCCACATGAAGCAGGAGATCAGAGGCTGGCCCGAGAGGGGTTTGCCCTCGACGGGGAGGTGGTTGGCCGAGATGGCACTCAGGTGAACCCTCAACGAGTTGGACTTCAGCCCCACCCGCAAGAGGTGGAGGAGGTACTGAAGGGCCCCACCCGCAAGAGGTGGAGGAGGTACTGAAGGACCCACTGGGTGGAGCAAGAAAATGGGTCGATCTGGAGCTCAGAGCACCAGACCGAGAAGCACCACCACTTGAAGGCATAGGCCCGTCTCGTCGAGTCCTTCCTCAATGCCAGGGGGATCTCCTTGGGAAGGTGTAGCAAAGCTAGCGAGACCCGTTCAGCCGTCAGACTGTGAGGGATTGTGAGGTTAGGTTTGGGTGAAGCACCCGCCCCTCCTCCTGAGTTAGCAGGCCTGGGGCACAGCCCAGGGGAACCGGAGTCTCCAACAAGAGCTGGAACAAGAGCAGGAACCAAGGCTGTCGAGGCCACGAGGGAGCCATGAGGATCACCGAGGCCCAGTCCCGCCGGATTTTGTGGAGGGTCCTCGCGATAAGCATGGTGGGAGGAAATGCATACAGGAGCCCGGAGGCTCAGTTCAAGAGGAACGCATCCAGTGCCATCCTGCCGGGGTGTGGGATCAGACCTCAGAAGCGGGGGAGCTGTGTGTTCACCAGACTGGCGAACAGGTCCAAGGACAGAGTCCCCCAATGGTGGAACAAGCAGAGAGCCACCTCTGGATCCAGGTGCCACTCGAGTGGGCACAGCATCCTACTGAGTCTGTCTGCTAGTACATTGTCTTGGCCTGGGAGATAGACCGCTTTGAGGGTCATGCCCTGCTGCAGCGCGAAAGAGCAGAGTAAGACAGCCTCCTGGCAGAGAGGCGGGAACCCGTCCCTCCCTCCTTGTTCAGATATTTTATTTTTATTTATTTATTTTATTTATTTACATTCTCTTATATACTGCACTATTCTGCATCAGTGCATCAGATAGAACATTGCAACTTTGTTGTTGGTGTGCACCAACACGGATTTCCCCTTGAGGTAGGGCTCGAAAACCTTCAGGGCCCACCAGATTGCCCGGAGTTCTAGCAGGTTGATCTGCTGCCAGGACTCCTTGAGGGTCCACCGGCCCCTGGGTGCATAGGTCACCACAGTGTGATCCCCAGCCCAACAGCGAGGCATCTGTCATCAGCACGAGATCGTGCTGAGCCGCCTGGAATGGCATGCCCTGCAGGAGGTTCCGGGGGTCCTGCCACCAGTCTAGGGAGGTGTGCAGTTCTCAGGAGACCCGCACGGGGTCCCGGAGATGGCCCGAGGCCTGAAACCACTGTGACCAGAGGCACCACTGGGCCGCCCGCATGTGCAAGCAGGCATGGGGGACAACATGGATGGTCGAGACCATGTGCCCCAGGAGGCACAGCATGGTTCGTGCCAGTACCCTGGCTTTGCTCTGTACCTCGGCCACCAGAGCACAGAGATGGTCCACGCAGATTCGAGGGAGGAAGGCAGTCGCCCAATCAGTGTTAAGGAGGGCACCGATGAAGTCCATAAACCTCACTGGTTCAAGGTGGGACATAGGGTAGTTGATCAGGAAGCCAAGGCATTCGAGGAGGAAAATAGTTATCTCCAAGTTATAATGCCCTGTTCAATGTAATTTCAGTTTGTTCAATGTAAACCACACTGATGCAGAATAGGGCGGTATATAAGAGAATGTAAATAAATAAATAAATAAATAAACGTGGGTGATGCTCTGAAATGGGCTCCCTCCATTGAGTCCCAGTGATGAGCCAGTTGTCTATGTAGCAGAAGACAGGCACCCCCTGGCATCGGAGGTGGGCCACGGTGGCAGAGAGGCACTTCGTGAAGACTTGCAGGGCAGAAGGGAGTCCGAAAGGTAGCACCTTGTACTGGAAGTGCTCCCCGTGCTCCTTGAAGCACAGGTATTGCCTGTGCTGGGGGTGGATCGCTATGTGAGCGTAGGCCTCTTTGAGGTCCAAAGAGCATAGCCAATCATCCTGCTGGAGGAAGGGCAGCAAGATGCCAAGTGACAGCATCTTGAACTTTTCCCTCACCAGGAATTTGTTTAGGTTCCTGATGTCGAGGATGGGCCGTATACCTCCCGTTCTTTCCGGAAAGTACCGGGAGTAGAAACCTCGGCCCTGGAGGTGCTGCGGTACCCTTTTGACCGCTTGCTGATCGAGTAGGTTGTTTAGCTCCTGTTGCAAGCAAGCCTGGTGTGCGGGGAGCCGGCAGTGCTCCACCAGGAAGAAAGGGGGAGTAAGCCCATCCAAGTGAAGACAGTAGCCGTCCCAAACTACCTTGAGAATCCAGGAGTCTGAAGTGATCGACGCCCATTCGTGCACGAACTGGAACAAGCGACCTCCTACTGGCAGGGATGCTGTCGGCAGGCTAGTGGCCATGCTCTTCAAAATCCTTTGGCCAGCTGAGCCGGAGCCGAGGGTTGGGACTTGGACCCTTCGGCTTGCGGTGGCCCTGGATCCCCCCTTTTCCCTGTGTGCTGGAAGATAGTGCCGGGATCGGAGGGTAAGGCGGATACCCTTGGTAGGGGAGCCCCTTCCTTGGGTAGAATGGTTTCTTCGCCTGCTGTTACTTCCGAGGAAGGGAAGAAGTTTTCTGTGAGACACATGTCACAAACTCGGTTTCAATTTCGGCCGCCTTTTCCTCCATGGGCTTGCCAAACAACTGCTCGCTGAGACAGGGGATGTCCAAGAGCTTTTCTTGGACCCACTGCTCCAATTCCAAAGACTGGAGCCAAGCCTGATGGCGGGCCCCAATGCTGGCAGCCGCTACTCAGGCCTAGGATTCAAAGCCATCATAGACGGCATGGGAAATGTATTTGGAGCATTCTGCGACCGACTTCAGGAGGGTCTGGAATCTGGCGAGATTGTCACCTCCTAGGCCCGCCGAGAAGCCACGGATCTCTTTGGCGAAGTCGCGAAGAAACATCCCCATGTAAAGCTGGTAAGCCTGAATATGGCATGTCAGCATGGAACACTGGTAGGCCTGGCGCCCGAGGGTGTCAAGGGCGCGGGATTCACTTCCAGGGGGGACAGAAGAGTGAGATTTTGGGCTCTTCATTTATTTATTTATTTATTTATTTAACTAACTGCATTTATATCCCGCTTTTCACCGGGTCAAAGCGGTTTAACATTAAAGGGTGTGGGACAATAATCAATTCTGTTTCCGCATAGCTGACTCGACCACAATGGAGGTGTCGGGAGGTTGAGACTTTTAAAACCCCGGGCACATTGGACCCTGTACATGGCGTCGAGTCTCTTGCTAAGAACCGGGACTGAGGCTGGTGTTTCCCACATGCGGAGGAGTAACCGAGCCAAGATGGGCGACACCGGGACCGTGAGGGATACCCGCAGCGGAGACTCGTACTGGAGTATATCCAATTCCTCGGCCCAGGGGTCCTCTTCAGTCCGAGTCTGCAGGCTGAGAGCCAGCAACATGTCCTGGACAAACACCAGAAAGGAGGTGTCCTCGGGGGGCGAAACCCTACGCGATGCCAGTGGAGAGGGGTCCGAGGGCAAATTCCGGTGAGCCTGAGTCTCCGGGGAAGAATCCCCTTCAGATTCCCAGCCCGACAGGTCCAAGAAGGAGTCCGAGTTGGGCTGGTCAGTGGCCGAGGCCTGTTTGGTGCCATAGGCGCTGGCCTTAGAGGACCTCGCCCCCCGAGTAATGGGATAGCGATCGAGACAGGTGCCGAGGAACCGCATGAGGCAGCAGCTCTCGGGGGTTTCATGGCCGGGTTTGGATCGCCCACAGGGGGCCTCTCACTGTGCTCCAGTACCAGCATTTGGGACTCCCACTCGGGTGTGGGACCCTGGGCTGCCGACACCAGGGTTACCAGGTCTGGTGTGGAAGATGAGAGGGGCTCCTTGCTGGGAAGACCCTCAGGAGACCGAGCGCCATCGCCCGAGGTCTCCGTATCGGTATGGGGTACTTTAAGAGGCCGCTCCTTCTCTGACTCTCGGGAACACCAAGGAGGTCTCAGAGACCGAGCACGAGAACGCTCGTGCTTGTCCGGAGACCCTGACAGCGACTTCGAAGCCTTCTTTTTTTTATGCCATTCCACATCAGGGGACCCCTGGTCTGAGTGCCACCTAGAGAGTGGCATCTCCTGGGGAGAACCCATAAGTGGTGGGTCAGCTTGAGGCGCCACCGACGACTCCGGGGCTGCCTTTCAGAAAATGTCATTGGACCTCTGCCATAAGAGCTGAGCAGGGCCTTGGCAGACATTTTCTTGCACAATGTGCAGAGTTCTGGGTTGTCGTCAGCTCCCAGACACCGCAAACAGCAGTCATGGGTGTCTGTGAGAGACATAGAAACATAGAAATATGACGACAGAAAAAGACCACATGGCCTATCTAGTGTGTCCTTCCATATCAACAACTACAACAGTCCCCTTTTTTCCTTTAGAGATCCTCTGTGTTTGTTCCATGCTTTTTTGAATTCAGTTACTGTCCTCATCTCTACCACCGGTACCAACAGAGAGCACACGTCCACGTGCTGTGAAATCACCCAGTCAAAATCGCGGACAGCAAAAGGAAGGATGTTCTTTATTGTTAAAAAAGCCTAAAGCCCGACACAGGCCGTGTTTTGTTGCCTTCTTCAGGGGCAGGCTATATGAAATACACAATAAAATCAATGTAACATAAAAATCATCTCATCTCTAACACCTCCACTGGGAGACTATTCCACGGATCCACCACTCTTTCCGTAAAAAAATATTTCTGCATATCACTCCTGAATCTATCTCCCTTCACCCTCATCCCATGTCCCCTCGTATCAGAACTTGCTTTCAATTGAACTTGCTTTCAATTGAAAGAGGCTCTCTCCCTGAACATGTATGCCCTGAAGGTATTTAAACATCTCAATCATATCACCTCTATCCCGCCTTTCCTCTAAGGTGTACATATTAAGATCCTTAAGTCTGTCCTCATATGCTTTATAATGAAAACCACTAATCAAATTAGTAGCCACCCTCTGCACCGACTCCATCCTGTTCACATACTTTTGAAGGTGCGGTCTCCAGAATTGCACACTATACTCCAAATGAGGTCGCACCAAAGACTTATACAGAGGCATTATCAGCTCCTTTTTTCTGCTAGCCATTCCTCTCCGTATGCATCCTTTTAGCTTTTGCCGTCGCCTTTTCTACCTGTTTAACTACTTTAAGATCATCAGACACAACCACACCTAGGTCCCGCTCTTCTTTAGTGGACAAAAGTACTTCACCCCCTATACTAAATTGCTCCCTTGGATTGCTGCAGCCCAAATGCATGACCTTACATTTTTTAACATTAAATCCCAGCTGCCAAATTCTAGACCATTCTTCATGCTTAGCTAGATCCCTCCTCATGTTATCTACACCTTCCTGGGTGTCTATTCTATTGCAGATTTTGGTATCATCCGCAAAGAGGCAAACCTTACCCGACAGCCCTTCCGCTATATCACTAACAAAGATGTTAAAAAGAATCGGACCACGGACAGATCCCTGGGGCACACCACTGGTAACATCCTTCTCCTCAGAGTGAGCTCCATTTACTTGTACTCTTTGTCGCCTCCCACCCAACCAATTTCTAACCCAAGCAGTAACTTTAGGGTCCATCCCTAGGGTGCTCAGTTTGTATATAAGTCGCCTGTGAGGAACAGTGTCAAAGGCTTTACTGAAATCTAAATATACCACATCTAGGGCTCTCCCTCGGTCCAAATCCCTGGTCACCCAGTCAAAGAAATCAATCAGATTTGTCTGACAAGACCTGCCTCTGGTAAATCCATGCTGCCTCGGATCCTGTAATCCGCTGGACTCCAGAAATCTCACTATTTTCTCTTTCAGCAGCGTTTCCAATAATTTACTCACCATGGAAGCTAAACTAACCGGCCTGTAGTTTTCAACCACATCCTTACTTCCGCTTTTGTGTAAAGGCACCACATGAGCCTCTCTCCAGTCCTTTGGCACCACTCCCGACTCCAACGAGGCATTGAAAAGGTCAGTCAGTGGATCTGTAAGAACATCCCCAAGTTCCCTCAGTATTCTAGGGTGTATCCCATCCGGTCCGATCGCTTTGCCTACTTTAAGTTGAGCTAGTTTCTCACGAACACAGTCTTCTTAAAATTGTTCAAGATGTCCCTCGCTTCTGTTCCTGTTTGTGGGTATTTTCTGAGGTACTGCTCCTGGTTCTTCATCTGTGAACACAGAACAGAAATATTTGTTAAGCAATTCCGCTTTATCCTCATCAGCTTCTACATATTCCTCCCCTGCACCCTTGAGTCTGACAATACCACTTTTGCCCTTCCTCTTCTCACTAACATATCTGAAAAATTTATCCCCCCCCACCCCCATTTTATTGCATTGGCTATTTCCTCCTCCTTTTGAATCTTTGCCTTCCTGACTACTTTGCTAGCTTCTCTAAGTTTTTCCAAATACAGATGCCTGTCTTCCTCTCTCTGTGATCTCTTGCATTTCATGAAGGCCTCCCTCTTTTTCTTCGCTTTTTCAGCTACTTCTTTCGAAAGCCATAGCGGTCTCCTTTTCCTTTTGCCTTTATTTACCATTTTAACAAAAAGGTTGGTTGCCCTTAAAATATCCTCTTTCGGTTTTGCCCACTGTTTTCTACATCCCCCAGCTGTTCCCATCCCACTAATGACTCCCTGAGGTATTAGCCCATCTTGACAAAGTTAGTCTTCCTAAAGCCTAAGATCCTCACCTTTGAATGGATTCTAACAGCCCTAGTCCTAATACTGAACCACACCATTTGGTGATCACGGGATGCAAAATGATCTCCCACTACAACATCAGAAACACTTTCACCATTGGTAAGCACCAAGTACATATTGAAATCTCCTATCAGTAGCACTTCCCTTTTCCTAGCAATGCTGCGTATGTCTTCAATTAACTCTCTGTCCACCTCTTCCTCTTGTGACATATTCTTGGAACATCTGTCGCACTTTTGAAGTCAGTGGCAATTGGGGCAAAAAGGGCCCCTGTGAGGTCGAAGAAACTCGAGGCCAGCGGTTGGAGAAAAGGGTGCAAAAAGCCCGAAGGAAATAATCTCCAATAGGAGAGAAAAAAGAGAGACCTCCTATCCCACGGGGATACCAAGGCATAGGGGGGAAGGAAAGAGGGCCAGTGCAATCGGAAAACTGGTCGACGACCATGAGAAAAAAACACACTTTTTCCAAGGGATGAGGACTTACGTCCGAAGGGCTTCACAGAAAAAAGGGAGACTGAGCACCCTTGGGCGGGAAAAGAACTTTGCATGCGTGGCAGCAATCCCAAAGGCCTTCTTTGAAAGCTGGGGAATTGTTCCACACGGGCTCTGTCGGTTCTGACGTCACCCATAAGTGAGGACTGACTTCCTGCTTGTTCCTGGAGAAAGTTGTAACCCCTGCCGGGCCCTGTAAATGATGATATCCTCTGTGAAGACATGTATCCTGCTGTCCACAGAGAACACCTAGTACAGGTAAGTAAATTAGTTTCCATACTACAGGTAAATAACATGATTATAACTTATATTCCTGCGCAGCCTCCTCAATGAGGATCACGGGGTGAGATCTGTGTCCCTGGAACACCCTGTGATAATAAAGATACTGACATACACCTTGTATTCCTGAACAGTCTCCTCTGTGGGGATCACGGGGTGATATTTGTGACCCCGGAACACCCTGTAATAATAAAGATACTGACACACACCTTGTATTCCTGTGCGGCCTCCTTTATGGGGATCACGGGGTGAGATCTGTGATCCCCGGGACACCTTGTGGTAATAAATATACTGACACACACCTTCTATTCCTGCTCGGTCTCCTCTATGGGGATCACGGGGTGAGATCTGTGATCCCAGGATACCCTGTGATAATAAAAGATACTGACACTCACCTTGTATTCCTGCACGGCCTCCTCTATGGGGATCACGGTGTGAGATCTGTGACCCCAGGACACCCTGTGATAATAAATATACTGACACACACCTTGTATTCCTGCATGGCTTCCTCTATGGGGATCACGGGGTGAAATCTGTGACCCCGGGACACCCTGTAAAAATAAAGATACTGACACACACCTTGTATTCCTGTACAGTCTCCTTTATGGGGATCACGGGGTGAGATCTGTGACCCCAGGACACCCTGTGATAATAAAGATACAGACACACACCTTGTATTCCTGCGCTGCCTCCTCTATGGGAATCATGGGGTGAGATCTGTGACACCAGGACACCCTGTGATAATAAATATACTGACACACACCTTGTATTGCTGCATGGCTTCCTCTATGGGGATCATGGGGTGAGATCTGTGACACCAGGACACCCTGTGATAATAAAGATACGGACACACACCTTGTATTCCTGCGCGGCCTCCTCTATGGGGATCACGGGGTGAGATCTGTGTCCCTCGGACACCCTGTGATAATAAGGATACTGACACACACCTTGTATTCCTGCACAGCCTCCTCTATGGGGATCACACGATGAGATCTGTGACCCCCGGGACACCCTGTGATAATAAAGATACTGACACACACCTTGTATTCCTGCACGGCGTCCTTTATGGGGATCACGGGGTGAGATCTGTGACCCCAGGACACCCTGTGATAATAAAGATACGGACACACACCTTATATTCCTGCACTGCCTCCTCTATGGGGATCACGGGGTGATATCTGTGACCCCAGGACACCCTGTAATAATAAAGATACTGACACACACTTTGAATTCCTGCTCGGTCTCCTCTATGGGGATCACGGGGTGAGATCTGTGACCCCAGGACACCCTGTGATAATAAAGATACTGACACACACCTTGTATCCCTGCACATCCTCTTCTATGAGGATCATGGGGAGAGATCTGTGTCCCTCGGACACCCTGTGATAATAAAGATACTGACACACACCTTGTATCCCTGCACATCCTCTTCTATGAGGATCATGGGGAGAGATCTGTGTCCCTCGGACACCATGTGATAATAAAGATACTTGTATGATAAACGAACAATACTCCACTACTCACTAATACAGAACTACTGATCTTTGGGAACGGGTCTCAGACTGTAGTAGGGTAGGACCCAGGAGGAGAACCTCTTCTGTGGTCACTCAAACCCGTTTCTTGCATCAAGGACCCACTTGTTCCCAAAATTTTCAGAAAAAGCCTCTCAGGGCCACTAAACGTTGCTACTTTATAATTGACAAGTAATGATCATCAAGTGATAATTTACAAAACTCTTCGCTAGTTGGCTAATTTGTGAAAACTCAAGCCTTAAGAATGATTCAAACTTGTCATGTAATTTAAAATTGGACTTATCTCGAGTCCCTTAGTCCCGACGTCAATCCCGCGCGCTGGTACGTTTCACCGCACATCAGCGGTTTCTTCGGGGGATCCGCTTCTTACATCAGAACAATGGCATGTTTAACCCTTTGGCTGTAATCTTACTATTTTTCTTTTTTGGCCAACTCGGCTCTTGAAAACTAAAGAGAAACAAAAGTAATGTTAGATCAGTATTCCTCCAACATAAAAATACTTATTCTGCAAGGTAAACTAAATCCTACCCGTCAGCTATTCACTCTTCATTTTCACTCGTGAAAAAACGCCGCGCATGCGGCTTGCCCCTCTATACGCTGTTATTTAAAGCCCTCACTGGCTCACTAAGTAATGACGTGTTCAACTCAGAAGGACGATTTAATGTGCTTAGATTGGCTGCGGTTATTCTGCGGTTCTTCACATGCACGCAGACCAATCAATTTGGGCATTCAACCCTCCAGGATACACTGTGTTCAAGGTATAAATCCACCTTTGCTCAGTGAATAATAGGCTTTGATCTCTAGTGCGGTTACCAGACCCACGTAGAATTTGGTCAATACAAAAAACTTTCAACTGTTCAAAAGTATGATTGTGTTCCAAGCAATGAGCTACAATAGGTGCTTCTTTACGTTGGCATCTTAGCTTGTTGCGATGTTCATTAATTCGAACTCTTAGTGAGCGAATAGTTTTACCTACATAAAGCAGTGCACAGGGACAACGCAGGGCATAAACCACGTTACTCGAGCCATAGTTGGCAGATTTTTTAAGAGGATAAGTGACTTCGTGGTAAATAAATTGTGTAATCTCTTCTGTAATTCCACATATATTACACTCTCCGCATTTCATGTTCCCCCTCCTGGCTGGTAAATTGTGCAGGGTGATTGGTCGCAAAACTGCTGGACTGAATATTTCTTTGAGATTCCTATGTCATTGCCAAACGCAACAAATCTTTTTATCTTCCAAACCTGCAGTGCCTTGTAAGATGTTGGAATGTCGTTTCAAGATTTTCTGTAAGGAACTGCTATGGGGGAATACTTGGTTATTAAATGTACATGGGAATCATCCTGATTTTTAGATCTACTTCGAGGAAGTAAAAGCTGAGCACGGTGATTGTATCTGGCTCGAGTATAAGCTGCTTTTATCACTTTCGCTGGATACCCTCGTTGTGCAAAATTTGTTTTCAACTGTTGTGCCTGCTTTTTAAAGTCTTCTTCTTCGGAGCAGTTCCTCCGAAATTGGAGGAATTGCGAGTAGGTTAAACTATTTTTCAAGGGAATTGGATGTGCACTATTGTAGTGAAGTAGAGCATTTCTGTCTACTGATTTTTTAAAGATTGAGGTGTGCCAATGACCACCACCCTTTTTAACTTCTACATCCAGATAAGTTATAGAGGTTTTACTATATGTAAAAGTGAACTGGATGCATGGGTCTTGCTGATTCACCCACGAAAAAAAGGTGTTCAAAAGATCCTCAGAACCCGTCCAAAGCATGAAGACATCATCTATATATCTGCCCCAGAACGGAATGTGCTGTTGAAACTGAGAGGGATATAACCATGTTCTCTCAAAATCAGCCATATATAAGTTGGCTATAGAAGGGGCGCACGTAGCACCCATCGCCACTCCTGAAACTTGATGGTATAGGATATCTTCAAAATAAAAATAATTTTGGAATAGGACCAGGGTCAAAAGCTCCATTAGAAAGGTTAGGTGAATGGTGGACAAATCCCCCGTAGATAATAATGCTGTCCGAGCACTCTCTAACGCTGCTGGCTGAGGGATGCTGGTGTAAAGAGAGGTGACGTCTAGAGTAACTAGGAACACTTCCATGTCGTTTGACCATCTTGCTTGCTATTCCAATAGTTGTAGAAAGTGGGTCGTGTCCTGAATATAGGAAGGGATAGTTGATAATAGAGGTCGCAAAAAAGAGTCTACATAAGTAGATAATGGTTCCAAAATTGTTCCCCTTGTTGAAACGATAGGTCGACCTGGAGGATTGACCAGCCGTTTATGGATCTTCGGCACTAAATAAAATCTAGCAAATGCAAAACTCTGAACATTCAGATAATGCCACTCTTTCCTAGTCAGCAGTTTATCTTGAAGAGCTTGCGTGGTTAATGACTGAATATGTTTTTGTAAAAGTGGACTAGGATCGCTCTCTAAAACATGATAAACATCTTGCATGGAGAGTTGGCGATGGGCTTCTTAAATATATTGTTCTCGGTTTTGCACCACTACAGCGCCCCCCTTGTCTGCTCTTCGAATTACTAATTCTGGACAATCTTTCAAAAATGATAAAGCTTGTCGCTCTTCTCTGGTTAATGCATGGTGCCTTCGATGCCCTCCTTGTTCCAGTTGATCCACGTCCTTTAAAACTAGATCTCGATAAAGAGATAGAGAAGGATGTAAAGGGCCCGGAGGATTCCACGAGGAAGAGAGTGGTAACAGTATCCGATTAGATTGAGAATGAACCGTTTGTCCTGCAAATTCTCCCTTTGAAGAAAAATAGAGTTTCAAATTTAGCTTACGGATCAATTGTTCAAAATCCAGACGGAATTGAAACCCATCATGAACAGTATAAGGTACATATGATAGTCCCTTATTTAATACTTGAAATTGTTCCATGGTCAAAGAATGGGATGAAAGATTTACTACTAGAGATGACTCTACTAAGTGACTTTTTGGCGCGCTGACGAGCGACCTTGTGCTTTCGACTTGTCCTTGGCGTCTGTCGTTTTTTTCTTTTTGGACCCCCCCCCTCCGATTCTAAAAAATCGCTCTTAGAACTACGGCTGGAGTCGGAAGAATAGGAATCTTCTGATGTTTCATCAAAGGTTACTCGTCCAACATCTTACAAGGCACTGCAGGTTTGGAAGATAAAAAGATTCGTTGCGTTTGGCAATGACATAGGAATCTCAAAGAAATATTCAGTCCAGCAGTTTTGTGACCAATCACCCTGCACAATTTACCAGCCAGGAGGGGGCACATGAAATGCGGAGAGTGTAATATATGTGGAATTACAGAAGAGATTACACAATTTATTTACCACGAAGTCACTTATCCTCTTAAAAAATCTACCAACTGTGGCTCGAGTAATGTGGTTTATGCCCTGCGTTGTCCCTGTGCACTGCTTTATGTAGGTAAAACTATTCGCTCACTAAGAGTTCGAATTAATGAACATCGCAGCAAGCTAAGATGCCAATGTAAAGAAGCACCTATTGTAGCTCATTGCTTGGAACACAATCATACTTTTGAACAGTTGAAAGTTTTTTGTATTGACCAAATTCTACGTGGGTCTGGTAACCGCACTAGAGATCAAAGCCTATTATTCACTGAGCAAAGGTGGATTTATACCTTGAACACAGTGTATCCTGGAGGGTTGAATGCCCAAATTGATTGGTCTGCGTGCATGTGAAGAACCGCAGAATAACCGCAGCCAATCTAAGCACATTAAATCGTCCTTCTGAGTTGAACACGTCATTACTTAGTGAGCCAGTGAGGGCTTTAAATAACAGCGTATAGAGGGGCAAGCCGCATGCGCGGCGTTTTTTCACGAGTGAAAATGAAGAGTGAATAGCTGACGGGTAGGATTTAGTTTACCTTGCAGAATAAGTATTTTTATGTTGGAGGAATACTGATCTAACAATACTTTTGTTTCTCTTTAGTTTTCAAAAGCCGAGTTGGCCAAAAAAGAAAAATAGTAAGATTACAGCCAAAGGGTTAAACATGCCATTGTTCTGATGTAAGAAGCGGATCCCCCGAAGAAACCGCTGATGTGCGGTGAAACGTACCAGCGCGCGGGATTGACGTCGGGACTAAGGGACTCGAGATAAGTCCGATTTTAAATTACATGACAAGTTTGAATCATTCTTAAGGCTTGAGTTTTCACAAATTAGCCAACTAGCGAAGAGTTTTGTAAATTATCACTTGATGATCATTACTTGTCAATTACAAAGTAGCAACGTTTAGTGGCCCTGAGAGGCTTTTTCTGAAAATTTTGGGAACAAGTGGGTCCTTGATGCAAGAAACGGGTTTGAGTGACCACAGAAGAGGTTCACCTCCTGGGTCCTACCCTACTACAGTCTGAGACCCGTTCCCAAAGATCAGTAGTTCTGTATTAGTGAGTAGTGGAGTATTGTTCGTTTATCATACAATTTTTGTGCTCCGGAAAAACCCTAACCATATCGTTTGTTTGACATAATAAAGATACTGACACATACCTTGTATTCCTGTGCGGCCTCCTTTATGGGGATCACGGGGTGAGATCTGTGTCCCTCGGACACCCTGTGATAATAAAGATACTGACACACACCTTGTATTCCTGCACGGCCTCCTCTATGGGGATCACGGGCTGAGATCTGTGACCCCGGGACACCCTGTGATAATAAAGATACTGACACACACCTTGTATTCCTGCACGGCCTCCTTTATGGGGATCACGGTGTGAGATCTGTGATCCCGGGATCTGTCACACACCATACAGATCGGTCTCTGATCCTCTGTGCAGAAGAGCTTCAGTTTCTCTTCATGTTCCTCACACAGATTTTCCTCTTGTTTTCTGACGGAGCACTGAGGAAGCTTTTTCATCATTTCTGTGATATTCGCCAGCTGCCTGTTAGGCTTCAGGTTCCTCTTCCAAGATGTTTCTCTGCACTGGGGACAGGGAAAGTTTGTATCTAACCCCTTCCAGGACTGAGTGATACAGGAGCGGCAGAAGTTGTGGCCACAGTTTGTAATCACAGGGTCTGCAAAATAATCCAGACAGATGGGACAAGAAACTTCCTCCTGCAGACTCTCAGCCGTGCTCCCTGCAGCCATGATCCTGAGAAATGGAGAATAAGCTTTAGTCTCAGTTTCGTTTCCTCTACTTATGCGTCAGAGGAGGGTGTGTGTGCCTCTCTAAAAAACTCAGCTCATAGTTTAGCTTAGCACTAGATAACTCTGTCCTGTTTTGCCTCACTGCTGCATTTATGTTGATGTTGCTGTTTATTGGGGTTTTTCAAAATCAAATGCTCCCAAATATTAGTATTCCAGTCAATCAATCATCAAAAATAGAATACTAGATCCCCCAATGGAAATCACCAACTTTTTGTCGGGTATAAACCGCAAGGTAGAGAGGAGATACCTCTAAACCTCACGCAGTACATGCCCCTTTTTTTATTATTCTTTTATTATCAAGTTTTTTCAATATATAATATTAAAATCCAAAAAGATAATCCCACTTAGCTGCTCAAACACATGACGTGCACGTTTCGAAGCACTAGGCTCCTGCTTCAAGTGTATCGTTGAGGAGGCAGTGAAACCATTTCTCTCTTCTCAAAAAATGCCTATTCAATGGCGGGTGACGTCAGGGGATTCCATTCTCCAAATAGGCCAATTATAGTGCCGCCCATATCACATCAACCAATCACCAAAGAAGGGATAACCACACTGAGTAGAGGATTCCCAACAGGGTGAATGGGAAGTATTCAAACATTTAGCCACTCAATGTCCTTATTTAAACCCATAGGTGTCATTGTATTTAAAATGAAAATCCATCGCTGTTCCAATTTTCTCAGAGAAGCCGTACGATTGCCCCCTCTCGGATCATTCGGAACGTGATCAATCACCGTCCAATGCAACTGCTCAAAAATATGGCCAGAAGCTATACAGTGCTGTACCATCGGAGCCGTCTCAACAGATTGGCGTAAGCAAGAAGCATGCTCACCCAATCGAATCCGTATGGCTCGATTCGTACTCCCGACATATTGTTTGGAACATGGGCAAATCACAACATACACTACAAAACTTACGTGATAGATTGGTTAAATCCACAGTTCAATGTGATCGTCCTGACCAACCGGTTTTTCGATCGGGCTCTCACCCTACATGTACTAATTGTAGATACTGCGCTCTAGCCATTACAGGGTCTAGTTGGACGGATCCTGGACGCTGGCATACTACATGTGATTCAAGTTTTGTGGTGTATGTTGTGATTTGCCCATGTTCCAAACAATATGTCGGGAGTACGAATCGAGCCATACGGATTCGATTGGGTGAGCATGCTTCTCGCTTACGCCAATCTGTTGAGACGGCTCCGATGGTACAGCACTGTATAGCTTCTGGCCATATTTTTGAGCAGTTGCATTGGACGGTGATTGATCACGTTCCGAATGATCCGAGAGGGGGCAATCGTACGGCTTCTCTGAGAAAATTGGAACAGCGATGGATTTTCATTTTAAATACAATGACACCTATGGGTTTAAATAAGGACATTGAGTGGCTAAATGTTTGAATACTTCCCATTCACCCTGTTGGGAATCCTCTACTCAGTGGGGTTATCCCTTCTTTGGTGATTGGTTGATGTGATATGGGCGGCACTATAATTGGCCTATTTGGAGAATGGAATCCCCTGACATCACCCGCCATTGAATAGGCGTTTTTTGAGAAGAGAGAAATGGTTTCACTGCCTCCTCAACGATACACTTGAAGCAGGAGCCTAGTGCTTCGAAACGTGCACGTCGTGTGTTTGAGCAGCTAAGTGGGATTTTCTTTTTGGATTTTAATATTATATATTGAAAAAACTTGATAATAAAAGAATAATAAAAAAAGGGGCATGTACTGCGTGAGGTTTAGAGGTATCTCCTCTCTACCTTGCGGTTTATACCCGACAAAAAGTTGGTGATTTCCATTGGAGGATCTAGTATTCTATTTTTGATGGTTTATTGGGGTTTGGCAGACGGCTTTTCACTTAGTGCAGCAGGGCGGGGTACAAATGTAAAACAAGTTAGAATCAGAGATGGGAGCGAAGGAAGGCCAGTTCCTGCCAGGAAAGGATCGAGCATTCACACCAGGAGGGAAAGAGCGAGGGAGAGAAACTTACAGTAGAGGCCCTGCGCGATCATGCAATGGGCAGGTCAAATGCAGTGTGGCAGAGAAGAGTTTAAACTGAGAATAGGAAGGTTCGAGTAGGAGGGCAGAGGGTATTGCTTTCCAGGAAGCAGGACTAAGGAATTAAAAACCCGCCACCTAAAATCCCATTGCTTCCTAGAACACTTTGCATCTGACACTTTGTTATCATTTATTACTTTTAATATTCCGCCCTTGGCGGGTGCATACAGAACGGTTCACAATCTTAACAATAAGGGGGACTGGAAACAAGCCAAGGGCAGGGGGAGAAAAGAATTGCAATTGTTGACAGGACAGAGAGATAAGGAGCAGCAGAAAGGGCGTCGGCCCAAAAAGTAGGGGAATATACCAGCAGTGCCCAGCAATTCACAATAGTTCAACAGATCGCAGCTCTCCAGGCCCAAGCAGCCTAAGGGGCATCCCGGACGTCAGCTGGATCAAAGCCTGGGGTAAAGGTCTGTCTTTAACAGAGATTTAAATTTCGGAAAAGATGGTTCTAAACGTAGATGAGGCGGGAGACAGTTCCAGAGAGCAGGAGCAGTGCAGAAGAAAGCTGAACACCGGGAGACTCATATTTCACTCGATTGGGGGCTGGAAGAACCAGCCGATTGTCATTGAGAGAAGGAAGGATGCGACGGGGGACACAGGGGATGGTGAGCGCAGAGAGACAGTGAGGGGCACGGTTGTGCTCTAGGATTAGAATCTTATAGTGAATACGGTGGGGGAAAGGTGGCCAGTGATCCTGAAGGAAAAGAGGGGCGATAGGATCATATTTTCCAGTTACTCACTCATCCTCCTTCCAACCATTCAGGACTCTCGCTATTTTCCCTGTTCTCCCCACTGTCACATCTCCTCAGATATGAACCATGTATCATAAAATTTCCCTCATTATAACCAGTTATTGTTAAATGTTAATGCCTATTCCTACTATCACATTTCTCCAGTTTACACATGTTACGTCATCTGGTTTAATTAACTTATATTTTATTGCCTACATCCTATGTAAAGTTATACTTGTTAAACCTGTTACCTGCAGACCACTCTGACTGGTAGATACAGCAGTATAAAAAGTTGCTAAATCAATGAATTAGGAAGTAGAAAGCTGAGGAATGGGTGGATTCTAGCCGGGCCTGAGAAGCAGAGGGAAGGTGTAGGCAGTTCGCATGAATATTGTGGAGGATGTGATGTGGTACGCGGAGGAGCAAAACGTCGGAAAGATGACGGGGGAACCTGTATGTAGTGCTCGGTGGACCAGTGTGAGACGTTTATATTGAAGCTGGTATTTGATAGGAAACCAATGATAATGGTCTAAAAGGGGAATGATGTGCTTGAAACAGGATGCAAGATGTATGGCAGTATTTTGAATGAGTTGGAGACGGTGAAGCTGATATTGGGCGAGACACAGGAAAACAATATTACAGTAGCCGAGTCTTGATATCACGAGTGTAAGCAGAAGGGTAGTCAGGGAAGAGACAGTGAGGAAAGGGCGAACAGTGTGAATCTGACAAAGTGTGAGCAAAGAGCGATGAACCAGAGAGATGAGATGCACGTGGAAAGACAGAGAAGAATCAAGTGTGACTCCCAGATACTGAATTGAGATGACCAGTGGGATTGGAGATCCAGGGAGTGTAGGAACTAGTGATGGGAAGGAACTACTAAAGGACAACCAGATCACTGCTGACTTAGAGGGGTTAAGGTGAAGGAAATTGTTGGACATCCAGGTGGAGATACTGAAAGGGAGGAGTTTAGGGAAGAGAGATCAGGGGCAGCTGGGTCAGTGTAGTGGAACAGAATAATTTCATCAGCGTAGTAATAAGCCAAAATATTGTGTTCATGTACCAAGAGTGTTAGAGGAATCAGGAAGATATTAAATAGAAGAGGAACCAGCACAGAAGCCCGGGGGACCCCACAGATAAGGGGGAGAGAAGAGGAAGAGGAGGTACCAACAGAGATAGAAAAGGACCATGGGAGAGGAAAGATCGAAACTAATGAAGTACCGTGCCATGAAGGCCAAAATTGCGAAGATGTGAGAGAAGAGTGACGTGGTCTACAAGATCAAAGCTGAAGAAAGATCCAGAGAAACCATGACAGAGATATCACCGTGATCGTGGGATTCATGTAATTCACTCAAGAAGGAAAGAAGGATAGTCTCTGTGCTGTGCCCAGGATGAAAACCAGATTGACGGGAGCGAAGGGCATGAGTGGAGCTGAGGTGTACAGAAAGCTGAGCAAAGACCAATTTTTCAAGTAATTAAGAGAGAAAGGGAAGAGAGGAGAATCAACTATAGTAGGCAGAAACAGAGGGATCAAGGGATGAGATTTTAAGATAGAATTTATTAGGGCATCTTTCCAAAACAACGGAAAGGTACCTGAAGACAGACTGTTATTAAGGATCGATAGTTTCAGGGGTAACTGAGTCAGTGAGAGGGTGAAAATCCAAAACAAAGGAATTGGGTCAAAAGGGCAGTTAGCTTTATGGAATGATGTGATGATCTTGAGAATTTTGATAGAATTAATTGGGTGAAAAGAAGATCACGTGTGAGAGAGGGCCTGGAGGAAGAGGGGTAGTGGGTCGGATGGATTGGCAGGTGTTGAGGAGGGATATACCTGAGGATAGGGGGACGTTTGCAAAGAGAACATAAGAACATAAGATATGCCATACTGGGTCAGACCAAGGTCCATCAAGCCCAGTATCCTGTTTCCAACAGTGGCCAATCTAGGTCATACATACCTAGCAGTATCCCCAAAAGACACAGGTTCCACAGTGCTTGTATTGGGTCAAGCATTGATATCCTGGGTCCCTTCTTAATAATGGCTTATGGACCTTTCCTCCAGGAACTTGTCCAAACCTTTTTTAAACCCAGCTACACTAACAGCTCTTACTACATCCTCTGATAACAAATTCCAGAGTTTGATTACACGTTGAGTGAAAAAATATTTTCTCTTATTTGTCTTAAATAGTTTACCCTGTAGCTTCATTACATGTCCCCTAGTCTTTCTATATTCTGATAGCGTAAACAATTGATCTACGTTTACCCGTTCCACTCCATTCATTAATTTATAGACCTCTATCATATCTCCCCTCAGCCGTCTCTTTTCCAGGTTGAAGAGCCCTAACCTTCACAGGAGTAGCCTTCCATCCCCTTTACCATTTTGGTGGCTCTTCTCTGTACCTTTTCTAATAATGCTATATCCTTTTTAAGATACGGCGACCAAAATTGCACACAATATTCAAGGTGCGGTCGTACCATGGAACGATACAGGGGTATTATAATATCCTTTGTTTTATTTTCCATTCCTTTCCTTATGATACCTAGCATTCTATTTGCTTTCTTGGCCGCTGCTACACACTGGGCGGAGGGTTTTAACATGTTATCCACGATGACTCCTAAATCTTTTTCCTGGGTGGTGGTTCCCAATGTGGAACCTTGCATCGTGTAACCATAGTGTAGGTTGTTCTTTCATAGGTGCATAACTTTGCACTTGTCCACATTAAATTTCATCTGCCATTTGGATGCCCAGTCTTCCAATTTATCCAGATCCTCCTGCAGTTTTCCACAGTCCTCTTGGGTTTTAACAACTTTAAACAGTTTTGTGTTGTCTGCAAATTTGATAACCTCACTAGTTATTCCCTTTCCGAGGTCATTTATGAATATGAAAAAAGTAGCGGACCCAGTACAGATCCCTGGGGTACTCCACTATTCACCTTTTTCCATTGGGAAAATTGGCTATTTAGCCCTACCCTCTGCTTTCTATATTTTAGCCAGTTCCCGATCCAAAATAGTACACTGCCTCCTATCCCATGACTTTTTAGTTTTGCCAAAAGTCTCTGATAAGGGTCCTTGTCAAAGGCTTTCTGAAAGTCCAGATACACTTTATCAACTGGATAAATATCTTATGGAGGTTTAGTTATATCTGATCCCATAGAAGTTTTGCAAATATATTATATCCCATCAACCTCCAAAAAGGTTAATTCGGTTGATGATGAACTGGATGAGATTATTCCCACTATTGCGAATCTTACCGCCTTTATTGAGGACTCCTCAGATACTATTACCTTACGGTCCACTTTGGTAGTTACCTTTTCTTCTATTCTGATTAAGCAACGTATTCTTAAAGCTTATTTTAAGGCAAAGGCAATTAAGTTTTGTGGACAGGTTGTATTGGTGTTTCCAGATGTTGCACGGGCTACTCAATTGCGCCGGAGGCAATTCCTAGCTTTAAGCCTCAGGTATTAGCTTCGGGCGCTACTTTTTTCTTGAGATTCCCATGTAAATGTGCTATCGTTTTCAATGGGGCTTCTTATATTTTTGTAGACGTTACGCATCTGGAAAAATTTCTGCAGGATAGACAGGGTGTTGTAGGAGACGGTACTGCTGGATGATAATTCACCTCTTTAGATGTGGGTCTTATGACCCTGGTTACTGTTTAATGTTCTGTTATTTTTTTTTCTCTTTGGCCATCGCTCTCTCTTGACGTGGACTATATCATGTATTTTGTTACTTTCTTTTTATATATTTCTTGATGTAATTTTATGGATTGACCTGATTGTGATTTTTGATCAATGTAATTGATTAAAATTCAATAAATAAATAATTAAAAAAAAAAAAAGAAAGACAAGCACAGCCCCTACAGACCCTTGCCCAGTGACCTAGATAAAGGCCACCAAATCAAACTTCATCCAATCCATACACAAAATGGTGCACAGCTCCTTAAATCAGGGATTCATGCCAAACCAACTAAAGCTCGCCACAATAAGACTCATTCCGAAGAAATCCACACTTGACAAGAACAATCCAGCAGCATACAGACCCATCTTCAGCATACCCCTACTTGCAACAATAATCGAAAAAGCAGTACAACACCAATTACAAGATCACATTGACACCCATGCTCCACTGGACGACAACCAACACGGCTTCTGCCCTAACCATGGGGTAGAAACACTACTGCTATACCTCTTCGACAGCATCTTCCGCCTCATAGACAACACCAAGAAGGGAATCATAATGATCTTCATAGACATCTCGTCAGCCTTTGACACTGTTGACCATAGGACTCTACTGGATAGACTACAGAATATTGGACTACAAGGGCCCACCCTGAAATGGTTTCACTCGTACCTGACCGACAGACAGATACAGGTCAAGGTAGGACAACACCTCCCGACCCGTAAAAGTCACCCAAGGAGTACCACAAGGATCAGCCTTATCAGCACTATTATTCAACATCTACATCCAGCCAATCTGCAATATCATGAAAGACCACAACATACAATATACAATCTACGCGGATGACATCATGATATACACACCTATCTCAGTTGACAACCCGGACTACTCCAAAATAACAAACTGCCTCACACAATTGATAAACTGGTTTCAAAATAACAACCTTGCAATAAACTACAACAAGACAGAGGCCATGATCATCACGCGAAAATCGGACTTCGACACACCACCCAACATCAAGATAAAAGACACATCTATACCCATAAAAAATGAGGTAAGGTACCTAGGAGTGACCTTGGACAAAGAGCTGAACCTCCAATCACACATAAGCAAAACAACCAGAAACGCATACAACAGAATGAGACTCATCAGAAGACTTAAGCCCCTCCTCGCCACAGAGCATTTTCGCATAGTCTGCCAAGCTCTAATAACACCAATACTAGACTTCTGCAACCCAATCTACCTTGGGCTACCAAAGCAGACACTCAGACCTCTACAGCTAGCACAGAATACAGCCGCCCGCATAATATCCGGTACCTCAAGACAAGAGCACATCACACCAATACTGAAAGACCTGCACTGGCTCCCAATCAGCGCACGCATCAAATACAAAACCATCATAAACATATTCAAGATCAAGCAACTCTCCTCAGCCATAAGCCTACACACTCTCATTCAACCTGACACAAGCACACGACCAAGGAGAAGAGGCACAACCAACCGGGTAAACACACCAATAGACTTCGTCAAGTCCCGCAAGGACACTGCAGAACGAGCACTCTCACTGGCTGCTCCTTCAATCTGGAACACCCTCCCATTTAAACTAAGACAAACCACAGACCTCAAGGACTTTCGTAGACAACTGAAAACAACTCTATTCATGGAGCACTATGGACATACCACTTGACCCACTAACCAAATCAGAACTCCGAACCCTCCCCCAACCTTGTATATAAAACTGCATAATAGCTCATAATGTATAATAGCTCACCGTGTACTATAGCGCACAATTTAGAAAGCACAATTTAAATTTTATGCTCACCAACACAAACACTCAAACAAGTATCACTGCATGAAAACACTTTCCACTATTGATCGTTTGCTGTGAGACCGCCTTGATTGAAGGAGAAGGCGGTAAAAAAAATACTGCTAAATAAATAAATAAAATAAATAAATGTTATCCACAATGACGCCTAAATCTTTTTCCTGGGTGGTGGTTCCCAATGTGGAACCTTGCATTGTGTAACCATAGTTTGGGTTGTTCTTCCCTAGGTGCATAACTTTGCACTTGTCCACATTAAATTTCATCTGCCATTTTGATGCCCAGTCTTCCAATTTATCAAGATCCTCTTGCAATTTTCCACAATCCTCTTGGGTTTTAACAACTTTAAATAGTTTTGTGTCATCTGCAAATTTGATAACCTCACTCGTTATTCCACTTTCCAGGTCATTTATGACTATGTCAAAAAGCAGCGGACCCAGCACAGATCCCTGGGGTACACCACTATTCACCTTTCTCCATTGGGAAAATTGCCCATTTAGCCCAACCCTCCAGGGCCTATAGGAAGAATTTCTCTGCTATTCAAGTTAAGTTGGAACATTTGGACAATCTTTCTAGGATAAATAACCTTCATTTAATTAATTTTCCTAGGTTGTTGTCTGTATCTCCTAGAGAAATGTTCAGATTATATTTGGTTGAGGTGTTTGGCGTTTCCCCTGATTTAATCCCCCCGTTGGTTAGGATATATTATTTGCCTAGGGCAAAATTATCTCCAGGAGGGATTAAGGTGGGGGAAGATGAGGATCAAGGTAATACTCTTAATTTAACGGATGTATTGGAAAAATCTGATGTGGAAACTCCAGTTTCTTCTACATTGCTAGTTACTTTTGCATTGTTATCTGATAGAGAGTGGCTCCTGAAACTTTTTTTTAGGAAAAGGAATTTGCCATTTAAAAGGTTAATGGTTAGGGTTTACCCGGACTTAGCTAGGGATACGTTGAGGTGCCGCAAGGAGTTTCTCCTGTTACGCCCGGGAATTCTTCAGTTGGGGGATGGTTTTTTCTTAAACATCCTTGTAAATGCTTGGTGAAATATAATACAGTCTCTTATATTTTTTATGATCCCTCGCAACTTACAGCTTTCATTAATGCTAGGCGTTTGGATTCCTCTATTGGGGCCTCACCTGTGCTCTCATAGCAGAGATGCCTCAGTATCGGCTGCAGCTATTATCTTTACTGGTTGGTGATAGTCTTATTTTATTTCTCCCCCTTGTGTTTAGTGGGCTAGTGTGAAAGATACATATATTTTGTTTGTATATACATTGCTTTTTTGCTTGTAGAGATAAATACGTCTTCTATGTATCTTTCTTTTTCTTCAAGAAATGTAGTGTTCACTTTCTTGATTTAATTTTGAAAATGCTATAAATAAAAAAAATATATATATAGCGTTATTAGAAAAGGTATAGAGAAGAGCCACCAAAATGGTAAAGGGGATGAAAGAATACCCCTATGAAGCGAGGCTAAAAAGGTTAGGGCTCTTCAACCTAGAAAAGAGATGGCTGAGGGGGAATATGATAGAGGTCTATAAATTAATGCATGGAGTGGAACGGGTAAACGTAGATCGATTGTTTACATCATCAGAATATAAAAAGACTAGGGGACATGCAATAAAGCTACAGGGTAACCTATTTAAGACTAATAAGAGAATTTATATTTTCACTCAACATGTAATCAAACTCTGGAATTTGGTACTGGAGGATATAGTAAAAGCTGTTAGTGTAGCTGGGTTTAAAAAAAGGTTTGGACAAGTTCCTGGAAGAAAGGTCCATAAACCATTATGGTCAGTCTTGAAGGACTAGAAAAAGGGATTACTACTTCTGGAGAGAGATCTGCAATTATGAGTATACACTTCTGGGAATTTTCTGAGAGGGCTTCTTTGTATTAAAGCTAATTAATCTGTGAACCCAGTGTTTTTGTTAAATCAGTCAGGGCCTAGTAGCAGCAGTATAAGTTTAAATTTAAACACAGAAGAGAGCTTTCTGGTTAAATTTAGAACCCAACAGAGAGCTTGTAGTTTAAATTTAAGACTCACTCGGGGCCTAGTATCAGCAAAGTACTTTTAGTTTAAATTTAAAACAGAGAAGAGAGCTTTCTGGTTAAATTTAGAACCCAAACACTAAGGCAAAATTGCCAAACCCAGGAGCCAAACCCCTCACCCGGCTCAGGAAATATTCACACAAAAAAGTGAGGAAAACAACAGTTCTTTCATTATTTTTTGTTGGACCACATAATACCCTGTACCGGGGTCATGAAAAACAGACTCCCAGACCTTGGTAAGTAATAGTCCGTTTTAATCAAACCAGCAGTGAGAAATATATAATAAACTTAACTGCCACGGCTAAATCATCAAGGTGGAAGACACACGACACAGTCCTGCGTTTCGGGCTCTCATTTCAATCCGCCCTGCTTCAGGTCAAACTGTCATCACCAATCAAATAGCCGTCAATTCACAAATGAATGAAAAAACTTTCACAGAAACACTTTTAAACATGGCATCTGACGTCATCCAGCTTACTAAACCAATCAAAAAAAAAGGAGAAAAATAAAAATAAAAATGAATGAAGAATTCAAAGTGACCCCTAGAGGGGAATAAATGCATAATGGATCAGGACAACCTAGAGAAATCACAAAAGGCTGTGCCAATCTAATTCCAAATTTAGACCATAAGGGGTCACTGTATTGAGGTGAAAAATCCATCGTTGCTCAATCAGTTGTAACTTCTGAGTCCGGTCCCCCCCCCCCCCCAACAGGGATTCCAAGGGATGTGGTCAATTGCCCTCCAGCGTAAGTCCTCAAAATTATGTCCATGAGAAAGCATATGTTGTACCAGCGGAGCCGAGACAGTGTGGGTGCGGATCCGAGAAGCATGTTCTGATAAGCGGACCCTAAATGGGCGAATTGTCCTGCCCACATAAACCAATCCACATGGACAATAGATCAGATATACTACATATGAAGAATCACAGGACGTAGTACATCGAAAAAACCATTGTCGCTGTGAATGGGGATCAGTCCAAGCAATACCTAACAGAGACCCTGAGCAATAGGAGCAGTGACCACAAGGTGTATGTCCCGTCTGTTCGTTGGGAAGATCAACCCGTGGGGAAGTATGCACCAGACAATCACGGAGGTTTTTCCCCCGAGTGAAAGCAACACAGAGTCTTTTCTGAAAACATGCATGGATTGACAACATGCTCCAATGTTTTCTCAAAATCGAATATACAGTGTGTATCCGGTGATTGAATGATAAAATTCCGACAAATTTTGAGGAATCTATAACTTTTGTCCCACCAGGCTTATTGCAATCCTGAACGACTTCTGTAGTCCCAATTACATCGCTAACATAGTTATCTGTATTTTTATTTTTATTTTGATTACCATTATTATGTTTATTATTATCATCAATTTCTTTCACAGTAATGACAGGATCCATGTTATTACCCCTCATATTAGTATTTCCATTACCACCTTGATTTACATTACTGATAAGACCACTAGCATTATTCCTCACATCAGCAGAGAGCTTGTAGTTTAAATTTCATAATAAGTCAGAGCCTAGCAGCAGCAAAAAGCTGTAATTTAAATCAAATCAGAATATAACTTAGCATAAAAGGCAAAACAGGGTCAGTACTATTTGAGCAATAAATAAAGTCTTCTAGAGACCTTTACACAGAGGCCTTCTACCTAGGGGGCAAGAGACCTGTGAAACTTTTCAATACATGTTAACACCAGGTGGCAGGTCAAGAGGCCATTTTGAAAGACTCCTTCTATCCAAGCAAGGACTGTTAATCACCCAGGAAGTTGTTCACAGCTTACCTCAGCAGCACAGGACAGGGTACTGTGTAGCAGCCCTCTTTTAATGAGTGTTATTTCCCTCCTTCCCTCCCCAACACCCACCCACCCACTCCTGGGATAATTGTAGCTTTATAAGTACTTACACATCTTAAAGGAAAGGAGGTGCTCTCAGGTGAAGCTCGTTATCCAAATCAGTCATACCCTAAGGACCTGAGATTAATTAAGCTTCAGGTGAACAAGGTATATTAAACGTATTAGGTACAGTTTTCTTAGTATAAATATCCATAGCAACCCTTAGTAAGTAAAGAACTTAAAGATCTAAACACAAGCTTAAAACTAAGATGCAGACAGCAGTCCAGCAGCGAGATGGGGGCTTTCCAGTCTTTTGCATTGAGTGTCACATGTATGATTTTCTCCCAGTTGGTGAGAGGTCTTACGTGCGCACAAGGTGCAAGGAGCTCTTTGCTCTCAGGGAATGAGTCCGTTCTCTAGAGACTAGAGTAGCAGACTTGGAAGGCATAAGAAAGACAGAGAGGTACATAGACGAGTCCTACAGGGACACAGTCCTGAAGTCCCACCTCCAGTCTGGCAGCATCCCTGTTGCCATGGAGGAGAGAGGTCACGTGACCGGAGAGCATCACCCTGGTCTGGCAGAAAGTGATCCTGTAACTAGGACCTGTCCTCCAGGTGATGTAAAACCCTCTTGCACCAAGGAAGTTTCTCCAGGGCCATGTGCCCATGAGGGAAGGGCTATGACAGCCGTTATAGTTGGTGATTCGAACATTAGGCATGTAGATGGCTGGGTGGCTGGTGGACGTCAGGATCGCCTGGTAACATGACTGCCTGGTGCAAAGGTAGCAGACCTCACGCACCACCTAGATAAGGTCTTAGATAGTGCTGGGGAGGAGTCTGCTGTCTTGGTACATGTCGGTACCAATGACATAGGAAAATGTGGTAGGGAGGTTCTGGAGGGTAAATTTAGACTTTTAGGTAGGAAGTTGAAATCCAGAACTTCCAGGGTAGCTTCCCATTCCATGCGCAGGACCCAAAAGGCAGGCAGAGCTCTGGAGTCTCAATGCGTGGATGAGACAATGGTGCAGGGATGAGGCTTTTGGATTTGTTATGGAACTGGGGAACATTCTGGGGAAAGGAGGGGCTCTTCCGAAGGGATGGGCTTCACCTTAACCGGGATGGAACCAGGCTGCTGGCATTAACCTTTAGAAAGGAGATAGAACAGCTTTTAAACTAGATAATAGGGGAAAGCCGACAGTCGCCCAAGAGCGCATTGTTAGGAAGAATGTATCCTTGAAGGATACTACCAAAAGCATAGAGGTTCCAAAAAAGAGTAAAGTAGCCCAAATGTCCTCGAGTATGGAGCAGACAGAGCTTAAAGATCCCAAATTACCCATGCCTACCAATAGCCAGATTAATATGAATAAAATACAGTCTCTAAAATGCTTGTATGCAAATGCTAGAAGTCAAAAAATAAGATGGGAGAGTTAGAAAATATAGTACTAAATGAGAGGTTAGATATGATTGGAATATCAGAGACATGGTGGAAGGAGGACAACCAGTGGGACACTGTGATACCTGGGTACAAACTATATTGTAATGATAGAGCTGATCAAATTGGTGGAGGGGTTGCACTCTATGTTAGAGAGGGCATTGAGTCAGAAAGGATTAAAGTTTTGCAGGAAACAAAATTTGCTGTAGAATCTCTAAGGATTGAAATTCCATGTAAAAAGGTGGGAATCCTCAGCACAGTAATAATAATGGGTGATTTCAATTACCCCGGTATCGACTGGGTCAGTGTCACGGCAGGACATGCTAGGGAGATAAAGTTCCTAGATGATATAAATGACTGCTTCTTGGAGCAGCTGGTTCATGAACTGACCAGAGGGGAAGCCATATTAGACCTCGTCCTTAGTGGAACACCAGATCTAGTGCAAGAGAAAAGGGTGTTGGGGCCACTTGGCAATAGTGATCATAGCATGATCGCGTTTGATTTCATTAGTGGAGGAGGGATAGTAAGGAAATCCACAGGACTACCTTTTAACTTTTGAAAGGGAGACTATGATAAAATGAGGAAAATAGTTACGAAAAAAACTAAAAGGAGCAGTTGCAAAGGTTAAAGACTTACATCAAGCTTGGGTGTTGTTGAAAAATACTATCTTGGAAGCCCAGACCAGCTGTATTCCACGCTTTAAGAAAAGTGGAAGGAAGTCCAAAAAACTGCCAGCATGGTTTAAAGGCGAGGTCATAGAGGCTGTTGTTGTCAAAAAAGCATCTTTCAGGAAATGGAAAAAAGAGCCAAACGACGAAACCTGGAAACAGCACAAGCACTGGCAAGTCAAATGCAAGGCATTGATAAGGCAGGCAAAGGGAGAATTTGAGAAGAAGCTTTCTGCGGAATCAAAAACGCGAAATAAAGACTTTTTCAAGTACATTCGTAGCAAAAAACCTGTGAGAGAGTCAGTTGGTCCATTAGATGATAGAGGGGTTAAAGGGGCACTAAGAGGTGACAAGGCGTTAGTGGAGAGACTGAATGAATTCTTTGCTTTGGTCTTTACTGAGGAAGATATAGGGATGTTACCCATGACTGAAGTGGTATTTAAAGGTGCGGAAGAATTGAAGGAAATATCGATACATTGGGAAAGCGTAGTTACTCACCTGTAACAGGTGATCTCCGGGAACAGCAGGAATTTAGTCTTCACATATGGGTATCGTCGGTACCGACAAAGCCTGCGCGGGAACGCTCCCCAGCATCCAATAAGAACGCTTTTGGGAGCATCCCTCAGCACATCCGTGCTTCCTTCCCGCCTTTCCAACTGTCCCTCTTCAGTTAAGTTTATAGCTGAGTGAAAAGGATAGAGGGAGAGAGGAAAGAGACAAAGAGATAGAGAGACAACTCCTAGGGGAGGTGGTGGGTTGTGAAGACTAAATTCCTGCTGTTCCCAGAGATCACCTGTTACAGGTGAGTAACTACGCTATCTCCAGGAACAAGCAGGAATGTAGTCTTCACATATGGGGACTCCCTAGCTGAAAATGCCAGGGAGATAGCCCCAGGAAAGGTGGGAATCCTTCCTCCCATGGATCTCTGGCATTCCACCAGGGTTGGTGGGTAGGAGTTGAATTAGGTCTGAAAGAGATTTTGAAGAACAGCTTGGCCAAAGAAGGCATCCTGACGGGAGGCTTTATCCAGGCAGGAGTGGGCTGTGAAGGTGTGTACCAAAGCCCAGGTGGCTGCTCGATAGACACAGAGTGGAGATTAGCCATGGAGGTTGCCATGGCTCTCACGTTATGAGCTGTGACATGGTCCTGAAGAGGAAGATCCTTACTCTCATAAGCAAAGGATATGCATTGGGCAATCCATTTAGATAAAGTTCTTTTGAAGACTGGTTGTCCAAAATGACTAGGGTCAAAAGCTATAAAAAGTTGCGAGGACTTTTTATGCCGCTGCGTTCTCTGCAGCTAAAAAGCTAAGGTCCTTTTACAATCCAAAGTATGAAGGTTTCTTTCTGCATTAGAGGTGTGAGGCCTCGGAAAAAATACAGGAAGATAAATTGATTGATTTAAATGAAAAGGCGAAACCACCTTTGGCATAAAGTGTGGATGAGTTCTAAGAACAACCTTATCATGGTGAAACCTAGTATAAGGAGGATTAGCCACTAAAGCTTGCAGGTCACTAATGCGATGTGCAGAGGTGATTGCAATTAGGAAGATGACCTTCCAGGTCAAAAACGTAAGGGTTGTAGTGGCTAAAGGCTCAAAAGGCGGCTTCATGAGCTGACCGAGAACTAGATTTAGATCCCATGCCACCGGTGGTGGCTTAATGGGAGGTTTGGTTAATAGAAGACCTCTCATAAATCTGGATATGAGTGGATGAGAGGAAATTGGTTGTCCATTCAGAGGCTTATAAGAAGCTGCAATTTCACTAAGATGGACTCTTACCGAATTGGTCTTTAGACCAGAATTCGATAAGTGAAGTAGATACTCTAGTATCAATTCTAAGGGTATGCCAAGGGGGTTTAATCCCTTCTTGGAGCACCATATGGTAAAACGTTTCCACTTGAAGGCATAAGATCTTCTTGTGGAAAGTTTCCTAGAAGCCTGAAGGATATACTTTACCTGTTGGGACAGGTTGAAATCCTGGAGGTCTAAGCCTTCAACAACCAGGCCGTGAGATGCAGAGACTGGGGATTTGGGTGCCATAGTGTCCCGTTCTCTTGGGAAAGGAGATCTGGAACATGCCCTAACTCCAGAGGTGCAGCTTGAGAGAGATGTAGAAGCAGGGGATACCACGGTTGGCGTGGCCATCGTGGCGCTATGAGAATTATGCGACCCCTGTCTCTCTGAAGCTTCATTTTCACAGCATGCCCTCTCCTACAATTCTGAAGCAATTCAATTCTCAAACCTCCGCAATCTGTTAGATCATAAGGTCTCAATACTTCTTGCCCAAGAAGACTAATAAAAGAAAATATTTTTTCACTCAACGTGTAATCAAACTCTGTAGTAAAGGTTGTTAGTGTAGCTGGGTTTTAAAAAGGTTTGGACAAGTTCCTGAGGAAAGGTCCATAAACCATTATTAAGAAGGGACCCAGGATATCAATGCTTGACCCAGTACAAGCATTGTGGAACCTGTGTCTGTTGGTGAAACTGCTAGATACGTATGACCTAGATTGGCCACTGTTGGAAACAGGATACTGAGCTTGATGGACCTTGGTCTGACCCAGTGTGGCATATCTTATGTTCTTATATTATTAAAAGGGACCCAGGATATCACTGCTTTTCCCGATACAAGCATAGAGGAACCTGTGTGTTTTCTGGAAACTGCTAGGTACTTATGACCTAGATTGGCCACTGCTGGAAACAGGATACTGGGCAACAATAACTGAGTTGTGTAGCATTCTCAGTGTGGACTTGGAGCCCTCCACTTCCAGAAGCCAGGTCCTGCCAATTACCAAGAAAATGCAGTTAAACATAATAGCCAAGATAACTTATATGACTGCCGCACAAGCCACATGCTGGTGTCATCTCACTGCCACAGTGTCACTGTGGTAGATATTGCACCCCGCCCTGCTAGTAGATGGGGTGCTGTATGCTGTCCATAGCAGCCCATAGACTATACCCAATGCATATCCCATGCTCATATTCATATCTCACATTGCCTCCCAGGTGACCATAGATATCCCCTGATGACCTGGCTGCTGACCCCAGTGTGCCACCCCTTGAGATGGCAGGAGGAGCGGTACAATGGTGCCCATCAGCAGACCCAGCTGGTTGTGGAGCGTATAATAGGGGTGCTGAAGAGCCGCTTCTGGAGCCGGTATGCAAGATATTTGCATTGTGCTACATACTCCACAACCTGCCACGGATGCGTGGAGTGCCAGACACAGAGCCAGTGGTTGTGGAGAAGCGGAAGGCTGCAGAGGCAGCAAATGGTGATGGTGCAGAGTCTGGGAGCTAGCAGCAGACAAAGGCACTGGTCGACTGTGCGCAGATGATATGTGACAGTTTCTGTGGTGACTGCCCCGCACCAGCATCAGGATAGGACACACAAAATCACCAATAAAGTGCCCAATATTATGCTATGTGTGCAGAGTGATACTTTATTTCCCCTCATGTGTGTCCCCTGCTGGCCATGGGAGCTTGCTCACATGTACACTGCAATGCAGTGGAGCAATGTTCGATGACGTGCTGGCAGTGTCGTCACCCTCCCCAGCAGGGCAGGCTGATGGATATGGATCAGGGCTACCAGGTGGCTGTGCTGGTGTGTTGGCAGCCCCAGCACCCATCCCCTGTGCCTGCATGAGGCCCACCAAACTGCGCAGGGAGCAAGCGATCAATGCCTGGTATGCTGCCATCTACCTTATCAGTCACAGGTGCCCCTCCATGTGGCATTACACATATAATCTGTGGTCCTGCCACTCCTCCTCCCTTGCCTGCTCTATAGCCTGCAGGTCCTGCTGGATACTGTGCAGCTCAGACAGTATGCCCTCTGTGCCAGCCACCAGGCATGCACCCTCCTGAAGTAGCTCCTGGTCAAGATCTGTGTCCCCCTGCATCCACAGGGTCATCCAAGATGGCAAATTGTAGTTCAGCAAGTGGGGCATCATCCATTTCCAGCTCCCCAGCACTGGCAGACACACTGGTCTGCTTCACTGCCCTGGCTGGCACATTGGACTGCTCCTCTGCCCTGGCTGGTGCACTGGACCGCTTCCTGCCCTGTCTGGCACACTGGGTGGCTCCTCTGCCCTGGCTGGTACACTGGACTGCTCCTCTGCCCTGGCAGTTGCACTGGCCCCTATGACCGTGCTGCATCCCAGCTGTGCATTGGCATCATCTGCAGTGGTTGGTGAGGCTCCCCCTGATGCATCTGTTCCAGGGTCGGAGGGTAAGGTCCCTGGCAGGTCTGTGGGGGATCCAAGGTGGCAGACATTAGTGACATGGGTTGCCAGGTCAGCCTATGGGGTGGCACCAGGCCCACTATGGAACCGGCAGGTGGTGTACAGTCTTCACCATCCCCAACTCAAGTAGCACCCAAGGTCCGATAGACATACAGGCAGACCCTAGGTGGACGGAACCATGGTTTGGAAACATACATGGCAATCACGATGCCACCCAAGCCATGGGGCACCCTACTCACCCTTCTGTGTGCCTGTGGTGGATCTTTTAAAGCCTGCAACCCCTGAGATGGCAACCTCCCCAATGAATTGCAGCACCTGTTCCTCCAGGGGGGTGAGTCTGTGCTGCAGCGCAGGTGACAGCCTTCTGTCGCTGGCCCTCTTCTCCTTTGCTGCCCGCTGTACCATCCACCATTTCTTCTTTATATCCTCCATGACCCTGTTGTGATAGTGGACAGCATTAAACCTCCTGATGATGTCACGCTATGCTGTCAGCTGTCGTGATGCTTCTGTATGAGCCCGAGGGCCATAGTGGTCTTAGAGGGCATGACGTTCGCATTCAGTGTTCACTTTGCTGCTCTTGGTACCATATCTGCTATTGAGCTATGGTGGTGTTAGGCTACCTGCATAGGTCCTTTTACACATCTACGGCTATAACATGCATTGGCACCACACTCCATCCAAAGGCATATCCGGTACCTGCATAGGCTCCTCAGTGCTGATGTCTCAAAAATCTCTGTGACAGCTAGCTGCCATAGGACGCCATAGCCGCACAGCACTGCACGATGGCAACACCATATGCATGGACACACAAAGTAGATTACCCAGATAGCACAGTATGTGGGAATGGCCACCAAGGCATGCGGACAGGCACAAAGTGTTGTGCCATGTGTCTCGGTGGGGCAGGGGCACCCTGCATGTGTAACGCCGCTGTGCCACACCTATGCTAACTGCAGCCCATTCTGCATGGTTATGGCACAGAGACGCTACCCATGCAAAACTGTGCCTGTGCCCTTCTGTGCATTTGGTGCCTCGGTACCATATCCACACACATGGATGCACCCACAGGGCACACACCCCATGCCCATAAACCCCGGACCCCCTCCCCCAATCCCACACACCACCCATGCAGACACAGACCACCCATGCACAAAACAGACAACACAGCGTGTTTGCAAAATGGGAACTGTTTATTAACAAACCTATCACAACTGTTGCATTGGTGGCAACAGCAGCATGCAATCAACAGTGGTACATAACACAGACTGCCCCATTATGGCCCATTGCAGGACATACACTGGCATGGGGATGGCCTATGGGTGCAGGAGGGCCCTGCTTGTGCCCTCTTACTGCATCAGTGAGGGCATCCATGTACTCCACAATGGTCAGTGCTGTGGTGTGCACCTCTTCCCTAAGAAGCCGCACTTCCGCCACCGGGGTGGCCAGAGCCCAGTCACTGTATGGACAAGGTGGTGGTGGTGCAGAGGGGCCTGATGTGGCATGGCCATGGTGTGCCCATGGATGCTGGTGTGGTTGTTGGGGTTCCCAGCTGTGCAGGGTGGACCACCACTCCGCTGCCTGTTGCGCATGCCCATGCCGAGCCATGAGGCGAGCATAAGGCCCCCTGGTAGGGATGTGAGCTGTCGTGGCTATGGGCATGGCCAGGGGGTGCAGCTCCTCCTTTAGGCCCCCTGCCAGGTGCCTGCTGGTTGTGTGTGGCACCGCACCGCCATACCTGGGGCACTTGGAGGGTGGTTCCTGCATCCTCCCTCTGTACCCTCCCAGTTGATTCCCTACCCTGTCCCTGGCCCTTTGTTCTCTCCTCCTCTTCTGACTCCCGACCCTTCCCCTGGCCCTCTGTTCCCTCCTCCTCTTCTGACTCCCTCACCTGCCCGTGGCCCCTCCCCCCCAACTCCCTGCCCTCCCATCCTCCTCCTCCTCCATTCCCTCCTCAGTCTCTTCTGACTCCTTTCCCTCTGCTGGCCCCCAAGGCTCCCTCGCTTCCCTCCCCCTCCATTGTGCTGTCCTCCAATGCAGAGTCGCTGGACTCCCTGTCACTGCTGGAGGTACTGCTGGTCTCTGCACCCTTAGTTGGCTCTTCTGGTGCTGCACCGCTGCTCCTGGGTGGAAGGCGTGGTGGGCCCGTGGTGCCTGGGGCCTCCCTGGAGCCAGCTGTGGGGGGAAAGGAGGGGGTTTTTGGTCTGCACAGGCATGGCCTGGGGTGGGACTGGTGTACCTCCAGGGGGCCCACACATGCAGCACACAATCCACCTTCGGGCCACTGGGGCGTGTCACCCCCACAGTGCACACTGCATGCCTTCCAGTCAGCTCTGTTCTCCCCCACACATGCCCAGCTGTGGCTTGCCACCCACCCCCCGGGCGATGGGCATGCATAGGGGACAGTGTGGGCAGGTGCTGAATGTGCACCTGTGACCACCCCTGTGGGTGTGTGCCCTGTAGTGCCCATCCATGCCATGACCTGGCCATGTGTGTGCACACCTGCATGTATTGTATGCCTGCTGGTGCACAAATGGGATAGTGGTACCGCGGGATGGCACGGCTGACCAGATCATGTTCCGTCATTGTGTACAGAGTCCACCACCAGATGGTCTGCTTGCACCTATCCAGTAGCCATGGCTGCTATCCCCTGCATCTGTTGCACTCCACTGTGTACCCCACTGACCTTCCTCGACTGCCAGCCGCTCCTGATGTGCTGCAACTGGTTTGATTGTTAGCTGCGCAGTGGGTGGTAGTGGCACTTCATGGCCTCCATGGTGCATCGCATGCCATAGGAAGCGGGGCATACACATGGGTTCAGTTGGGTGCTTCCATATTGCCTGTTGTGCGTACCTGTATCCTGCCTCAGTCTGGTGACCTGCCCATCCTGGGATCAGGGGCATACCCATAGGTAGCAGGTGTGGGTGCATAGGATGGTACACCTCTGGCATCTGCCACTGTATTTCTGCTCATTGCTACAATGGCCCTTTGACATGTGCACTATGCCACCAGAAATGATGCCATCTGGGCCACTGTGGGAGATCATTTTGTGGGAGGTCATTTTGCATCCAGTGATCACCAGATGGTGTGGTTCAGTATTAGGACTAGGGCTGTTAGAATCCATTCCAAGGTGAGGATCTTAGACTTTAGGAAGACTAACTTTGCGAAGATGGGCCAATACCTCAGGGAGTCGTTAGTGGGATGGGAACAGATGGGGGATGTAGAAAAACAGTGGGCAAAACTGAAAGGGGGTATTTTAAAGGCAACCAACCTTTTTGTTAAAATGGTAAATAAAGGCAAAAGGAACAGGAGACCGCTATGGTTTTCGAAGAAAGTAGCTGAAAAAGTGAAGAAAAAGAGGGAGGCCTTCGTGAAATATAAGAGATCACAGAGAGAGGAAGACAGGCATCTGTATTTGGAAAAACTTAGAGAAGCTAGCAAAGTAGTCAAGAAAGCAAAGATTCAAAAGGAGGAGGAAATAGCCAATGCAATAAAATGGGGGGATAAGACATTTTTCAGATATATTAGTGAGAAGAGGAAGGGAAAAAGTGGTATTGTCAGACTCAAGGGTGCGGGGGGAAATATGTAGAAGCTGAGAAGGATAAAGCGGAATTGCTTAACAAATATTTTTGTTCTCTGTTCACAGATGAAGAACCAGGAGCAGGACCTCAGAAAACACCCACAAATAAGAACAGAAGTGAGGGACATCTTGAACAAATTTCAAAAGACTGTGTTCGTGAGAAACTATCTCAACTTAAAGTAGACAAAGCGATGGGACCGGATGGGATACACCATAGAATATTGAGGGAACTTGGGGACGTTCTAGCAGCTCCACTGACTGACCTTTTCAATGCCTCGTTGGAGTCGGGAGTGGTGCCAAAGGACTGGAGAGAGGCTCATGTGGTGCCTTTACACAAAAGCGGAAGTAAGGATGTGGTTGAAAACTACAGGCCGGTTAGTTTAACTTCGGTGGTGAGTAAATTATTGGAAACGCTGCTGAAAGAGAAAATAGTGAGGTTTCTGGAGTCCAGCGGATTACAGGATCCGAGGCAGCATGGATTCACCAGAGGCAGGTCTTGTCAGACAAATCTGATTGATTTCTTTGACTGGGTGACCAGGGAGTTTGACCGAGGGAGAGCTCTAGATGTGGTGTATTTAGATTTCAGTAAAGCCTTTGACACTGTTCCTCACAGGCGACTTATAAACAAACTGAGCACCCTAGGAATGGACCCTAAAGTTACTGCTTGGGTTAGAAATTGGTTGGGTGGGAGGCGACAAAGAGTACAAGTAAATGGAGCTCACTCTGAGGGGAAGGATGTTACCAGTGGTGTGCCCCAGGGATCTGTCCTTGGTCCGATTCATTTTAACATCTTCGTTAGTGATATAGCGGAAGGGCTTTCAGGTAAGGTTTGCCTCTTTGCGGATGATACCAAAATCTGCAATAGAGTAGACACCCAGGAAGGGGTAGATAACATGAGGAGGGATCTAGCTAAGCTTGAAGAATGGTCTAGAATTTGGCAGCTGGGATTTAATATTAAAAAATGTAAGGTCATGCATTTGGGCTGCAGCAATCCAAGGGAGCAATATAGTATAGGGGGTGAAGTACTTTTGTCCACTAAAGAAGAGCGGGACCTAGGCGTGGTTGTGTCTGATGATCTTAAAGTAGCTAAACAAGTAGAAAAGGCGACGGCAAAAGCTAGAAGGATGCTTGGGTGCATATGGAGAGGAATGGCTAGCAGAAAAAAGGAGGTGATAATGCCTCTGTATAAGTCTTTGGTGCGACCACATTTGGAGTATGGTGTGCAATTCTGGAGACCGCACCTTCAAAAGGATGTGAACAGGATGGAGTTGGTGCAGAGGGTGGCTACTAAAATGATTAATGGGCTTCATTATAAAGCATATGAGGATAGACTTAAGGATCTTAATATGTACACCTTAGAGGAAAGGCGGGATAGAGGTGATATGATTGAGATGTTTAAATACCTCCGTGGCATAAATGTTCAGGGAGAGAGCCTCTTTCAATTAAAAGCAAGTTCTGCTACGAGGGGACATGGGATGAGGGTGAAGGGAGATAGATTCAGGAGTGATATGCGGAAATATTTCTTTACGGAAAGAGTAGTGGATCCGTGGAATAGTCTCCCAGTGGAGGTGGTAGAGATGAGGACATTAATTGAATTCAAAAAAGCATGGGACCAACACAGAGGCTCTCTAAAGGTAAAAAGTGGACTGTTGTAGTTGTTGTTATGGAAGGACAGACTAGATAGGCCATGTGGTCTTTTTCTGTCATCATGTTTCTATGTTTCTACTGCTTCACCTGTGTCACCTCTCAGGCCCCTTCAGCCACCTCTGCAGTCCTCCCCCCTTCCCTTGCTATCTGTTGCATGCAGGCTTTCCTTTGCACCATGGTACTTGATTGTGGGCTGTGTATAGCCTCGGCTGTGGGCATATGTCATTTCAGGGGGCATCTACTGCCTCAGAGGCCACATCACTGCATGGTTTGTTATGCGTCGTGCAGGTGTCACGGTTTGTGCATGCTTACCATTATATATCTCTCATGTTCTGTGGCATCACATCATCGACATGCTGCGACAGCCGGCTAGGGGGTGGCAGGCAGTGGTGGCAGATCCGCTTGCAGGGACAGACAGGCAACACATATGTGGATTCTGCACTACAGCCCTATCTCACTGTGCAGACACACAGCTGTGCCTTTCAGGGTGTGTGTGGACTAGCATAGTGCTCTGCCTCCCAGCCCGTTGAGGCCTCTTTATCTGCACAGCCAGTGTTGCATGCCCTTCCATATGGCTGTAAACAACCACAGCACCCCCTAGCGCCACAGCATGGATCGGGCAAGGGTCTCACTCTCATCGGGGCTGAAATTCACAATCCCCTAGCTGCCATGCCACTGGTGTCTATCTGCCCAGCCACAAAGGACTCTTGCACAGGCATCAAATGGGGCCTGCGTGAAGATGTCATCTATGCATGGGTATGCTGGACGAGCGATACACAGGTTCATGCATACTTGCCGTCCTGCTTCTCTGGTTGCTGGTTTGGTGACATATACGAGTATCATGGGTCAACCTTAGGCAGAGAGCCAGAGTTCCGGGACCTGTGCTTATCCATCCCTCCCTTATTCCTCCGCCTCCCCCCTTTCTCCCACCCCCCACACTCCTCCCTCCTTCTTCCCCCTTCTCCTCCTCCTCCTTTCCTCCCCTCTTCCCCCTTCGCCCTCCCCTACCCCTCACCCACCCCACCCCTCCCCCTTTTTCCCCCTCCCCTTTCTCCCTCCCCCCTCCTTTCCCCTTCCTCCTCTCCCCCCTTCCCCTCCCCTCCTCGCTTTTTCCTTCCCCCCCCTTCACCTTCTGTCTCTTTTTCTCTCTCTCTCTTTTTTCTTTCTCTGTCCCCCTTCCCCATTTTTCCCTCCTCTCCTTTCCCCCTCCTACCCTCCCTTTCCCCTCCTCTCCCCCCTCTGTTTCCCCTCATTACCTTGTTTTTGTCACTTGATGAAATATGAGATTGCAGACCTGCTATTAGTAATCTGTGAACTATCATTAAAATCATCTCTAATTCCTGAAGATTGGAGGATAGCCAATGTAACACCAATTTTTAAAAAGGGTTCCAGGGTGATCCGGGAAACTACAGACCGGTGAGCTTGACGTCAGTACCGGGAAAAATGGTAGAAACCATCATAAAGAATAAAATTATTCAGCATTTAGATAGTCATGGCCTAATGGGAGACAGCCAACATGGCTTTAGACAAGGAAGATCTTGCCTTACTAATCTGTTATGTTTTTTTGAAGGTGTGAATAAACAGGTGGACAAAGGTGAGTCGGTTGATATAGTGTATCTGGACTTTCAGAAAGCTTTTGACAAGGTCCCTCATCAGAGACTTTTGGCAAAACTAAAGAGTCATGGGATAGGAGGCAGTGTACTACTGTGGATCAGAAACTGGTTAAAAGATAGAAAGCAGGGGAGCAGTGAGTGTGGAGGACCGGAGCTGTAGCCTGCTGAGTGCCGCGTTGGCAGAGCACGCCGGATCAGCTGCACGTTGTTGGCCCTGATGTCATCTGGGGTTTAATTGCGATCCAGCAGCAGCGGTTCCTGGGAGCAGTGAGTGTGGAGGACCAGAGCTGTAGCCTGCTGAGTGCCGCGTTGGCGGAGCACGCCAGATCAGCTGCGCGTTGTTGGCCCTGATGTCACCTGGGGTTTAATTGCGATCCAGCAGCAGCGGTTCCTGGGAGCAGTGAGTGTGGAGGACCGGAGCTGTAGTCTGCTGAGTGCCGCGTTGGCGGAGCACGCCGGATCATCTGCGCGTTGTTGGCCCTGACGTCATCTGGGGTTTAATTGCGATCCAGCAGCAGCGGTTCCTGGGAGCAGTGAGTGTGGAGGACCGGAGCTGTAGCCTGCTGAGTGCCGCGTTGGCGGAGCATGCCGGATCAGCTGCGCGTTGTTGGCCCTGACGTCATCTGGGGCTTATATTGCCGATAGTACCGCGGTCTCGCGGTCGCGCTTGAAGGAGCGCGTTTAAAGGGGCTGTTCTGCCCCTTGAGCGCCCCTTCAGCGCATGAGGAGCACGGAGTGGAAGTTCGTGGAATGGGTAAACGGAAGAAGAAGACCTTAAAGTGAGTACTGTTAATCCGTCGAAAGCTGTAAAAGTTCTTGGCCCCATGGATAAGCACCTGGCTCCCTTAGAGAGGCCTGTAGTGCTATCGCAAGAGGCCTCTAGGTTTTCTTCTCCCATGGATAATTCCTCTACTTCTTTGGGGGATATGAACTCACCCCTGCATGCTGGTCAGAGTTCTTTGGGCCCAGTCACTTCTCCTAATCAGGAGGAGCAACTTTGTTCGCCGGATTTGTCATCTAAGCCGGCCTCTCCTTCGGTATTGACTGATATTGTGGTGGTTCCTATGCCACGAATCCTTCAATCCCCAGGAGATCACTCTGTGGCCCAACAGGCATTTGGATCTATTTTACCTGTGGACACTAAAGATATATCCTTAACTGATGTGTGGCAAGTCCTGTCGCAGATTAAAAAGTCTTTATTATCTGTTGTTTCACAGTATTCTGTTTTTACTAAAGAAACGGTTGCAAAATTGTCTCAGCATGAATCTCAATTGTCCGCTTTGGATAACCAGTGTAAGAAGTTAGACCAACAAGTCCTATCACTACAGAATGTTAATGTTTCATTTATGAAAGATAGTATTTCTCTTCATACCCAACAGGAACTGATGGAAAACTCTCTGAGAGCTAAAAATCTTAGGTGTTTAAATTTTCCACGCACTCGCTTGTTATCCCCTCAGATTTTATTCGATAAATATTTGACTGAAATCCTGGGGCTTGAAGAGAATGCTAAACCTGTAATTAATAAATTGTACTATTTACCGCAAATGGCAGCTAACCCTGGTGGAGTTCTCCAGGGGGTGGCAGCCTTACCTGTACTTGATTCTGTAGACGTGTCTGAGTTTATTGAATCATCTTCTGATCTAATTTCTACCCGGTCAACTCTTTTGGTATCTTTTAATTCAGAGATGGATAAAAATATGGTTATGAGGTTATATTTTCAGAATAAAGATGCTAATTTCTGTGGAGGGACTATAAATTTGTTTCCTGATGTTTCCAGGCAGACGCAGTTGCGACGAAAGGCTTTTATTTCATTGAAGCCTCGTGTTTTGGCTATTGGTGCTACTTTTTATTTGAAATTCCCCTGCAAATGCCTGGTCACATTGAATGGAACCAAATATGGTTTTTTTTGGATATATCTTCCTTAGAAGTTTTTCTTGATTCTCATGGTCCTTAATGGTCTGATTATGTTTTGATAATGATTTACCAGTATGCTAGTAAAATTGAGTTGTAGTTTGGTTTTTGGATACTGACTCCTGTCCTTTGTACTTATATAATAATTTACTTGTTTGAGTATGGCTTGTAGCATTCTCTTTTCTTTTTTGTACTCCCCAAGATGTGGACTTTTTACGTTGTATATTTTTGTTGGATTGAATTTTTGTATTATTATTGGAAATTCAATAAAAGTTATGAATCATGAAAAGATAGAAAGCAGAGGGTAGGGCTAAATGGCCAATTTTCCCAATGGAGAAAGGTGAATAGTGGTGTACCCCAGGGATCTGTGCTGGGTCCTCTGCTTTTTGACATATTCATAAATGACCTGGAAAGTGGAATAACGAGTGAGGTTATCAAATTTGCAGATGACACAAAACTATTTAAAGTTGTTAAAACCCAAGAGGATTGTAGAAAATTGCAACAGGATCTTGATAAATTGGAAGACTGGGCATCAAAATGGCAGATGAAATTTAATGTGGACAAGTGCAAAGTTATGCACCTAGGGAAGAACAACCCAAACTATGGTTACACGATGCAAGGTTCCACTGTATTTCTTGATCCACATGTTTTTTGACTTATGAAGTTCTTATCTTTATTTATAATGATACACTTACATATTTTTATATTTTTATATTTTTAATATTATGTATTTATTTGTTATTATTTAATATTTTTAGTTTATTTTTATGCATATTTATATTTCATACGATTATTTTACCTATATTTCATGTTTTTAATATGTTTTTATTATGATATATATAATTGTTTTTGATGTTTACTTTAGTCACATGCCTGGCATGGTTCAATTCATTGTAATTTGTTTATCTATGTCTTTTATTATTTTTTATTTTCATTTTTAAGTGTACCCCCCTGAGGAAGGCTTCGGCCGTAACGCGTAGGGGACCAACAATAAAGGCACTCGTAGTCATCCATTCTCTTGCCTCTTTGTTTCCTGTTGGACCAGCAAGAGCCTCCTGCTCTCTTTGTGCCTGTCCACTTTAGGAACCACCACACAGGAAAAAGATTTAGGCGTTATTGTGGATAACATGTTAAAACCCTCGGCCCAGTGTGCAGCGGCGGCCAAGAGAGCAAATAGAATGCTAGGTATCATAAGGAAAGGAATGGAAAATAAAACAAAAGATATTATAATGCCTCTATATCATTCCATGGTGAGACCGCACCTTGAATATTGTGTGCAATTCTGGTCGCCGTATCTTAAAAAGGATATAGCGTTATTAGAAAAGGTTCAGAGAAGAGCCACCAAAATGGTAAAGGGGATGGAAGGATACTCCTATGAAGAAAGGCTAAAAAGGTTAGGGCTCTTTAACCTGGAAAAGAGACGGCTGAGGGGAGATATGATAGAAGTCTATAAATTAATGAACGGAGTGGAACGGGTAAACGTAGATCGATTGTTTACGTTATCAGAATATAGAAAGACTAGGGGACATGCAATGAAGCTACAGGGTAAACTATTTAAGACTAATAAAAGAAAATATTTTTTCACTCAACGTGTAATCAAACTCTGGAATTTGTTACCGGAGGATGTAGTTAAGGCTGTTAGTGTAGCTGGGTTTAAAAAAGGTTTGGACAAGTTCCCGGAGGAACAGTCCATAAACCATTATTAAGAAGGGACCCAGGATATCAATGCTTGACCCAGTACAAGCATTGTGGAACCTGTGTCTTTTGTGGAAACTGCTAGGTACGTATGACCTAGATTGGCCACTGTTGGAAACAGGATACTGGGCTTGATGGACCTTGGTCTGACCCAGTATGGCATATTTTATGTTCTTATGTTATGTTCTTATATGTTCATCTTCTGGTGTTTTAGCTATTTATTAGTTTTACCTTCTTATCACTTGGTGTTCTATTACTTGGTGTTTTAGTTATTTATTAGTTATTTATTTTCAATTATTTACTATATTCGCCTTTACCATTCCCTCTCCTTAGTTTTTATCTGGTTCTCACTCTCTTTCTTTTATATCGGAGTTTATGGCACAGTGTCATTTAATTATGTGGCCCCACAGAGTTGTGCTTGGTTTTACAACAATGTACAGCTTCATAGATGTACCCCTCCCCCTTTTAGTGTACACGATGCTTTATGTTACAGGATTGATCACTCGCAGTTTTAATTTGTTTATTTTTTTTTTCAATATTTTACATTTGAGCTCCGATCTCTTCTTCATTTTGAGTTTTAGATTTTATTTTTATTTTTCACTGGCATACATGGAACAGTGGTTACCCTGCTGTTCCTGTCTACATGTTCTCTTTTTTACACTGCCTGTCAAGGAATCAGCCAGACACAGGATAAGGTTTTCACCTTTTTGATTTATATTATTCTTACTGCCAGCTATCACCATAATCACTGGTTTGGCCGCAATATTCTACATATTACAATTCTGTTTCCTACATTGGTTTGTTGATGTTCCCTTGTTCCTCTCTGCACTGAATCACTGTTTGCATCCTGCCGGTCTTGGTGTGGTTATGCATTATTACTATGTTACGTCCTTCAATCATTGGAACAGTCTTATTGTTTTATCCTTGGTACTCACCCCACATTGACATACATGTCACGATAGTGCAACGTGTTCTGGGATCTACAGTACAGTGTACAGTATTATTTATTTGGTGTGTTTCCTGATGTTTGTTCTAATTTTTTGTTTTCACTTTATTTTCACTGTCATTTTTATGTTTGTTTAAGACTGCAATTCTGGTCTTTTACGCCTGGCATATTGGTTTTGTATTCAATTATGCATGCCCAGTTCACATTAGACACTTGGAGCGAACTGATCAAAGCAATAAAAAGCACCTGTCACACCCTCATGGCTTCTTTTCCTTTACAACAGATTGAGATGCAGTTTGCTGTAACATTTGTTTAGTAAGACTTTCAATCCTTTGTCAGGTTTAAATAACACCCCAAAAAAGGATAGTTATAACCTGTTTATCCCTCAGTTGATATTGCGAAGGGTCTACTCAACTTACTAGGTGTACGAGACTACAGGTAGAAACATAGAAACATAGAAATATGACGACAGAAAAAGATCACATGGCCTATCTAGTCTGTCCTTCCATAACAACTACAACAGTCCCCTTTTTACCTATAGAGACCGTCTGTGTTTGTCCCATGCTTTTTTTTTAGCTTCCTCCATACTGGTCTCACATAGTGTTTTAATGCCCATATATGTCCTTTTGTTCCTCCCGTCTCTTCTTCTTTTTAGTCTGGTGGTCACCATCGCTTCATAAGATTACTAGGTCCTCCACTACGCAAGCTTCAAAACAGCCACAGGTTTGGCCGCTAGCCCCCCTGGAGTATAGCAGCCCCCTCATGCCACAACACAGATTGGGCAAGGGTCTCACTCTCATCGGGGCTGAAATTCACAGTCCCTTCACCGCCATGCCACTGGTGTCTATCCGCCCAGGCAGCCTGTGGGACCTGCGTGAAGGTATCGTCTATGCACAGGTATGCCAGATGGGCGATACACCTTAGGTGCAGAGCCCGAGTTCCAGGACCCGTGCCTGTCCGTCTATGCCGTGATGGATCCTTGCCGCTGTGCTCGGTTTGTGCTGCATTTTCGTTGCTTCCGGTTCTGGCAGTACATGTCTCACGATTCAAGCACTTTTCCTGAACAGGTAACTTTCTGTGAATATGGCAGGCCTCGGCACCTTGTTGAAAATCGGGTTCATGGAGCTTTGTATAGTGTTTGGTAGACCCAGGAGTCCTTAAGAAACCTCTACATTACTTTACCTTTCACTACTTTACCCATGATTCTGCCAACAGGAGAATGACGCATGGTGCTTCCTCTCCCCTTGCGGTAGAATCAGATAATTCTCCAGCTCCTAAAATTTAGGGGCCCGATTTTCCTCTAGGCAGGCTATGTGCCACATCGGTGCAAAGTTCTGCCCGCCAACCCTTAAACCTGGATATTTAATGCTGGGGTCATATGCAGCCCCAGCAATGAATATCCGGATAGCGCCACACAACCCGGAAGCCGCCAAAGCTAATCTTGACTTGAAAACCTAAATATGTACACTTTGGAGGAGAGGAGGGACAGGGGAGATATGATTCAGACCTTTAAATACTTAAAGAGAAATGATGAACAAACAAACCTCTTCCAAAGACGGGAAAGCTGTAAAACTAGAGGGCATAACAGGAAGCTGCCAGGTGGTAAATTGAAAGGCAATGTCAGGAAATATTTTTTCACTGGAAGGGTGGTGGATGCTTGGAATGCCCTCCCGATGGAAGTGGTGGGGGCAAACACGATGACGGAATTCAAAACGGCATGGGACAAACACAGTGGATCCCTTTACAGCAACAGGATAAAAACAAAATAAACGGTACCATGTAACTTCTGAACCATCTAACGTCTCAACAAATAGGGGTGTCCTACTTGGAGTGGTGGGTTCACCCCTAAACAAAGGCATGGGCGGGGTGGCCTGCACAGAGCGACAGGTGCACCTACTCTTGCCTCTTGCTGGGCAGACTAGATGGACTATGCTGGTCTTTATCTGTCGTCATTTACTATGTTACTATGTAATCGGGCAGCAGCCAATATCCCTGCTGCCTGGTTAGCACCTTTCCCCACCTCCGCTCCACCCCAGAATGCCCCCACATGTGCCGATGCTAACCAGATGGCATTGGGATACGTAGGGAAATTATAAACATAGAAACATGACGGCAGAAAAAGACCATATGGCCTATATTAGTCTGCCCTTGCATATCAACCAATACAACAGTCCCCTTTTTTCCTTTAGAGATCCTCTGTGTTTGTCCCATGCTATTTTTAAATTCAGATACCGCCCTCATGTCCATCACCTCCACTGGGAGACTATTCCTTGCATCGACCACTCTTTCTGTAAAGAAATATTTCAGCATTTACTCCTGAGTCTATCCCCTTTCACCTCATCCTAAGTCCCCTCCTAGCAGAGCTTGCCTTCAGTTGAAAGAGGCTCTCCTCCTGTGCATGTATACCATGGAGGTATTTGGACATCTCCATCATACCTCCTCTATCCTGCTTTTCCTCTAAAGTATACACATTGGGCCTGATTTTTCGAAGGCATTTACACAGGTAACTGCCCTAGTTATCCATGTAAATGTCATATCCAGGATTTTTGAAGGGCACCTACAAGGGTAGTGCCCTTCGAAAATCCCAGATATGTCCCTAATGTGCCCAGATGCTCTGTGCTTAGCATCTGGATGTGTTAGGGGCATTCCAGGGCAGAGCAGGGGCAGAGGAAAGGGTTAACCGAGTAGCACTAATTTTTGATGGTACCCGCTTAGCCCTCTGCGCTTTAAAGGAAGGCAAGATTTTCCCTTGCCTATCTTTCAGGCGCAGGGACTAAGCATTGAAAATTGATGCTACCTGGCTAGCTCCTACGGCTTCCAAGGTGTGCGGCGAGACCTGGATTTTCAATGCTGGGGCCGCATATGACCCCAGCTGAAATTCGGGCCCTTTAAGTCTGTCTTCATATGCTTCATAACGAAGACCACTGATCTTTTAGTAGCCACCCTCTGCACTGACTCCAACCTGTTTATATCCTTTTGAAGGTGTGGTTTCCAGAATTGCACACAATACTCCAAATTAGGTCTGGCGGCACTGGCACTACCCGCCTGCAACTGGAGCAACTGGTGTAGTTTGTCCGACACCACCTTGGCCTTTGTTGGAGCATGACATGGGGATTGTACAAAGGCATTGGATAGAGGCCATGCAAGCTCCAGAGCACAGCCCCATTGAATGATTTCCAGTACCCATTGGTCAGAAATGATCACAGCCCAGGCACAGTAAAACATTTGTAACCGACCTCCTATTGGCAATTCCACCTGGACCGCGCTGGCTTCATTGCGTCTTTTTGCCTGGAGCTTGCAGGGAGGTAAAGAAACCCCTGCCGGCTCCTCGGAAGCATCGAAAGCCTGCTCCACAAAAGCCAAAACATCCCCGCTGGAAGGATGAAAATCAGCCCAACCAAAAACACAGAAAATCCTTAGGCTGGCCCTGCTGAGGAACTGCCTGTTTAGGACCTTTTGGTCGATCCTCGGGCAGCCTTCCACCCTTGGTTTTATCTAAATCCTTAACCAACTTGTCCAGGGCCTCCATGATCAGGAGTTTCCCCTTGGAAGGCAGCTTGCTAAGACGGGTCTTGGAGGATACATCCGCAGACCAATTGCATAATCAAAGAAACTGCCGGGCCACAATAATCAAAGTCATGGTCTTGGCCATGGCCACCACCATGTCATAACAGGCATCCACCATGTATGCCGCTGCTGATTTCAACTTGACTCTTTCCGAACCAGACACCCGTTCCGCCTCTCTCGCTTCTAAAGCTTGCAGCCAACAGATAGACGCCCTTGTCACATAGGCCCCACAAATCGATGCCTGCAGTGTCAGTGTACTAGTATCAAAGGCCTGCTTCAACAAGGACTCCAGCCTCTGGTCCTGCTGGGCCACTCTGCCCTCTTCTGGGATGGTCGTCTTTCTTGTCACTGCCGTCACCAGTGTGTCCACCTTAGGTATTTTCAAAAGCTCCTTGTCCTCCTGAGGAATGGGGTACAGACATGTCATCGCCCTACCCCCCTTAAAATGGCTTCAGGAACCTCTCATTCAGCCTTAATCATCTTCCTAATTACCCTGTGCACAGGGAAGCACATCTGGGAACCCTTGAAGCCCTGCAGCAATGGATCTTCTAAGGGCTTCTCAGGGTGCTGCTGTTATAGTAGGGACTGCAAGGGAATGACTGATTAACAGAGCCAGCTCCTCCCTATCAAACTGCCTAAAAACACTTGGGTCATCCCCTGGAGGAATTTCCCCTTCCTTCAGGTCCATCATTGCTGATTGTCCCCCCAGATGTCAGAGATTCCCTACCCCAATTCCTCTAACTGGAGACTGTAGAGAGTCCTGCTCCCCCCAACAAGTACAGCTCTCCCTTCCCTTTCTTAGCCAGAGGTTCGCCTACTTCCGAGGGGCAACATCTGTCCCACTGGTATGGAAGGGTCTGTGCCTGGGATGGAGCATCTGCTTGCTTGAGCTTCAGGAAGTAGACTTTATGCAAAGCCAAAATGAAATAGGGTGAAAAGAGACACCGTCATGTGTCCACTCCCCCCCCCCCCCAATGAGTGCACCGGTGTGAAGAGCAGGAGCAGGCCCGACCACGTGGAGAGCTCCGCTGAAGCCTCTGAAGCTCCCCACTCTCAGCCCACTGAAGTAGCTCTGATCCAATCGCCAACTAACCCCCGCAGCCTGCCATTTCCTTCTCCAGTTATTTCTAAGAGCTCCTTATATCTACTGTGTTCCTTTTTTTTAAACTTAGTTCAAAAACTATATCAGGCTCACTATACCATCAGGAAGCCCAGCAATCTCACCAGATCTGTGGGCAATCCAGCTGGGGGGAAAGGGAGCCTGGCTTAACCATGCTATTTTACCCCGGGGCTCCATCAGATCCAAGCACAGGCCTTGGCCACTGGTGACAGGCTCTGACACTCAACTCGCCCACCACTCCAACAGCAAATGGAGTGAACCCAGCTCCCAGGCTTTTCCACTGCAATCCCGTGTCTGTGAACTCTCCAAGTACCCCCCAGAAACCTAACAGAAAACTCATCAAATAAATTTCAAGGGAGCCTCCTTCCAGGAGGTTACTCCCTCAGCTGCTGAGGACTGAGAATACTGGATTCTGGGGCTGAAGAGGGTGCTCTTATGCTGTGATGTCAGAATCCTTTCATGCTCAGTCCTCAGCTGCTATTGAAGGGGGAAAACCCAATCGTGTCAAATTTCCTGGACTGGACTGGCAGGATGATATGGAAAGTAGAAGGTTGTACTTTACAATGAACAAATATCATGGAACAGTAACATCTTGTCTTGCAAAGCATCTTTTTTTATTTAGTTCACGTCTTCCAGTAGCAGTTCAAGGTGAGTTACATTCAGGCACAGTAGATATTCCTCTGTCCCAGGCGGCTTATAATCTAAGGGGCCCTTTTACTAGTGCAGCACTTTATTTATTTAAATGGTTTATATAGCACTTAATCTTACAGCCAAGGCAGTTTACATGGAGCAGATTAACATGGGGTTACATAGAACATTGAATATTAAACAATAAACAATTCTGGAGACCGCAAATTTCAGCTCAGAGCCTCCCAGGCAGAGAAACGTTTGCAGGTGAGAAGGAACCATAGAGAGCAGGAAGAGAGAGCCAGAGACAGTGGGGAATAATGAAGCCGAGGAGAGTGAGGGGAGAGGAAGGAGAGGGCATCTACGGCAGCAGACAATAGGGGGGCAGCTAACATTCCCGGGGTGAGCTGGGAAACTACAGACCAGTGAGCCTGACATCAGAGCTGGGCAAAATGGGTACAACCAATACAAGGAACAAAGCAACTAAGGCTGGAAGCCCCTCGCGCCTCACTATTCCATTTAAGGCTCATAATGTCAGCTCTCACTCCCTCGGATCGAGGAGATGACAGCTGAGATAGTCGGCCTGCACATTCTCTTCTCTTGCTATGTGCTGGGCTGAGAGGGCTAGAAGATGATGCTCTGCCCAGTGAAACAAGAGATGCATCTTGCACGTTACTCTAGGACACTTTGTACCCCCCTGACAGTTGACATATGCCACTGCTGTAGCGTTGTCTGAGAGGATTCGAACGGCTTGCCCCTAGAGCAGATTGACAAAATGCGCCAGAGCCAAACAAATGACTCAGGCCTCCAGACGATTGATGGCCCATTTGGCCTCCATCCATGACCAAGTGCCTTGAGTGGAGAAACCCAGAGAATGGGCCCCCCAACAGGCAAGGCTGGCATCAGTAGTCGGAATCACCCATGTTGTCGTATCCAGCAGCATGCCCCAAAGCATATTGCTGTGGAGGTCAACCACCTGAGGTTGTTTCATGCTGAGGGGTAGAGGGAGCCATACTCGAAAATTCTGAGAGCTTGTGGACCAGCATGTCAACAGGGCATGCTACAAATGGTGCATATGAGCATGGGCCCCTAGGCACCACTTCCATGGTGGAAGCCATTGCCCTGAGGACCTGCAAGTAATCCCAAGCCCTGGGAGCCGAGGGCTTCAAGAACTCATGGAACTGACAGTTGAACTTGCGCCACAGTTCTGGCTTGAGGAACTCTCTGCCAGGGCGAGTGTCAAAACGAGTGCTGAGAAATTCCAGATTTTGGGATGGTGTCAAGCAACGCTTTCGGTGATTGACTATCCAGCCGAGCCTTTCCAGCAGCTTAACCACACGCCGGACAGAGCAACTGGCCTTGGACCAAGATTTTGCTCGAATAAGCCATTCATCCTTTTAGGGATGTACACAGATCCCTTTGTGCCACAGGGCAGCTGCCACCACCACCACCACCACCATGACCTTGGACAAGGTCCACAGCGCAGTCCCCAGCCCAAACGGTAGATTACAGAACAGGAAGTGCTGTCCCAGAATTGCAAACCTGAGGAAACGCTGCTCATCCGGTCAAATGGGAATGTGTAAGTATGCCTTAGATTTGTAAGATTAATCAGCAGAAACTGCAACCATACCTGGAACAAGAACTTCCTGAAATGCAAGCAGGGTTTAGGAAAGGGCAGGAATGAGAGACATCAATGCAGATATGAGATGAATCCTTGAAAAGATTAAAAAATACCAAAAGGATATCTATATATGTTTTATTGACTACAGCAAGGCTTCTGACCGTGTAAACCATGAGAAACTCTGGGCCACATTAAGAAGCATGGGTATACCAGAACACCTGATAGTTCTCTTGCACAACCTTTACATTGATCAAGAAGCCACAGTTCGAAAGGAACTAGGAGAAACAGAATGGTTTAAAATCAGCAAAGGTGTACGATAAGGCTGCATATTTTCCCATTACCTGTTTAATTTATATGCAGAACAAATCATCAGAGAAGCAGGACTGTAAGAAGACAACAGAGGTATGAAGATTGGTGGGAGACTCATTAACAACCTTCGCTATGCTGATGATACTACATTACTGGCTGAAAGTGAAGACGATTTGAAACATTTGCTTCTGAAGATCAAGGAACATAGTCTTAAAATGGGCCTGCATCTTAATGTAAAGAAGACAAAGATCCTGACAACTGGCAAAATCAATAAGTTCATCATTGATGGAGAATAAATTGAAATAGTGGATAACTTTAACTTACTTGGATCAGGCAGGGCTGCGAGTCAAAACCCCGAATTGTTCTTCGCGGGTGCTGACGTTGATTTCTTAGGACCTTGGTCCCGCTGTTGGTGCTTTTGCCTGTATGGTGCCTGGTAATGCTGCTGATGCTTGTATTGGGGCTGTTGCTGCCATTTGCGATAAGGTTGGTACCTTTTGGAGCTTGCACTGTTTTGAGTGGCCTTGCGGTAGGTGCGAGGGCGGTCAGAGCCTTCCTCCAAAGTCTGCAGGGTGGTGCAGTGCTCCCGCATGTCATTAACAGTGTCCTTGACCTTATCGCCGAACAAGGAATCGCCCGAGCAGGGAGTGTCTGCAGTGCTGTCATGCGAATCCGTGCGGAGGCCGGAAGCCCGGAGCCAGGCCAGTCTGCGTGCCGAGATGGCCGTGCCCGCCACCCTGGCTCCGGTCTCAAAAGCATCGTGGGCGGCCCGTCCTTGGTGCCTTGTGCAGTCATCCAGCTCTGCGAGTGCAGACAAGAGAGAGGGTGGAATCTCCGGCAGGAGGGAAGTAGCGGATTTGATGCTGCTCACCAGTGAGTCTTGGTAGATCGCGTGCTGGAATTGGTGGGCCGCGATCCTAGCATTCAGCATGGCCCCCTGATAGACTCTCTTGGCCACGTCATCTATGAGCTTGTTGTCCTTACCAGGGGGTGCATTATTGGAGCTGCGTGAGGACTTGGAGCGCTTCAGAGCTGATTCCACCACAATAGAATGGTGCGGAAGCTGCGGCTTCGCAAAGGCCGGGATGGGCTGGACGTTGTACTTGTTATCCAATCTACGAGGACAGGCATGATTGGAAGCCGGGGCCTGCCATATCTTGGTGAGGTTGTCTCGGAGAAGCTGATGGATGGGCAGGACAGGGGTGGATTTAGGGACATCAATGAACTTGAGAGCGCTCTGCACCTCGTCACGTTGGTCCGGTGCGTCCAATGGTGAGATGGAAAGTGTGGTAATGATCTTTTGAATGAACTTGTAGTAGGTAATGTCCTCAGGTGGAACAGGAGGATCAGATGAGGCGTCTGTGTGGGAGGGAGAGCCCAGGCGGGGCGCCGCATCTGCGAGCGATGGCACTGCTGGTACATCCTGCTCCTGAGCAGGGGCGGGGGGTGCCGGGCTGCGCGGCGTCTGGTTGTCAACAGCGCAGGAGGATGGTGCGGCAGGCTGCAGCTGTATGGAGGTCCCCAAGACCAGGGTGGCCAGAGAGGAGGACCACTGCTGCAGCATATCCTGCAGAGGTCTTAGGGTCTCCGGAGCGAGCTCCTGCTGTAATATTTCTGGGGCGGCTAGGGCGCCCGGATCTGGTGGAAGTAGGAACTCTCCGTGCGTATGATGCTCATCATGCTCTTCGTGCTCACTGTGGAGGCTGCGTGCAAGGGATGAGCTTCGGGCAGTGTATGAACGTCGGGATCTGCTGGATGAAGAAGAGGAGACACTGCGCTGGCTGGAGCTGCTGGTGCTGGATCTACGGCTTCTGTGCCTTGATTTGGCTTTGTGTCCACTCCTATGTCTGTGCTGACGTTGTCTGCTCCTTGATCTCCTGCTGCGCGATCTGTGATGCCCTCTGCTCCATGATCTGCGCCGAGATTTTCCCCCTCTGCGCTGAGACCGCTTCCTGCTCTGATGAGTGTGGGAGCGCCGTCGGGAGCTGCACGGAGAGCGTGTGCTCCGGCGGTGGTCTGCGCTCCGGGAGTGTTCGCGCTATCGGCTGGGTGCTCCGGAGGCTGCCCCCGTGATGCTGAAAGTGCTGCCAGCGTGGTGGAGACTCAGCCGGTCAGCGTCATCGAGGTCTGCGCTGATGCAGGGGGTGAGAGGTTGGCCGGAAGCAGTCAGCGGAGCAGCCGGAAGTGCCGCAGAAGAGATAGGGAGTTCCTCCGGCAAGATGTCAGCCTCCAGGAGAGCACATGTGGAGCTGAGGAGCCCATTCCCACGGCGGGAGATGGAGGCCTGACCAGGCGCGTCCCCGGCCGGAGCGGCAGCAAGAATAACATCACCGGAAGAGGTACTCACTGCGGGGGGGGGGTTGAGGAAGTCAGCTAGAGCGTGCTGGCGTGATTTTAGTGCCTGGGGGGACATGTGGCCCACAAGCGGGGCAGTCTTCCACGGCATGCTCGGACCCAAGACATCTGATACAAAGTTGGTGCGAATCGGAGAGGGCCATCTTGCGAGAGCAGCCGGGGCATTTTTTAAAGCCGAGCTTATTCATTAGAGACTTGAATCTTGTTACTTGGATCTTGAATCTTGAATCTTGTTACTTCAGTGAGAGAAAATAAAAAACCATCTTGCTGGCAAGGCGGAAGACAAGAACTGGCCAGCTAGGGGCGGATCGGGAGGTGGGGCTACCGGTCAGGCACAGAAGGCTAAAGCCTTCTGGGCTAGTGAGAGTACTTCCGTTCTGGCGCCGTTGGATGACGTCACCACTTGTGGCTGACTTCATCCTGCTTGCCCTGGGAGAACTATGCTGCGACCAAACTCTGTTGTGTCTGAGCTGTGCTGTGACAGTGCTGTGCTGTGACCAAGCTCTGTTGTGTCTGAGCTGTGCTCTGCTTTGTCTGTGATGTGCTGTGACAGAGCTATGTTGTAACTGAGTTGTGCTGTGACTGGGCTGTGCTGTGACAGAACTGTACTGTGTTGTGTCTGAGCTGTGCTGCGACCAAACTCTGTTGTGTCTGAGCTGTGCTGTGACAGTGCTGTGCTGTGACTGGGCTGTGCTGTGCGAGAGCTGTGATGTGCTGTGAGTGGGCTGTGCTGTGAGTGGGCTGTGCTGTGTCAGAGCTGTGCTGGGGGCAGTGCTGTGTCTGAGCTGAGCTGTAGCTGAGCTCTGCTGTGACCAAGCTTTGCTGTGTCTAAGATATGCTGTTCTGTAACCGAGCTGTGCTGTGATTGTACTGTGCTGTATCTGAGCTGTGCTATGATTTGAGCTTCTCCCAGGGCAAGCAGGATGAGTCAGCCACAAGTGGAGTGACGTCATCCGACGGCGCCGTAGATGGAAGTACTCTCACTAGCCCAGAAGGCTTTAGCCTTCTGGGCTTGGCTACTAGCCCCACCTCCCGCTCCGCCCCTAGCTGGCCAGTCTTCGTCTTCTGCCTTGCCAAGTAAGACGTTTATTTTTTTACTCTCACCATGAAGAAACCAGGATTTAAGAAGTGCACCGCCTGTTCCCGGAAAATGGCAAATTCTGATTCGCACCACCTGATTCGCTGCCTGGGGAAGGATCATGCCGTCCAAGACTGCTCCACCTGCGGCCGCATGTCCCCGAGGGCTCTGAAATATCGGCGGCATGCCTTAAGAGACTTCCTATCTCCGGCTACTGCTGCGACTGCTGTAACACTGCAGGCTTCACAGGTACTCCGCGATGCCCCTCTGCTCTCCGATGCCGCTGTCGCTCCGGCCGGGGACGCGCCTCTCTCGGCCTCCATCCCCCGCCATGATGCTGAGGTTCTCCCAGCCACGTGTGTTCCTCTGGAGGCCTCCATCTTGCCAGCTCAGGCTCCTCCTACGCACCCGGAACTTCCGTCATACTCTATGACGACTTCCGGCCTCCCTGCTGCCAGTCTCCATTGGCGCATACATCCTAGCCATGCAGATGTCGATAGTAGCAGCAGCTACAGCTCCGACAGCTCTTCTGACCGCCGGCGCAGCAGCAGACGCAGAAGCCGTTCAGAGAGATGGCACAGGAAGCGCAGACGCTCCTCCCGAGTTCGAAGCCACGCACGGAGCAGGCACAGATCACATCGGTGCAATAAAGCTGCAGCACGGAGGCACAACGTGAGAAAGCACCACCGGTCCAGTAAACGGCGCAGACAAGCCCGTAGCACATCTCCACAGCACTATGGATCCAGGTACGCTAACGAAGGGGGCAGACACAGCTCTCCCTACTCGGGGACCTCTCACTACAGCCACAAATCACATGGCAACAGCTCATCTCTCAGTGGCGTGGATGAATCGGCCCTCTACCTCTCTGACTCCTCAGCACACGATTCATGACAAGGTCAGATCGCACAGTTGCCTTCAGACACTGCACAAACCACTTCAGATCCCCCGATCTCAGGCACCCCGGACATGCTGGTACTTCTTAATGACATGCTGAAGCAGTGGACTTCTACAATCTCAGGCATGGTCTCTCAGCACGCAATGCCTTCGGCGCATCAAGAAGGCTCTTGCGCAACACGCGCTAATGACAATGACTCTACAAACCACAATCAGACCTCACAGGACACTGTTCCTGCTCAGCCACGCTTGCCTCCAACGAACAAGCCTGCGCAGGCCCTTACCCACAGCACAGACTGCACAGTCGACTCCTCTCCGTCTCACTCCACTTCCTTAGTGGACCAGGACAGCCACCCCGGGCCTCAAGATCCACCGGAGGACCTAACCTACCCAAAGTTCATAAATAAGGTCCTAGCAGCCCTATCAATCACCGCCCCCGAGGGCGCTGACCGAAGCGATGAAGTCCAGGGAGCCCTCAAGTTTGTGGACGTTCCCAAGACGGCACCTGCCTTACCAGTGCATCAGCTCCTCCGGGATAGCCTTCTGAAAACATGGATAACGCCGGCGTCCAATCACCCTTGCCCTCGGAGAATGGACTCGAGGTATGTGGTCCAACCCATGCCAGGGTTCGACAAACAGCATCTTCCCCACCACTCCATTGTGGTGGAGTCCGCCCTTAAGCGGAGTAAGTCCACGCGCATGTCTGCCAACGCGCCACCTGGTAATGAAAACAAGCTTTTAGATGACATCGCAAAGCGGATCTACCAAGGCTCCATGTTGAATGCTAGAATCGCCGCTCACTTATTTCAAATCGCCATCTACCAGGACACACTAGTGGCCAACATAAAAGCCGCCTCCAAAGGCTCAGATCTCCCAGCAGCGCTCTCTTCTGTCATCTCCGATCTCGAGGAATGCACCAAGCACCAGGGTCATTCAGCACACGACGCCTTCGAGACATCCTCCAAGGTGGCTGGAATCGCCATCTCCGCTAGACGGCTAGCCTGGTTCAGAGCCTCAGGTCTACAGACTGAATCCCATGAAAAACTCGCCGACGCACCTTGCACCGGCGACTCGCTTTTTGGTGACAAAGTCAAAGAGACAGTAAATGATATGCGCGAGCGCTGTACCACTCTCCAAACGCTGGAAGAAGGGTCCGAGCGCGCAAAACCCTACCGCAAGACCTCTTCCCATGGCCCATCAGGGAACAAGCGGTACAACTCTTACCGCAGATGGCAGCAGCCCCGTTACAAACAACAGTACTACCCAGCACCATATAGGCAGAAACCACACCAGCGGGAACGTACAACGAAGAAAACCCCCTCCGCACCCGCAAAGAACAATCCGAGTTTTTGACTCACCCCCCTCCCAGATACCGACCGGCGGCCGCCTATCTGCATTCCTACCCTGCTGGGAAAAGATCACGACAGACCAGTGGGTGCTCTCTATCATCGAACACGGCTACCGCATAAACTTCAGGGCTGCTCCACCTCTACGTCCCCCTCCAGAGCGTATTCCACAACCACAACACACGACCGCTACGGACGCGGAAATCAAAGCATTGCTCGCATCCAGAGCGATCGAGCCTGTTCCCTGCAGCGAGATCAACAAAGGTTTCTACTCAAGATACTTCCTTGTCCCGAAAAAGTCTGGAGGTGTACGCCCCATCCTCGACCTAAGAAAGCTCAACAAATGCATCACCAGGGAGAAGTTCAGGATGCACTCCCTGTCCACCATTCTTCCATTAATACAACCTCTGGAATGGCTGGCCGCCCTGGACCTCCAGGATGCCTACACTCACATCCTCATGCACCCTCAACACAGGAAGTTCCTGAGGTTCAGAATAGCAGGGAATCACTATCAATACAGAGTGTTGCCCTTCGGACTGTCCCCTGCTCCCAGAGTGTTCACGAAATGTGTTGCGGTGGCCGCTGCCCATCTCTGCAAGCAGGGGGTTTGCGTATTCCCCTACCTGGATGACTGGCTGTTCTCGGCTCCATCCCGCAGCGATCTGCACATTGCAGTCAGAAAGGCCACCTCACTCCTTTCCGAGTTGGGCTTCCTGATCAACCACCAGAAGTCCCACTTCTCCCCTACTCAACGGCTGGAGTTCATCGGTGCGCATATAGACACCACTCAGACAAGAGCCTTCCTGCCACAGAACAGAATAAGCACCATCATCGCGCTAGCGCGAAAGGTCCTCAGTTCCTCACACACATCTGCTCGTGCGATCCTACGCCTTCTGGGCCATATGGCGGCCACCACCCACGTCCTCCCCTTCGCAAGGCTAAGGATGCGGGTCCTCCAGTGGCACCTCCGCAGCCGCTGGCGCCAACACTCTCATCCCCTGTCCGCTCCAATTCCCAGAGACCCCAGGACAGACAAAGCACTACGCTGGTGGACGAACCCCACCAATCTATCCAAGGGCAAGCTTCTACAGGCCACCCCCCACAAATCACCATGACTACGGACGCCTCTGCACTGGGGTGGGGAGCCCACTGCGCAGGAGCTCGCACTCAGGGATCTTGGGCCCCCCTGGAGAAGAACCTTCATATCAACGTCCTCGAGCTCAGAGCTGTCCGTCTAGCTCTCCACGCCTTCCGAGACCGAGTCCAATGGAAAGTGGTCAAGGTCCTGACGGACAATCAAGTTACCATGTTCTACATAAACAAACAGGGAGGCACAGGCTCTCGGCCTCTGTGCAAAGAAGCCCTCCTCACCTGGCGCCTGGCCCTATCGCTCCAATGCAGTCTCCAAGCCTGCTACCTTCCCGGAGCGGAAAACATTCTAGCAGATCGCCTAAGCAGGCAACTAAGCCCTCACGAGTGGACCCTCCACTCGGAGGTATCAGCATCTCTCTTCAAGGAGTGGGGCCTCCCGCAGATCGACTTCTTTGCCTCACAAGAGAACACCAAATGCCGCCTCTTTTGCTCAAAGAGACTGTCCCAGCACAGGCTAGCGGCAGACGCCTTCGATGTGACGTGGGATCGATGGCACCTGGCCTATGCGTTCCCACCAACTCCGCTCATTGCACGGACTGTTCAATGCATCATCAGAGACCATGCCCTGGTCATCCTAGTGGTGCCATACTGGCCCAGACAGATATGGTTCCCATACTTGCATCGCCTGGCGCTGGAGCCCCCCCCCCCCCTTCGCCTTCCACAGCAATCGGACCTCCTTTCTCAAGACAACGGCACAATGCTCCACCCCAACCTATGGATTTATTTATTTATTTATTTATTTAGTATACATTTGTATACCGCTACTTCCAGCGATCAGCAGCGGTTTTGATTACAGATTGGAAATTGTCAAATCATGACAGGAAATTTTTGAGGTATAAACACATTGATTAGACAGGAAAGCACAGCACACAGAGAACTATTTTACAGGGAACATGGGCTATGGAGGGTTAAGTGGTTTGCCCAAGACCACAAGGAGCACCTGTGGGACTAGAAACCCCAGTCCTTCCGGCCCAAGGTTGCTGTCCTCCAGTGGGATTTGAACCCCCGACCTTCTGGCCCAAAGTACCTTGCCCCAACCACTAGGCCACTCCTCCACTCCATGGATTGCTGTCCTCCAGTGGGATTTGAACCCCTGACCTTCTGGCCCAAAGTACCTTGCCCCAACCACTAGGCCACTCCTCCACTCCATGGATGCTGTCACTGACGGCATGGAAGCTGAAAGGATAGCCCTTGCTCCTTTCAACCTGCCCTCTGAGGTTCAGGACATCATCCTGGCAGCGCGGCGCCCTTCCACTAGAAAATCCTACAACCTGTGGTGAACAGCGCCCTCCTGAGCCTATGAAGACGGATGAAAATCCTGAGGTTCAGCAGGATTTATGCCTATTTGAGAAACCAAGGAAGAAAGAGAGACTCTATTCCACGGAGCTGAGCATGGAGACCAGCCCAGGGGAGGAGTCCTGCAGTCCTGATTGGGCACACCCTGTCCTTGGAAGGGGCGTGACCAGGAGAGAACATGGTTTTAAACCAGAGCATGGCTTTGCTAGTCAGATGAGGAATGGGATTAGGAATGAGAAGAAGATAGAGAAGAGAAAGGAGAAGAGGAAGAATGATTGGAAGTCCAGAAAACAGTATGCTGATACTTGGGAACCTGGCATTGGAAGGAGACCTGCAAAGTTCTATTCAGAGGCAGTGAGTAGAAGTCCCAAGGAGAGAGGACCTAGCCCTGAAATAGACAACCGTTGGAAGGCACAGCCCTGGGAAACAAAGCCTTCAAGGCAGGCACAAGAAAGAAAACAATCATTCTGTGAAGTACCGTTTGAGCCAGAGAGCAACAAACATTGTAACAGCTGGAGAACGTTGGAGCCATCTGAAGTCAGAACGGCATGGCAACAAGTAAGTGAATTGCCACAAAGTTTCCAGGCTGAACGTAAAGCTAACTCTCCTCTTTGTGAAACATTAGCAAAAGAGACTAGCAGTTACTCTGATACAATTAATCTAAGAGAGGAGAAAATAAACAGCCTTAAGCCGGAGGGAAGTTGTATAGCTGATAGCAATTCCCTACCTCCCAAACAGCAGGCTGAATTGCTCCTACAGAGTTTTAAGCAGTTTTTAGAGTTGCAAGCTAGAAGACAGCCAGTGTTACCAGAAGCCAGTAATTCCATACAGCTTGAAGAATTAACACAAGATAATACAGACTTACCAGATTGTGAGAGCATGGATTGCACGGTCTGCAGTGTAGAGATGCCAAGCTGAAAGAAACTGCTTTTTACCGTATGTGAATTGAATGCTACGGAGCTGTTGTACTGCCTTGCTGAGAAAGCTCTAATTATGTGCACCTGATTTTCCCCAGCACTGTGAAGGTAACAGTGGCTGAAAGAGGCTGCAGTGAATCTAACTGACCTCTTGGGGCAAAGTGAGTAATTTGCTTAGAAGTGAAAAGAAGCAGTTATACTTTAAGTTGCCTTTATCCTAAGTTTTCCTGTTAGCATTTGAAGCACCTATTTTGTTTGCATTTATTTGCCATGTGATGGAACAATATCCTTTACTATAATAAATATACTGGAAACCCCATAACTACAACTCTTTATTTCGGAGCAAGAGGAGCAGGAACTACAATACCCAGCATTCCCTGGAGACAGGTTACTCTCCTTCCTCACGAAGCATCAGACCGCTGCTCCTGTCTCTAGCCCCAAGGCCGGGCAGGAGCACCGCAAGTGGCTACGTGGCAGGATTTTCCACGCATGCGCAAGGTGCCCCGCAGAAAACTACAGAAAAGCAACTGCAAGAAAGACCCCGAGTGCAGACCATCCTGAAAGGAAGGAAAGAGTCCCAGCAATGGAGTGTCAGCTGCAACGAGGTTGTGAAAGCGTGAGGCAACACCTGAGCCAGGTAATAAGTGTCCACCTGGGAAAAGATAAGGATACAGGGCTGAGAGTGTTTGCCAGCTAGTTTAAAAAAAAAAGGAAAAGTTTTTTGTTTTTTTTTAAAGTGTGAGGTACCGCACTTGGTTTTTTTTCTGTCTGTTTGTATTCACAGGTACTAAAGATGTCTCTGGATCCAGCAGAGGTATTTAAATGGATGGCCACTCAACTCGAGAGACAGCGAGACTTGAGTCTAGAGTTCCAGGAAAAGAGTGCTGCTGCCCTGCAGGCTCAGCAGCGACCCCTACTGGACATGCTACAAGCATGGGTAGCTGAGCAGAAGACGCCACAGGAGAAACCATCTGTTCCCCCAGGTTTTTCTGCTACAGCTGCACATAGTCTAAATGCAGGGACTATGTTTAATTTTGGCCAGTTAAAGGACAATGAGGATGTTGACAATTTTATTGAGTGTTTTGAAAGAGTGGCACAGTTAAGTGCATGGCCAAAAGAGTGTTGGGCCATCAGATTTGCAGCTTCCCTTACTGGAGAAGCAATGGCTGCCTATAGGAGCATGCCACCCGACCTTGCCGGAAATTATGAGGAGGTGAAAAGAGCGGTCCGGGAAAGGCTAGGCCTTACACCGCCAGCCTACCATAATCTCCTGCGAGCGGTTAAATTGAAACAGGGTGAGACACCGAAAGCCTTAGTATACAGGATAAGCATGTTGTTAAATAAATGGCTTAATCCAGAGAATAGGACTAAAGAGTCTATATTGGAAAGCTTAGTTGTAGAGCAATACATGAATGCTGTACCCAATGAAATAAAAACCTTTCTGATTCTGCAAAGCTGCAAAACCCCACAGGAGGCGGTAGACCTCACAGAACGCTTCTTGCAGGCCAAGGTAATGGCTCATGAAAGCAGTAGTGATTTAAAGGGGGCAGCAATACCTGAGTCAGAAAGGAAGTGGAAATTTCAGAATGAAGCAAGCAAAATGTGTATGCCAACTGTGAAGGCTAGGTTACCACCTAGGAAATGTTTTAAATGTGGGCGAGAAGGGCATATACAGAAGAATTGTTTTAAAACTGCCTTAGTAGCAGAAAGTGCACAAAAAACCCGAGAAGGATTTCTCATTGAGGTAGAGGTGCAGGGAATTGCTACTACCGCGTTATTGGATTCTGGCACGGAGCAGACAATGCTCTCCAAGGTGCTGTGGCAGCAAGTCCAAGCATCAGGGGTAGCAATTCAGCCTGTTCGCAATGTAAAGATCCGCTGCGTACATGGAGGTACATCACTATACCCTGTATACAACCTTCAGGTGGAAGCACTGGGTGTGCTTAAGAAAATTCCCATTGCGGTAGTACCCAAGCTACCAAACCCTATGGTTTTAGGAAGGGATTGGCCCTATTTTTACCGAGAAATGAGACAAGGCCTAACCCCTAAGGGAGCCCTGGTAGCTACAAGAGCCCAAGCTAAGGACTCAGAGAAGGGAGAAGACCCTACTGATGAGGCATTTAGAAGTCTTCCTTCCCATGAGGATTTAATAGCCGCACCTGAAGAGAAGGTGAAGAAAACAAAAGCGCAGAAGCGTAATGGTAGACAAGAACGTTCTCAGCATAGGGCAGAAACTCAGGCTGGCCAGGAATTGCCCTGGGTGCCCGAAGAACTAGTTGGGAAATTTCCAACGTTCCCCAACGAACAACTGGACGACCCTGCCTTAAGTCAGGCATTTAAATGGGCCCAGAGTGATAGGGATACCCTACCTAGGTTTTTCCTGGACACCGGTATTTTGTACAGAGAGAGCAAGGATCCCTATACAGGCGATACGCGCAAACAGGTGGTGGTGCCTGCAACCTTCAAAAACTTGGTTTTGAGGCTGGCCCACGACCATCTGGTCGGAGGACACAAGAGCATCCGAAGTACGTTGGATCAGATCCTGGCAAGGTTCTATTGGCCGGGTGTTTTCAAAGAAACAGCAAGGTTCTGCGAAGCCTGTCCGACATGCCAGCGCGTCTCTGCCATCCACCCAAAGGAAGTGCCAATGATATCAACCCCGGTCATTACAGAACCCATCCATAGAATGGCTATGGACATTGTTGGTCCTTTAATCAAGACACCGAGGGGATTTCAATATATTTTAGTGGTCATAGACCAAGCGACACGATTTCCTTGGGCCATGCCACTACGTAATATATCCGCTAAGGCCGTGGCGGCTGAACTGATTAAACTGTTTTGCGAGGTGGGCTTCCCTCGCGAAGTTCTGACAGACAGAGGAAGCAATTTCCTTTCCAAGTATTTAGCCCAAGTTTGGGAAGCGTTTGATATCCGCCATGTCAAGACCTCAGCCTATCATCCACAAAGCAATGGGCTAGTGGAGAGACAAAATCAGACGATTAAAAGGATGCTGCGCCGCAGTTTAGAAGGAAATATGGCCAACTGGGATACGATGCTACCCTTCGTCCTCTACGCTTGCAGGGAAAGGAAGCAGTCGTCCCTAGGGACAGCGCCATATGAACTTATGTATGGTCGATCACCCCGTGGGGTATTAGATATCCTGAAGGAACAGTGGGTAGAGCCCGACGTACATGAAGTGGGAGTACCAGAATTTCTTAAGGATCTAAAAGGTCGCTTACGCCGCACCACACAAGTGGCGGAAGTCAATTTAAGACACAATCAACGACAACAGAAGGCCTATTATGACCAAGGCACACGGCCGCGCCAGTTAGCTGTGGGAGACAAGGTCATCGTGATGGTGGCAGGCCCAGACCCGAAATTTGAGAGCCAATGGAAAGGCCCATGTACCGTGGTCCGGCCAGTGGGTCCAGTGTCTTATCTCGTGAAGAATAAGAATGGACGCCAACAAGTGTATCATATTAACCTTTTGAAGCCTTGGCATGATAGAACAGCGCTAGCTCAGGTAGCCACCGTAGTGCAAGACAGGAAAGTGGTAGAGAGGGCACAGATCAACGTCAGACCCCGGAGTAGAATCACGTGCTGTGCCTCTGGTCAGATGCCAGCCCGTGATATCTTAAGGGGGGGGATCTGTGGTGAACAGCGCCCTCCTGAGCCTATGAAGACGGATGAAAATCCTGAGGTTCAGCAGGATTTATGCCTATTTGAGAAACCAAGGAAGAAAGAGAGACTCTATTCCATGGAGCTGAGCATGGAGACCAGCCCAGGGGAGGAGTCCTGCAGTCCTGATTGGGCACACCCTGTCCTTGGAAGGGGCGTGACCAGGAGAGAACGTGGTTTTAAACCAGAGCATGGCTTTGCTAGTCAGATGAGGAATGGGATTAGGAATGAGAAGAAGATAGAGAAGAAAAAGAAGGAGAAGAGGAAGAATGATTGGAAGTCCAGAAAACAGTATGCTGATACTTGGGAACCTGGCATTAGAAGGAGACCTGCAAAGTTCTATTCAGAGGCAGTGAGTAGAAGTCCCAAGGAGAGAGGACCTAGCCCTGAAATAGACAACCGTTAGAAGGCACAGCCCTGGGAAACAAAGCCTTCAAGGCAGGCACAAGAAAGAAAACAATCATTCTGTGAAGTACCGTTTGAGCCAGAGAGCAACAAACATTGTAACAGCTGGAGAACGTTGGAGCCATCTGAAGTCAGAACGGCATGGCAACAAGTAAGTGAATTGCCACAAAGTTTCCAGGCTGAACGTAAAGCTAACTCTCCTCTTTGTGAAACATTAGCAAAAGAGACTAGCAGTTACTCTGATACAATTAATCTAAGAGAGGAGAAAATAAACAGCCTTAAGCCGGAGGGAAGTTGTATAGCTGATAGCAATTCCCTACCTCCCAAACAGCAGGCTGAATTGCTCCTACAGAGTTTTAAGCAGTTTTTAGAGTTGCAAGCTAGAAGACAGCCAGTGTTACCAGAAGCCAGTAATTCCATACAGCTTGAAGAATTAACACAAGATAATACAGACTTACCAGATTGTGAGAGCATGGATTGCACGGTCTGCTGTGTAGAGATGCCAAGCTGAAGGAAACTGCTTTTTACCGTATGTGAATTGAATGCTACGGAGCTGTTGTACTGCCTTGCTGAGAAAGCTCTAATTATGTGCACCTGAGTTTCCCCAGCACTGTGAAGGTAACAGTGGCTGAAAGAGGCTGCAGTGAATCTAACTGACCTCTTGGGGCAAAGTGAGTAATTTGCTTAGAAGTGAAAAGAAGCAGTTATACTTTAAGTTGCCTTTATCCTAAGTTTTCCTGTTAGCATTTGAAGCACCTATTTTGTTTGCATTTATTTGCCATGTGATGGAACAATATCCTTTACTATAATAAATATACTGGAAACCCCATAACTACAGCTCTTTATTTCGGAGCGAGAGGAGCAGGAACTACAATACCCAGCATTCCCTGGAGACAGGTTACTCTCCTTCCTCACGAAGCATCAGACCGCCGCTCCTGTCTCTAGCCCCAAGGCCGGGCAGGAGCGCCGCAAACCTCAAGTGGCGCCGTTTCAGTATATGGTGTGCAGCGCATCAGCTTGACCCCTTTACGTGCCCGGTCCCAAAGCTTCTTCAATACCTGGCTTCCCTCACCGCGCTGGGCCTGAAGACCCAATCTATCAGGGTGCATCTATCTGCCATTGCAGCTTTTCACCTACGCATTGGCAACTCATCGGTGGCGGCTCTACCTCTGGTTTCGAGCTTCATGAGGGGCTTGGCCAACCTGCATCCCCCGATTAGGGAACCCGTGCCCTCTTGGGACCTGAACATTGTCCTTAACCAACTCACGCGGGAACCCTTCGAACCCCTTCAATCATCGCACATGAAGTTCGCCTCATGAAAAACTCTGTTCCTCATCGCTATCACATCAGCCAGGAGGATCAGCGAGCTTCAAGCTCTTGTGGACTACGAACCTTACACCATCCTCCACCACGACCGTGCTTGTCTTAGGACACACCCCAAGTTTGTGCCTATGGTGGCCACTGCATGCCACATCAACCAGACCATCGAGATGCCCAGCTTCCTGCCAGGCCCCCTTTCTGACCCTGATCAGCATCGCTTACGCATGCTCGACTGCGTCAGGGCCCTCCGCTGTTACCTCAGCAGGACTGCACCACTACGCAAAGGGTCACAGCTCTTCGTCTCTTACGACCCAAACAGGCCGGGCGTTCCCGTGTCCAAGCGCACATTGTCCAAATGGATAACCACCTGCATATCCTTCTGTCTCTCCCTTGCGTGTACGAGCCCCACCGCAGGTGTCCGGGCGCATCATCTAAGAGCGTTGGCCGCCTCCATCGCCAACCTGCGCGACATCCCAGTGCCCAAAATCTGCAAAGCGGCCACCTGGTCCTCGATCCAGACCTTCCAGAAACACTACTGCCTTGACAGGGCAGACCATGGGGGTGCTGCTTTCGGTCTACCTGTGCTGTCTGCACCCCCCTCTTGAAGGCCTGCGCCTTCGCATAACTGAGCCCTGGACCTGTGCTACCCGTTGCACTCATCAATGCACCTTATTGTCAGTTTTGCTTGTACTGTTTTTTGCACTGCGCACTGTTATCACCTTTGAGCCTGTTTTTTGCACAACTATGCTTAATCTTGTTTGCACACTGCTATTATGCGTGTTTTGCACAATGCTTAATCTTGTTTGCACACTGTTATTATGCGTGTTTTGCACAGCTATGCTTAATCGTTGCCTTGCAATGTACTGTGTTGAAATGCTCGTTCCTTGTGTGACTTTTGGTTCCCTTCTGGGCACCCTTCGATTGCATTCACCTGCATTCGCCTATTAAACACTTTGCACCCTACGACCCTTCGTATCTTCCTTCACTGGGTGCCAAGAGGCTATCCCCGCCGCTACCCAAATAGCTGGGGAGACCCCACTTGTGGCTGACTCATCCTGCTTGCCCTGGGAGAAAGCGGAGTTACTTACCTGTAACATGAGTTCTCCAGGGACAGCAGGATAAGTCAACCACACTTTCCCTCCCTCCTCCCCGGCGGGAATCTGTCTATCCTTGCTATCCGCTATCCGCCTCCTAGCCTCGGCTTGGGAAATCTGGCCAGCTAGGGGCGGAGCGGGAGGTGGGGCTAGTAGCTAGTGAGAGTACTTCCGTCTACGGCGCTGTCAGATGACGTCTCCCCACTTGTGGCTGACTTATCCTGCTGTCCCTGGAGAACTCATGTTACAGGTAAGTAACTCCGCTTTCCATGGCTCTGCCCCTATATAGCCACGTCCTGACAGTAACCACATCACCTATGATGAGCCATTTACAGCCCCCCCCTGCACATCCAGCATCTCCCTTTCAGCCATTAACCCCCCAGCCAGCATCTCACTCCCAGACATTAACCCCCCAGCCAGCATCTCACTCCCAGACATTAACCCCCCAGCCAGCATCTCTCTCCCAGACATTAACCCCCCAGCCAGCATCTCTCTCCCAGACATTAACCCCCCAGCCAGCATCTCACTCCCAGACATTAACCCCCCAGCCAGCATCTCTCTCCCAGCCAGCATCTCCCTCCCAGACATTAAGACAGAGCACTTATAATCTCCCGCAACCCAGACTTCATCCACCCACCGGACATCAAGGTACATAACACTACCATACCAATAAAATCGGAAGTAAAATACCTCGGAGTTACCCTGGACAACGAGCTAAATCTCAAGACCCACATAAACAAAACAGTCAAAAATGCATACCACAGGATGAGAATCATCAGAAGACTCAAACCACTCCTCGCCACTGAGCACTTCCGTACCGTATGCCAAGCGCTAATAACCCCCTTACTGGACTTCTGCAACCCCATCTACCTAGGACTAGCAACACAAACACTCAAACCACTACAACTGGCACAAAACACGGCAGCCCGCATAATAACTGGAGCTGCAAGACAAGAACACATTACTCCTGTCCTGAAAGACCTCCATTGGCTCCCAGTTAGGTCACGCATCAAATACAAAACAATCATAAACATATTTAAGATCAAACAACACACCTCAGCCAACAGCCTGCACACCCTCATACAGCCAGACACCAGCACACGACCAAGAAGAAAAGGAACCTCCAACCGAGTCAACACACCCAGAGACGTCAGAAAAACTCGCAAAGACACCACAGAAAGAGCACTCTCCTTGGCTGCCCCTACAATCTGGAACTCCCTCCCAGACGAACTGAGATCGACGACAGACCTAAAGGACTTCCGCAAACAGATGAAGACAACACTGTTCATAGAACACTATGGACACTTAACATGACCTAGCCACAAATGACTTCTCACATCCCCCCTCCCTCACCCTGATAAGAAAATACACAACGGCACACGATGTATCTTAAATGTATTATAGGACACACTGTATTATAGCGCACAATGTACATAGTTCAACTAATTAAAACCACATACTATCAATCCATGTATAGCTTTCACTGCATGAAATACACACACGTTTGTGATTGTTTGCTGTGATACCGCCTTGATTGTAGGATAAGGCGGTATAGAAATACTGTTAAATAAATAAATAAATTAACCCCCCAGCCAGCATCTCTCTCCCAGACATTAACCCCCCAACCAGCATCTCCCTTTCAGCCATTAACCCCCCAGCCAGCATCTCTCTCCCAGACATTAACCCCCCAGCCAGCATCTCTCTCCCAGACATTAACACCCCAGCCAGCATCTCTCAACCAGACATTAACCCCTCCAGCCAGCATCTCTCTCCCAGACATTAACGCCCCAGCCAGCATCTCTCTCCCAGACATTAACCCCCCAGCCAGCATCTCTCTCCCAGACATTAACCCTCTTCCTGTCACCTGCTGCCACTGCCATGTTTCCAGTGTCTGCAGTGGCAGCGGGCATCAGCCTTTAAACAAGGGGGAAAGAGACACAGATCTTTGCAAATCTGCACGTGGAATGCCTGCAAATGCTCTCCCCGCAGACCCACATCTCAAAACAACCAAACTTACAATTTGTATAAGACCAGGAGAGGAGCAAAAGGAGGGGAAGATTATCGCACAACTATCAAAGACATAATGTATAACTGTGAAATAATAACATAGTATCATAGTATACAAGGTGTGACAAAAAAGAAAGCAGACTGTGGCAGCCATGCCCATGACTCAATGCCAATTGGCTAGCTGCTTATGTCACTGTGTTGTGCAACATCTCGCCACTATTCTGCCATAATATTTTTCATCTCTCTCATTCTGTTTTTCTTTTTCAGGTGTTTTTGTAGCACACTGCTCCATCACTTTGTCATGGAACTGGAGGGGGCAGGACTAGAGGGAGGAATGGCCTAGTGGTTGGGGCAAGTCACCTCAGGCTGGAAGGTTGGGGGTTCAAATTCCACTAGAGGATAGCAACCTTGGGCTGGAAGGACTGGGGTTTCTAGTCCCACAGGTGCTCCTTGTGGTCTTGGGCAAGTCACTTAACCCTCCATTGCCCCATGTTCCCTGTAAAATAGTTATCTCCAAGTTATAATGCACTGTTCAATGTAATTCCAGTTTGTTCAATGTAAACCACCTTGATATCATAAAAGGCAGCATATAAGAAATGATGATTAATAAATATGGAGCAAAGAATCAACTTGAAATTTCTAGTTAAGTTGGAGAAGGGTCCAAATGAGTGTCTCCAACTTCTCCAAAAGGCTTATGGAGAAGATGCAATGTCAAGGTTGCAAGTCTTCAAGTGGTACAAATGCCTCAAGACTGGCCACAAGGAGGTGGAGGATGACCCCAAGTTAGGATGGCCTTCCACAACAAAGACAGCTGAGAACATTGACAGAGTGAACCAGCTGGTGCAGAGTGATCACAGATTGACAGTGCAGATGATAGCTGAGGAGCTCAGCCTGAACAGAGAGTCAATGCAGACCATCTTGGTACAGGAGCTGAGGATGCAGAAGGTGTGTGCCAAGATAGTGCCCAAGCTTTTATTGGATGACCAGAAGGAGCACTGGGTCAATGTTTATCAAGATTTTCTGGAGAAGATCCAGAGAACGTTGGCCGAGTCATCAAAGGAGATGAGACTTTTGTCTTTCAGTATGACCCTGAAAGCAAGAGACAGAGTCTGCAGTGGAAGACTCGACTGTCACCCAGACCCAAAAAGGCGTGCATGTCCAAATCAAGGATCAAGGTCATGCTGATTGCATTCTTCGACCAGACGAGTGTGGTCCATCATGAGTTTGTGCCTTAGGGTCAGATATTCAACCAGCACTTCTACTAGCAGGTCCTCAATCGTCTCCATGACCGGGTTTGGCGCAGCAGGTGGGCTCTATGCTCCACCACCACAATGTACCCGCACACATTGCACTCAGGGTGAGGCAGTTATTGGCCAACAAAGAGATCACAGCTCTTGACAACCATCCTTATTTCACAGGTCTCACACCATGCAATTTCTGACTCTTCCCCAGGCTGAAGACTGTGCTCAAAGGAACTCATTCTGCCTCTGTAGAAGAGATCAAGGCCGCTGTGATGAGGGAGCTGAAGGACTTCAAGGAGAAGGATTTTACCGAGTGCTTCCGTACATGGCAGAAGCGAATGCAGAAGTGCAATAACTCTTGGGGGATTTACTTTGAAGTGGGTCAATGCATAATTTCTCAGTATTTAGATTTTATCCTGTTGCTCTAAAGGGATCCACTGTGTCTGTCCCATGCCATTTTGAAGTCTGTCACTGTATTTGCCCCAGCCACTTCCATCAGGAGGGCAATACAAGCATCCACCACCCTTTCAGTGAAAAAGTATTTCCTAGCATTGCCTTTCAATTTACCCCCTTGCAGCTTCATGTTATGTCCTCTAGTTTTACAGTTTCCCCGTCTTTGAAAGAGGTTTGTTTGTTCATTAATACTCATTAAATATTTAAAGGTCTGAATCATATCTCCTCTGTCCCTCCTCTCTCCAGAGTGTACATATTTAGGTCTTCAAGTCTCTTCTCATAAGTCTTCTGATGCAGGCTCCGAATTATTTTGGTCACCTTCCTCTGAAATGTTTCCAGTCTTTTTATATCCTTTGCAAGATACGGCCTCCAAAAGTGAACACAGAATAACAAGTGAGGCCTCACCAGTGACTTGTACAGTGGCATTAGTACCTCTTCCTTTCTGCTGGTAATTCCTCTTTGTATGCAAGCCAACATCCTCCTGGCTTTTGCCAGCACCTTGTCACACTGTTTCATCACCTTGAAATCCTCAGAATTAATCACACCAATGTCCTTCTCCTGGTCCTTGCACACCAACCTCTCGCCCCCTGTCGTGTATTTTTCCCAAGTCCATGAAACTGCACTTGTTTACATTAAATCTTAATGGACAAGCATTAGAGCATTCTTCCAGCTTTTGTAGATCTTTCCTCATATTATGCACTCCCTCAGGGCAGTCCACTCTGTTGCAAATTTTCATGTAGATTTTACAATAAAACATTTATGGGAGAGTCTTGTTTCTTTTTTGTCATACCTCGTTTATAGCATAAAAGATGTGCAATATATTTCATGGAAAGTTGCATTAGCAGAACTGGAAAGTTGCATTTGTAGAGCTCCCAGAAAAGGGGAACTAGCCTGTCTTACCACACTTGTTCTTTCTCATCTGTTTCCCCATACAGATTGTTGTACATTCTTTGCAAAGTTAAGTTAGAGCTTTTTGCAAGTTTTGCAAGTGACCCTGCCTCTGTATTCTGCCACCTACACTTACAGGAAGCATACTTATAGTCACTTGTGATATACATGATATTCCCTCTAACATTTGCAAAACGGGGAAAATCAAAAGTTAGAGGTAATTTTTTTTTTTAAGCTTTTATTTATGATATTTTTTTGAATACAACACAATCATTAAGAAAATGAAAAATACAACAAAATGATCCATAGAATAATTGAAATCTCATAACAAGTAACACATCAAGAGGAGGTAATTTTAAAGGAGTTTTCTCAGGGAAGACTGGACAGACATCCATTGGGCTCCATGGAAAAAAGGAGACTGAGCAAGATTGCACCCTTGGGCGGGAAGGGGACTATGCATGCATGGTAGCATTCCCAAAGGCTTTCTTGAAAAGCTGGAGAAATGCTCCATGTGGGCTCCGTGGTGCCGATTTCACCCATATGTGAGGACTGACTTCCTGCTTGTTCCTGAAGAAACCCCAAGACCACCCTATTCATGGAGCACTTCGGACCCACCACATGAACTCTTCCTCTCCACCACCCCCCGAAGCCTTCACTTTTTACATCCCTCCCCCCCCTCCACCCCAGGCTCACTCCTTGGTTAGATATCCACACATCCATTCTGTTGCTGTTTGCTGTACACACAAGGTGTCCCACTGTATTATAGTTTATCTCATGTAAAAGGTATATACGTTTTGTTGCAGTACATAAATTCTCATTGTTTCTTGTAACAACTTTGTAGCCATTATTAAATATAAAGTGCAGTATAAATGAACAGTTAAACAAATGAATAAATAAAATCTTGAAAGAGCAGGACCCACAGCCAGATCACTAGTGCCTGATGGGACAGAGGTGTGAGAGCAAAACCATTGAAGAAATTCAAAAAGGCATGAGGAGGCAAAGGAAACTTAAATAACTTTTGCACTTCTGCAACTACTGTAGAAGAGGGTTCTCCCAGGGCAAGCAGGATGAGTCAGCCACAAGTGGGTGACGTCATCCGACGGCGCCGTAGACGGAAGATACTCTCACTAGCCCAGAAGGCTTTAGCCTTCTGGGCTTGGCTAGTAGCCACGCCTCCCGGACCGCCCCTAGCTGACCAGTCTTCGTCTTCCGCCTTGCCGAGTTAGACGTTTATTTTTTTACTCTCACCTCAAGATGAAAAAACCTGGATTCAAGAAGTGCTCCGCATGTTCAAGACGTATGGCGAACTCCGACACTCATCTCGTCTGCCTGCTATGCCTGGGGAAGGATCATGCCGTCCAAGACTGCCCTGCCTGCGGCCGTATGTCCCCGAGGGCCCTCAAGTATCGGCGGCATGCTCTTAGAGACCTCCTGTCTCCAACGAATCCCGTGAGTGTGCACCAGCTCTCAGGCAATTCAGGCACCGCCGGTGCAGCGATCCTCCAATGCCTCTGCCTCCTCTCTTCCGGCCGGGGACGCGCCTCTCCAGGCCTCCATTCCCCGCCGTGATGCTGGGACTCCCTCCACGTGTGCTCCCGTGGAGGCCGCCATCTCACAATCTCGGGCTACTCCCTCCTACCCGGAACTTCCGCTGGCATCTCTGACGACTTCCGGTCCTCCCTACCAGCGCATACAGCACAGCCGTGCCCGCGCTGTTTATACCAGCGGCTCCAGCTCTGACGGCTATTCACCGCGCAGCAGCAGACACAGAAGCCGCTCCGGAGGACACAGCAGGAAACGCAGACATCGGAGCCGCGCACGGAGCAGGAGGAGACCACATCAGCGCTACGGAGAACCGGCACAGATTTACACCAGTAAGTACCATCGGTACTACAAACGGCGCAGACAGTCACACAGCTCCTCTCCACATCACTATGCTCCCTATTATGAGGGTGATGCACACAGCTCTCCCTCCTCTGGGTCCCCCCAATATGTGCATGAGCTCCAGGGCGTTGATGAGTCTGCTCTTTACCTGTCAGACTCCCCAGCCCATGACGCTTGCCAGGAACAATCTGCATTACCTTCCACTGTCACTCAGCCAGCACAGGATTCAAACAATTCTGACTTACTGTCTCTACTCAATGACATGATGAAACAATGGACTTCCACCATCTCTGATATGGTCTCTCAGCGCTCAGTTAATACCAACCACCAAGAAGTGTCTGGCCCTGCACAAAATGAGGGAGAAACATCATCTAGTCAGACCGCGCAAGCACCGGCCCCTGCTGTGCCAGTCTTGGCTCCAGCAACCGCCCCTGTACTGACTGACTGCACAGCAGACTCTTCTCTGTTGCACTCCTCTTCCATGGTGGACCACGACAGCCCTGACCCTCAGGAACCACCAGAAGACCTCACGTATCCGAAGTTCATCAGTAAGGTCCTGACTGCCCTCTCTATCTCTGCCACTGAGAGCGCTGACAAGAGCGATGAAGTCCAGGGAGCTCTGAAGTTTGTCGACGTCCCGAGGGCTGCTCCTTCCCTCCCTATACACCAGCTCCTCAGGAACAACCTCCTGAAAACATGGGCAACGCCAGCGTCCAACCATCCTTGCCCCAGGAAAATGGACTCAAAATACGTCGTCCAGTCCACACCTGGCTTTGACAAACATCATCTCCCCCACCAATCCATTGTGGTGGAATCCGCCCTAAAACGGAATAAATCCTCGCGCCCATCCATCAATGCTCCACCTGGCAAAGATAACAAACTTCTCGACGACGTTGCGAAGCGCATCTACCAAGGCACCATGTTAAATGCAAGAATCGCCGCCCACTTATTTCAAGTAGCCATCTACCAGGACACTCTAATCTCCAAAATAAAAGATGCCTCCAAGGGCGCTGATCTGCCCATAACACTCTCCTCTGTCGTCTCTGACCTAGAAGAATGCACCAAGCACCAAGGTCATTCGGCTCACGACGCCTTCGAGACATCTTCCAAGGTTGCGGGAATCGCCATCTCCGCCAGACGACTAGCCTGGCTCAAGGCCTCAGGTCTGCAGACTGACTCCCATGATAAACTCGCAGACGCTCCTTGTGCCGGCGACTCACTCTTCGGCGAAAAAGTAAAGCAAACTGTAGATGACATGCATGAGCGCTGTACCACTCTCCAGACCCTGGAAGAGGGGTCCGATCGCTCTAAGACCTACCGCAAAACACCCCACTATGCCACATCGGGATACAAGCGGTACAACAACCACTACCGCAAATGGCAGCAGCAGCCCCGCTACAAACAACAGCACTACTCTGCTCCGTATAGGCTGAAACCACGGCAGAGGGAGCGCTCTATGAAGAAAGCACCCTCCGCCCCCGCAAAGAATAATCCCAGCTTTTGACTCACCCTCACAGCTTCTGACCGGGTGATGCCTGTCTGCATTCCTAACCTCCTGGGAAAAGATCACAACGGACCATTGGGTGCTCTCCATAATCGAACACGGATACCGTATAAAATTCAACTCTGCCCCCCCCCTTCGTCCACCCCCTGGCCGCACTCCACATCAACAGAACGCAGCCGCTATGAACGCGGAAATCAAAGCATTGCTCGCATCCAGAGCGATCGAGCCTGTCCCCAGCAGCGAAGTCAACAAAGGCTTCTACTCAAGATACTTCCTTGTCCCCAAAAAGTCCGGAGGCGTGCGCCCCATCCTCGACCTAAGGAAGCTCAACAAACACATCGCCAGGGAGAAGTTCAGGATGCACTCTCTGTCCACCATCCTTCCGTTAATACAACCTCGGGAATGGCTGGCCGCCCTGGACCTGCAGGATGCCTATACACACATCCTCATTCATCCTCAACACAGAAAATTCCTGAGATTCCGAATAGCGGACAAACACTACCAATACAGGGTGTTGCCCTTCGGACTATCTCCTGCCCCCAGAGTGTTCACGAAGTGCGTTGCTGTGGCCGCCGCCCATCTACGCAAACAGGGGGTGTGCGTCTTCCCTTACCTGGACGACTGGCTGTTCTCAGCTCCGAACCCCAGCCAACTGCGCAAGGCAGTCGGAAAGGCCACCTCACTTCTTTCCGAACTTGGCTTTCTCATCAACTACCAGAAATCCCACTTATCCCCAACTCAACAGCTCGAGTTTATCGGGGCGCATATAGACACCATTCTGTCAAGAGCCTTCTTGCCCCAGAACAGGATAAGCACCATCATCGCATTGGCAAGAAAAGTGCTCAGCTCCCCGCACGCATCTGCTCGTGCAATCCTACGCCTGCTGGGCCACATGGCGGCCACCACACACGTCCTCCCCTTCGCCAGGCTGCGGATGCGGACCCTTCAGTGGCACCTCAGAAGCCGCTGGTGCCAACACTCTCAACCACTCTCCGCTCGCATTCACAGAGACCCCAGAACAGACGAAGCATTACGCTGGTGGATGAACCCCAGCAACCTATCCAAGGGCAAACCTCTGCAGGCCGCCCCCCCGAATGTCACCATGACTACAGATGCCTCAGCGCTCGGATGGGGAGCGCACTGCGCTGGAGCTCGCACTCAAGGGTCCTGGTCACCCCAGGAGAAGAACCTTCATATCAACATCCTCGAGCTCAGAGCTGTCCGCCGAGCTCTTCACACCTTCCGCGACATGGTCCAACACAAGGTGGTCAAGGTCCTGACGGACAATCAAGTAGCCATGTTCTACATAAACAAGCAGGGAGGCACCGGCTCCAGAACTCTGTGCAAAGAAGCTCTCCTCACCTGGAGCCTGGCCCTTTCACTGCAATGCACTCTCCAAGCGAGCTACCTGCCCGGGGCGGAGAACATTCTGGCAGATCGCCTGAGCAGACAACTAAACCCCCACGAGTGGACCCTCCACTCGGAGACATCAGCATCTCTCTTCATGGAATGGGGCCACCCACAGATCGATCTCTTCGCTTCTCAAGAAAACACCAAATGCCGCCTCTTTTGCTCCAAGAGACCGTCCCCTCACAGGCTAGCGGCGGACGCCTTCGATGTCACGTGGGACCGATGGCAACTGGCCTACGCTTTTCCACCAACTCCGCTCATTGCACGGACTCTGCAACGTATCATCAGGGACCAAGCCAAGGTCATTCTGGTGGCCCCATACTGGCCCAGACAAATCTGGTTCCCGTACCTGCACCGCCTATCGTTGGAACCACCAATCCGCCTGATGCAGCGACCGGACCTCCTCTCGCAGGACAACGGCACTTTACTCCACCCCAACCTCCGGATGTTATCTCTGACAGCCTGGAAGCTGAAAGGGTAGCCCTCGCTCCCTTCAACCTGCCCTCTGAAGTTCAGGACATCATACTTGCCGCACGACGCCCCTCAACTAGAAAATCATATAGCCTCAAATGGCGCCGGTTCAGCTTATGGTGCGCAGAGCAACAACTTGACCCATTCACGTGCCCGGTCCCCAGCCTTCTTCAGTACCTGGCCGACCTCTCCGCCCTGGGCCTCAGAACTCAATCTATCAAAGTGCATCTATCCGCCATCGCTGCCTTCCACCTACGCAGCGATGATTCCTCAGTGGCGGCCCTGCCCCTGGTTTCCAGCTTCATGCGAGGTTTGAACAACCTGCACCCACCAATTAGGGAACCTGTACCCCCTTGGGATTTGAACATTGTCCTTCAGCAACTCATGCAGGAACCTTTTGAACCCATCCAGTCTTCGCATATGAAGTTCGCTTCATGGAAGACACTCTTCCTCATCGCCATCACATCGGCCAGGAGGATCAGCGAGCTTCAAGCTCTCGTGGACTATGAGCCTTACACCATCCTCCATCACGACCGTGCTTGTCTCAGGACTCACCCCAAGTTTGTGCCTAAGGTCGCCACGGCCTTCCACATCAACCAGACCATCGAGCTGCCTAGCTTCCAACCAGGCACCTCTTCTGACCCTGCTCAGCATCGCCTGCACACGCTCGACTGCGTCAGGGCCCTCCGTTGCTACCTCAAAAGAACTGCACCATTACGCAAAGGGTCACAGCTCTTCGTCTCCTATGACCCCAACAAGCCGGGTGTTCCCGTCTCCAAGCGCACCCTATCCAAGTGGATAACCACGTGCATATCCTTTTGCCTATCACTTGCGGGTTCACGCCCCACCGCAGGGGTAAGGGCACATCACCTAAGAGCGTTGGCCGCATCCATTGCCAACTTACGCGACATTCCAGTGCCTGAAATCTGCAAAGCTGCTACCTGGTCCTCGATCCAGACCTTCCAGAAACACTATTGCCTGGACAGGACAGACCACGGGGGCGCCGCCTTTGGCCTTGCCGTGCTATCGGCATGCCCCCTTGAAATCTCACATTGACCTGTGCTATGCACATCATCTCACTGTTATCTCCTTATGCCTAATTTTGCACAACTATGCTAATCTTGTTGCACATTGTTATTGCACAGCTATGCCTATTCATGTTGCACAATTCTTATGCGTGCCTTATGCGTGTTGCACAATGCATGTCTAGTTACACTTCTATGCACTGTTTTGCACAATGCCTGATTTTGTTACATGTTCTTACACTGCTAGCTATGTACTGTTACTAGCTATGTACTGTTAACGGTTATGGTTGTATGCCTTCATTGGGAATGCTGCTGCACTCCCAAATAAACACTTCCTGCAACCTCCGTGTCCAGGTGCATACTGTGTAAATCCCCGCCGCTGCACAATTAGCTGGGGAGACCCCACTTGTGGCTGACTCATCCTGCTTGCCCTGGGAGAAAGCGCAGTTACTTACCTGTAACATGAGTTCTCCAGGGACAGCAGGATAAGTCAGCCACACTTTCCCTCCCTCCTCCCCGGCGGGGACACCTCCTAGCTTGCTTCCGCCTCCTAGCTCCTCTCGCCTCGGCTGGGGAAATCTGGTCAGCTAGGGGCGGTCCGGGAGGCGTGGCTACTAGCCAAGCCCAGAAGGCTAAAGCCTTCTGGGCTAGTGAGAGTATCTTCCGTCTACGGCGCCGTCGGATGACGTCACCCACTTGTGGCTGACTTATCCTGCTGTCCCTGGAGAACTCATGTTACAGGTAAGTAACTGCGCTTAACCTGCACAGAGTAGTGTAAACAGCACTAATCAAAGACATAGAGTAAATGGGGGTGCATCCTGCACAGAGTGCCGTGAACAACCCCGGTCAGACTAGCAAATGCAATGTGTGCCTTCGAGTCAGGCCTGACTCCTGGCAACCCAGAAGCTCCTGGGTTTTCTTGGCAGTGTCACCGGAAGTAGATTGCCAGGCTAGACTAGCCCATTTTTATTTTTTAACAGTTTTTTTTAATATACCGCTTTTTCATTTAATTAAAGCAGTTTATGTTGTAACTTGAACTTGGCAATGTACATTAAATAAGAATATTGATAACTTAGATTTTTCTGAGGCAATGGAGGGTTAAGTGACTTGCCCAAGGCCACAAGGAGTGCTAGTAACAATCAAACCGTGGTCTCAGTGTTCTAACCATTAGACTATTCCTCCACTCTACACCATGCAGGTCATTATCTGCTCTCACATACTATGTTATGAGGTTTCTTTTTCCCTCAGTGTATCACGCTCCGATGAACTTTCCACAAAGCACAAGCTTCAGTAACAAAGGCTCACCATGCTTTCTCCTTCCTTCCCCCCTATCCTGGGATGATTCCAAGAGTGCATGGAGATGCTCAGAAGCTGAACAAAAGCTGGATCTGCAATCCCACAAGCTGTAACAGTAACAGTCCCAGAAATAAATACCTGCTAGAAAGGTCTACAGCACCTGACAGTATACTGTGACACTCCACAGAGTAATACTCCCTAGGAAGGACTACAGCTCCCAGGGTGCACTGTGATACGTGCACACAGTAATCCCTACTAGAAAGGACTACAGCTCCCACAGTGCACTGTGATGCTCCCAAACAGAGAATCTCTTCTAGGAAGGACTACAGTTCCAAGAGTGCACTGTGACACTCCCAAAAAGTGAATCCCTCCTAGGAAGGACTACAGCTCCCAAAGTGCACTGTATCACTCCCACAGAAAAATACCCCCTAGGAATGACTACAGCACCTGAGACTGCATTGTGACACTCCCATAGAGTAATATGTTGTAGGAAGGACTACAGCTCCCACAGTGCACTGTGATGCTCCCAAACAGAGAATCCCTCCTAGGAAGGACTACAGTTCCAAGAGTGCATTGTGACACTCCCACACAGTAATATCCCCTATGAAGGAATGCAGCTCACAGAATGCACTGTGACACTCCCACATAGTAATCCCACCTAGGAAGGACTACAGCTCCCAGAGTTCATTGCGACAGTCTGAAACAGACAATCCCTCCTACAAAAGACTACAGCTCCCAGAGTGCACTGTGACACTCCCAAACAGTGAATCCCTCCTAAGAAGGACTACAGCTCCCAAAGTGCAATGTATCACTCCCACAGAAAAATACCCCCTAGGAATGACTACAGCACCTGAGACTGCATTGTGACACTCCCATAGAGTAATATGTTGTAGGAAGGACTACAGCTCCCAGAGTGCACTGTGACACTCCCAACGAGAAACTGTAGTTTTTTTTTTAAAGCGCTCTGTAGCTGGAACTTCTTCTGTATATATAAAATCTTTTTTCTATAGATCAGACACGTGAATTTCTCCAGGGCATTTTGTTGTTAGTAACTCCTCCATCTTGCCTTGTTTTTATCTGCCTGAATATCTCAGTAAGTGGATCTGTGAGATGACCCAGCATTAGTACAGCCCTTTTTCAGGCTTGGCAGAGCTGGGGGAGGGTCTCCAGCATCCCTCCCTCTGTTTTCTGTTCACACTTCCTTCAACTGAAGCTACCCGGAAAGATGCTTTGTGTTAGCACCAGCAGAATTCACACCACCAGCTTTGCAAAGAGGAACCAAGGCGTGTTCCAGAGAAGGGCAGGAGAATGGCCGCAAGGTTTTCTACTCAGCAGGTAGGAGACTGGCAGGAGGCGGGCAGCAGGGGAGGCAGTGCCATGATCCAGCCTCGGAGACACACACACTGCATGGGGCAAGCAGAAGGGGAAATGAGACTGGCACTGCTCAGTCCAGGAAAAAAAGTTCTGTTCTTTATTCCTTGCAAGTCTCCGAGGCTCTTCCTCCTCATTCCCCTCCCATGATGCTCTCAGTTTCTGGTTCCTGCAGTGTCTTTGGATTCTCTTTTCCTCTCTCGCTCTTTCTTTTGCACAATTTCTTTTGTGTCAGTTTGCAGAAAATAAGACCCAGATACACATACACACAGGTGGACATTCAGACCTTTACACTTCATTCTCTGCACACATCCAACAGACAGCTAAATTCTGTCTCTTCTTTCTCTATAACATTGATAAAGTTTGTCCCTTCCTTACTACACACACTACTAAGACATTTATCCACTCTTTAGTTACCTCTGGTCAAGACTATTGTAACCTCCTCTTTCAGGGCCGGATTTACGTATACGCCATGTACGCCATGGCGTAGGGCCCACAGCCGGCAGGGGCCCACAAAAAAAGAACCAGTTGTTTTTTTTTAAACTCAATTAAAAAAAAAAACCTGGTGGCTGCCGCTGCGGGGCCCCCTCTGCTGCCGCGGGGGCCCCGTCTACAAGCTGAAGCGGTCCGGTCGGGTCGGGTCTCTCTCCCTCCCTCCCTCGCTGCAGGCTGCGAGAGACGCGAAGATAGAGCGTCTCCTCGCGTCTGTGTTAAGCCCATCAGCCCCTGCGGGCTTAACACAGACGCGAGGAGACGCTCTCCCTTCGCGTCTCTCGCAGCCTGCAGCCTGCAGCGAGGGAGGGAGGGAGAGAGACCCGACCCGACCCGACCGGACCGGACCGCTTCAGCTTGTAGACGGGGCCCCCGCGGCAGCAGAGGGGGCCCCGCGGCGGCAGCCACCAGGTTTTTTTTTTTAATTAAATTTTACTTTAGGCCGGGGGGGGGGGTAGGACTGGTAATGGGCTATGGGGGGGGGTAGGACTGGTAATGGGCAATTGGGGGGGCTGGGGCTGGTAATGGCTAAGGTGGGGTAGGACTGGTAATTGGCTATTGGGGGGCTGGGGCTGGAAATGGGCTGGGCTGGGGGGGGCCTAAGGCTAGAGGTGGGCTGATGGGGTTAGGACTGGTAATGGACTGTGGGCTGTTGGGGGGGCTTAGAACTGGCAATGGGCTTTGGGGGGGGTTAAGACTGGTAATGGGCTGTGGGCTGATGGGGGCTGTCTGGTAATGGGCTATGGGGGGGGGGCTAGGACTGGAAATGGGCTGGGGGGTTAAGACTGGAGGTGGGCTGATGGGGTTAGGACTGGTAATGGGCTGTTGGGGGGGGGTTAGAACTGGTAATGGGCTTTGGGGGGGTTAAGACTGGTAATGGGCTGTGGGCTGATGGGGGTTGTCTGGTAATGGGCTATGGGGGGCTAGGACTGGAAATGGGCTGGGGGGTTAAAACTGGAGGTGGGATGATGGGGTTAGGACTGGTAATGGGCTGTGGGCTGATGGGGGGGGGTAGGACTGGCAATGGGCTATGGGGGGCTGACTGGAAATGGGTTGATGGGGTTAGGACTGGAAGTGGGCTGATGGGGGGTTAGGACTGGTAATGGGTTATAGGGGGGCTTAAACTGAAAATGGGGTGATGGGGGGTTAAGGACTGAAAATGGGGTGATGGGGGGTTAAGGACTGTAAGTGGGGTGATGGGGGGGCTAGGACTGGTATTGGGTTGGGGGGTTGCTAGGACTGGAAATGGGCTGATGGATGACTAGGACTGGAAATGGGCTGATGCAGGGACTAGAAGGGAATGGATGCTGGGTGAGGCTGGAACTAGAAGGGAGCTGATGTTGGGGGAGGATTAGAATGGGATGGGGCTGGAAGAGTAAAATGGAGAAGGGAAAAATATTTTGTGTGGGAGGGATAAAAAATCTACAATTGGCCGGGTATTGGGAGAGTAAGTGGGGATTGAGGATGGAGGGGTAAAATTTGAGTGGATGAAATAGGAATGAGGAAAGAGCAAAAGGAGAAAGATTAGTATGTTAAAGCAGATGTAGAGAGAGAATGGAAAAAAATCTAGAAGAGAGAAGAAAGGACAAATGGACAGCAGACGATGGAGAGTTAGCAGAAGACACGAAGAAACCAGAAGAAAGTGGCTGGAGCAATTGCAGCTGAAAAAAATGCACAAAAGGTAGAAAAATATCTCTTTATTTTGAATTTATTAATTGGAATATGTCAGCTCTGGTAAATGTGCATCATTAACATCTGCGCTTTGTTTAGTACAAGAGCAAATTAATGTATAGTTTTATTTCTACAGTGTTGTACATTCCAAGTTTGGCTTTTGGGATTCCCAGTTTAATTATTGTCTTCCTATTTCTAAATTGTGATTACTTGTTTGGTGATGGTCTATGTTCTGCATGTGTAACTGAGCTGAGGTGTTCTGTTTATATAATTCCTATTTGACATTGCCACTTGTTCTCTTTCCCCAGTAGGTCATGTATTGTTGTTCTCTGAAATGTATTGGTTTAATATTTGCAGTGTTGCCTTTTGATTGGTAGAGTATGGTGCTTTGTGAGTCCTGGTAGTGCTGTTAGGATACGGCGGGTTTACTATGGGCAGTGTTTGTAGTAGTTCCTAATGTGTCTGGCAGTTGGCACTGGATTATAGTAATGTAGAAATCTTTTAGTCTTTCTTTATCCATACACTCATTAAGAGGCACGTTTACTAAAAGTTAGTATATGGTAACATTATGCAAATATTTATGCAAATGAGGCCCCTTATGCAAATGAGGTCCGCACCCCCCTTGGCCGCCCCTACTGGGGGCCCACAATTTTTGTTGGCGTAGGGCCTCACTCAAGGTAAATCCGGCCCTGTCCTCTTTGCTGGTCTCCCTCTCCCCTTTGGAGGTGTGGTGATAATGTGTGCTTTTGAGTCAGTCCTGACTCCTGGCAACCCAGAAGCTCCTGGGTTTTCTTGGCAGTGTCACCAGAAGTAGATTGCCAGGCCTTTCTTCCAAGGCAGTGGAGGATTAAGTGACTTGCCCAAGGCCACAAGGAGTGCAAGTGGGAATTGAACCCTGATTGTTTGGTTACTAAGCCAGTGTGCTAACCACTAGGCTAAGTCTCCACTCTGTGGTGATTGATAGAAAGGTTTAAATTGTTGTTTTTACAAAAGTATCTATATAAAGGTGATAAAAGAATGTAAAATGTTATTTTTACAGAATGATCAGAAAATTAATGTAGTTTTATATAGAGGTTTCTAGAAATGCTTTGCAAAACAAAACTGCCTGGGATAAATGCCTGTCATCTCCTGCAGATTCTTATCTATCTCCATTGCCGTGCATCTAGAGATAGCACAGCCTAAGAGCCACTAAGTACATACTTCTCCCCCCCCCCCCCTCCTTATCTTTGTGGTCCTTTATGATAAGGACTGACAGAAAGAAAAGAATCCTAAAGTTAGAAGGCATACTGTGTGAATCATGAGAGCCAAAAATTATTAAAACGTCAGGGAGCTGCATCCATATAAAATATAGAGGAATAAAGTGTGTCTATTATACTAATAAGAAATCTGCTTCTTATATTCTTTAGAAGTTTGGATGTGATCATGAGTAATTTGTATTTTATACAGCTATAAAATATAATATAATGTGATATATTCAGTTCTATTATCTTTCCAAATAATTTGGGAAGCCACATGTTGGGCCATCTGTAACTGGCTTATTGCCTGTTTGGAGAGGCCCTGGAAAATGCTGTTGCAATAATCAAAATGTGGGGTGATCAATGCTTGAACGACAGACCGAAAGTCATAGCTTGATAGCAGTGGTCTCAACCTCTGAATCATCTTTAGTTTGTAATAGCTCTTACCAGTGGTTAATTTTAACAGGGTGGCCATGCTAAGAGATTGATGTAGAGTAATCTCAAGGTATTTCACCTTGTTCTTTACCTGTAAAACAGCTTCTTTTAAGTGTATAGTTGAGGGAGGTTTAAAGTCTTGTTTCCTGGTTACCTGTGGTATATCAGTTTTCTTTAAATTAATCTGCAGATTATGGGAGTTAAGCCACTTTGAGAATTCACTTAAGCTGGACATGATCAGATGGAGGTTAGGGCTTGCAATATAAAAGAAGTAATTAGATCTTACCTGCTAATTAATGTTCCTGAAAGATCTCCAGTCCAGTCCCTTCTTCTGGGTTGTGCTCCTCTTCCAGCAGCTTGGAGACTGAGTACGTCATCCTTTGATGACCTCAGGATATACACCACTGGCACCACCCACCACCCACCAGCCTTAGTATCCTGTTGACAAAGCAAACTTAATGGAGAGACAGCTAAACCAATAAACTAACAAATGCAAAACAATAAAGAGAACCCCCCCCCCCTCACAGGAAAGGGAAGACCCAGCCCCCCTCCCTCCAGAGGAGGAGCTTACCTGATAAGGCCCTTGCCTAACATACTAGCAATCTTGAAAGCAGGACCATGCGACTGCCTCATCCGCTTCGCTACTGGAACCCGAGAGAAAAACCTGCCAAAGACAAGTCCTCCTCAGGTTTATTGTTATTCCTGAATCGCTTCGGGCCGACAACTATTGCCTACATCAGCACCCCAGGCGGGACCAGGGACTGGACTGGAGATCCTTCAGGAACATTAATTAGCAGGCAAGATCTAATTACTTCTTCCTAATTGTCTCTCCAGTCCAGTCCCTTCTTCTGGGATGTAACAGAGCAGTTCAAGCATGGGAGGTGCCTGCCAAACTGGACCGAAGCACCGCTCCCCCAAAACCAGCATCTGCCGCCACCTGAACATCCAACCTGTAGTGTTTGGCGAAGGTAGGTAAGGAAGACCACGTAGTTGCCTTACAAATCTCTAGCGGAGGAACCAAACGAAACTCTGCCCATGAAGTGGCTTGAGCCCGCGTGGAATGAACCCGGAAAGCTAACGGGACTTGCCTTCCCCTTAGAATATATGCAGAAGCAAAGGCCTCCCTGATCCACCTAGAAATAGAAGCCTTGGCTGCCGCTTCTCCCCTGCGCTGCCCTCCGAACAACACAAACAAACGCTCCAACTTGCGGAATGCCTTAGTATGCTTGAGATAATGCTTTAGAATCCTGCACACGTCCAGAAGACGCAAAGGAAGGGAGAGACACCGACTGATTCATATGAGAAACCACCTTGGGCAAAAATGATGGAACCGTCCACAGCACCACCTTCTCTTTGAAGAAAACGAGGAACGGTGGATGACACGACAAAGCTTGCAACTCCGACACACATTTGGCTGAGCAAATGGCCACCAGAAAAAACGGTCGTAAGCATCAAATCCTTTAAAGAAGCACGTTCCACTGGCTCAAAAGGCACCCCTGCTAAGGTATCCAATACCAGATTGAGATCCCATGGAGGAATTGCCGACCTTAATTGTGGTTGCAGACACCTCACTGCTTTAAGGAAACAAACCACATTGGGGTGCTCCCCTAATGTTCTACCAATAACCTTGCCTCTGTAACAAGAGATAGCAGCTACCTGCACCCGCAAGGAGCTGGCTGCCAGCCCCTTCTCAAAACCTGCCTGAAAAAGGTCCAACACCTCAGGCACTTAAACTTTCAAGGGCCTCTTCTGTCTGACATCACACCAGTTTTCGAAAATGTGCCATACTCTAACATACGCTAAACAGGTTGAACGCTTACGCACCTTCAACATCGAAATCACAGCCCCTGAATATCCTCTCTTACACAGCCTTGCCCTTTCAATAGCCAGGCCGTAAGCGAGAACTGATCCACCTGCAGCATCGTTATGGGCCCCTGCCTGAGCAGGTCCTCTCTTACCGGGAGTCGCCAGGGTCGGTCTGCCAGTAGCCGCATGAGATCGGCATACCACGGATGCCACGGCCAGTCTGGAGCTATCAGGAGCACCAACCCCTGATGTGCCTCTATCCTTTGAAGAACCCTGCCTATGAGCGCCCACAGAGGGATCACATACAGTAAGCCCTCCATGGGCCACCTTTTGAACTAGGGCATCTAGACCCTCCGACATCCTTTCCTTTCTTTTGCTGAAGAATCGATTCGCTTTGGCCAACTCCCAGCGTGCCATCAGGGCCATGATAGGCATACCCTAACGGCGCTTCATCTGCTCGAAGACTTCCTGGCTGAGTTCCCACTCGCCCTGATCCACCTTGTACCTGTTGAGGTAATCAGCCATGACGTTCTCCCCCCATGCCATGTGTTGCGCCGACAGGGCTAATAGATGAACCTCGGCCCATAGAAATAAGCTTCCTGCTTCCTCTTCCAATAGCTGTCATGATGTCCGAAAGAACTCTGACCGCCCTCCTGCGAACCCATTGCAGGAATGCTCTGAGAGCCAAGATCACTGCTCGCAACTCCAATCTGTTTATGGGTCATTGGGATTCCTGAACACTCCAGAGTCCCTGGGCAAAGTGACCCTCGCAGTGGGCTCCCCAGCCCGACAGACTCGTGTCCGTCATTACCTGTATCCACTGAGGAGCTTCAAGGGGCATTCCCCTCTCCAGATTTCCCGGAGCAAGCCACCACTGAAGGGTCTCCTTGGTCGTCAGGGCACAGGGGAGCGACATCGACAAAGGCTGTCTTTGATGGGATCAGCGCCGTAGAAGAGACCCGCGGGAGCGAACGCATATGCGCCCTGACCCAGGGAACCAAGTCTAGCGTCACCGCCATGATCCCCAGCACCTGCAGATAATGCCAAGCCGAGGGCACCTCCCGAGCCATAAACTCGTGCACCAAGCATCAGAGGTCTCTTGCCTTCTGAACTGGCAAGAACACCCTTCCCGAGAGCATGTCGAAATGAGCCCCCAAGTATTTGATTTCCTGAGCGGGCACCAATCTGCTCTTTGCCAGATTGATCACCCACCCTAAACTTCAGAGGAAACTGACCACTCTGTCGGTTGCTTTCAGACTCTCCTCTTTGGACTTGGCCCTGATCAACCAATGGTCCAGGTAGGGATGGACTAGAAACCCTTCTTTGCATAGAGCCGCCAACACTACCACCATTACTTTAATGAAAGTACGTGGTGCCGTTGCTAAACCGAACGGCAAAGCTTGAAACTGAAAGTGTCCCACTGGGACCGCGAAGCGCAGGAACTGCTGATGTGACTCTCTGATGGGAATATGTAAATATGTCTCTGTGAGGTTAGAAATTCTCCCTGCCTTACCACCACAATCACTGACTTCAGCATTTCCATACAAAAGTGAGGGACCTGAAGGCAGCGATTGACACACTTGAGGTCCAGTATTGGTCGGAAGGAACCTTCCTTCTTTGGTGCCACAAAATGGAGTATCGATCACAGCCACACTGGTCTTTTGACACTGGGACGACCGCCCCCAAGGCCAAAGGTCTTGCCAATGTTTCCTCCACCACTGCCCACTTGGCCAGCGACTTGCAAGGTGAGTGGATGAAGGAGGGAAGGACCGGCCTTGCAAACTCTAGGGCATAACCATCCTGCACTATCTCCAAAACCCATTGGTTGGACGTGACCCAGCCCAGGCAGAAAAGAACTGCCGTAGATGCCCCTCTACCGGCAGAACACCCACCCGAGCCCCCGCTGTCTCATTGTGACTTTCTCAGGGCAGAGGTGGTCGAAGAGGCCCCAATGCCTCTCCCCATTCCTCGAAACCTCTGGAATCCCTGACCTCTTGAGGGAAACTGACCCCTCTGAAAGGGGCTCTGACGAGCTGTACACGAGCTCCGGGCCTTCCTCTGCTGAGCCTGTCCCTGGGCAGGAAAGCGACTCTGCTTGGATCTATCCTCCGGAAGCCTGCCGCCCTTAGACTCACCTAGGTCCTTCACCAACTTGTCCAAATCTTCTCCAAAAAGCAGCTTACCTTTAAAGGGGAATCTGCTAAGATGGGACTTGGAAGAACCATCTGCCGCCCAATTGAGGAGACAAAGGTACCACCGAGCAGCCACTACTGAGGCCATGTTCTTTGACAAACTCCAAATAAGATCATATTGACTATTCGCCAGGTAGGCCGCCCCCGACTCAATTCTTGCTGCTTCACTCTGTGGTCCTGCCGGAGATTCCTCCCCCATCTTTAGCTGTTGAGACCACCTCAGACAAGCCCAGGCTACCCAAGCCCCTTATACCGACGCCTGCAGGGCCAGGGCACTAATGTCAAAGGCTTGTTTCAGCAAGGTGTCTAATTTCCTGTCCTGGACATCCTTAAGCACTGCACTGCGCTCCACCGGGATGGTAGTCTTCTTGGTCACTGCCGAAACGACTGTGTCCACTCTGGGCGACTTTAGCAACTCCTTCTCTGCTTATGGCAATGGGTACAAACACGACATTGAGCACACGCTCCTTAATCCAGACACCGGCTGATCCCATGCCTCTTGGATCATTTGCCGGACCACTCTGTGGACTGGAAAAACCCTCTTGAGACTTCCTAACTGCCTGAATCAAAAGATATTCCAGGGCATCCCCCTTCGCAGACACCCCTGTGATAATGTTGAGAACTTTCAAGGATTCACCAATCAAAGCCAGCAACACTTCCCGTTGGAAAACCCTCATAATTCTTGCTTGCTCCTCGGGGATCTCCCCCTCCTCGAGCTCCTCTTCCATTTCCCCCAGTTCTCAGTCTGCAGTCTCTTTTTCTAGCACCTCCAACATAGGAAAAAGAGGATCTTCTTCCAACTCCGTTCTGGCCCTCTTGGGAGGGGTGTCCGTTTCCCCCAGGGACTTGGTCTCCGCCTCATGCTTTCGAGCACGTCCCTGACCTCCCTGTTGATGCAAACAGAAATCCTTGTGTAGTAGTAACACAAACTCCAGGGAGAACCCTTCACTGAGGTTTCTCTCCCCCGCCGAGGTCCCGGGTTGGGGTTGCGAGGAGGCCTGCTGTTCCAAAGCTATGGACTGGAGCGAGTCCTCCCCAAGAATCCCCTCTAAAGCTTCTCCTGACTCCTGAGACTAAGAAGCTGGAGGATTCTGGGACCCTCTGTCCTGCAGACCCTGCTCAACTGAGGCTGCCTCCAAGGCGCAGCCCCTACACACACCGGTGTCTGACACTGCACCCCAGCGAGCCCCACAGACCAGACATTGATGTCTTGCAGGCATCTTGACCATCAATTTTAAAAATCAAAACTTCCTTCTTTCTTTTTTTTTTAAAGAGTATATATAGATAAAGATCTAAAACTCTCTCTCTCCTTATATAGATATAGATAGATATACATACAAATCTATATATAAATTAAACTCCGACATGAATCTATACACAGAAAGAAAAACTAAAAATGTCTCACTACAGGAACAAAAGGTTAAAGCTTGTGCTGCCAAGCCTAATACTGTTCCCCCTTCCATGCAGGGCTGTCTGCTTCCTCACCATGCCATTCTCCCCAGCCTACTCTCCGGCACGCGAAACTAACCAGAGGACAGAGACCTTCACCTCCCACAGCCGCTTCAGCTCAGCCGCGTGCCTTCACGACGACTGCGGGACTCTCTCGGGGGCCTCGCGGCTCGTCCTGTTTCCTCTGCTGCCTCTTACCTTGCAGCGTGTGAGTTCACCGCCGACACTCCTTCCTGCCAGGAATCGCATGAGTCTGTCCTCCCGCTCTCATGCTCAGCCGCCTCTCTAGGGCTTTGGCATCGAGGCGGGAGGCAGTGCAAAGGCCCGTTACTTCAATCGGAGCGTCCAGCAGCCTCAAATCTTTGCCGGTCTCCTTCCAATATTGTATATATTTATTTATTTTAAACTTCACTGATCCAAGCCGTGATAAGCCTCCTCCATCCCCAGTCTTCAGCTAATGAGGAGGAGGGGGGTGGGGTGCAGGGCAGGAAAAACACCTCTCTAAAGCTGGCAGCAAACAAAAAAAAAGTAAATGGGATTAAGGAAAAACAAAGAAAGAAAAAATAAACCCCTTCTAAAATAAGTCTCTCCAGAAAGCCTTTCTCCCTGCCTTACTGCTTCTTTCAGCTGCTTGGAGACTGAGTGTACTGAGGCTGCTGGGTGGTGCCAGTGGTATATATCCTGAGGTCATCAAAAGGATGATGTACTCAGTCTCCAAGCTGCTGGAAGAGGAGCACAACCCAGAAGAAGGGACTGGACTGGAGAGACGATTAGAAATGGGAGATATAATGATATATTGTCCACATAGATGTGATACTCTACTTTAAATTTATGGAAGTTCCTACAGATTGGCTGGAGATAAATGTTAAATAAAAGGGCTGATTGAGATGATCATTGAGGTAAGCCCTTCTTTTTGTCTATATGGTTTAAATATCTGTAAATTGATGTTGACTTTCTTGTTTAAGGCCACCTCAGTTTCCATTAATGGAGAATCCTTATTTACCAAGGCAGAGAAGGTATTCTGCAAGGGTATCTCGAGGTGGAGTTGGTGTCTCCATGTAATGCATCATAACCAGCCAGAACCACTGTCATCCATTTATTCTTGTATTGCTGGATTTTTTGAGGGAGTTGCATGGATTGTTTGCAAGCTGTATCACGGGGGAGGTTTGTTTTTTGCAGCTAAGTCTTCCCTCAATCGAATCAATTATTTTTCCATAGTAGATAGCTTAAGATGGGTATGACAAGCTCAAAGGCTCCAAATTGTTTTCCTGAGGATTGAAGAACCACAGTTATTGCATGTGTCTATTGAGGAAATTGCTAGGTATGTATGATCTAGATATTCCACTGTTGGAAACAGGATACTGGGCTTGATGGACCTTGGTCTGACCCAGTATGGCATATCTTATGTTCTTATGTAGTGTGTGTGGGGCAATTGGTAGATGAAAAAGCAACATAGAAGTGCTTTCCACTAAAGTTATGAAAGTGAATGTGTGTCTTGGGCTGACTAAGAACATCCAGCCCTGGGGTGGGTGTGGGAGGGGAGGGAGGGTGAGAAATAAGTGGCAGTAAGCTACGAGTTTGACTTTCTAAGCCAGAGACCTTGCAGGGCAGCTGTTATCTACCAGAGCAAAGACTTGTCTCTGCAATACAGGCCAAACATATTGTTTTAAAGAACAGGCTCTTTTTTTTTAAATTAAAGCAAGGTAATTCCTATATTGCATCCACTATTTTCTAAAGGCTAAAGAAATCTACATAGTGGATGCTTGAAATACCCTCCCAATGGAAGTGATGGGGGCAAATACAGTGACAGAATCCAAATGGCATGGGACAGAAACAGTGGATCCCTGTATAGCAACAGGATAAAATAAAAATAAACATAACTATCTCTTATATCTCAAAAAATAGGAGTGACTTACACAGAGCAGTTAGTACACCTCTAAACCCAAGGCATGCAGAGGTGTGACCTGCACGGAGCAGCATGTGCACCGACTCTTGCTGCCTTGCTGGGCAGACTAGATGTACCATACTGGTCTTTATCTGCCATCATATACTATTTTACTATGTTAAACACAGGCAGTAAGTAAAGCAGTGCACTTACAGTAACTCCAAAAAGACAGACGAGGTACAGGCAGCTAAAATCTATTTAAAGCAAGTAAAAGAATAAAAACTTAGCCAGAGAGATCCACTCAATGTGCTTCCACCCCCGGTGCTCTGGAGACCAGTAATAGCTTCTGTGTCTGTTCCTACAAGTTTTAAATGCAGAGCTCCCTTGGATTTTTAGGGGAGGAGAATAAAGCCGTCCGACGTGTAATGTACTCTGAGCACCTCCATGTGTCTGAGTGTGTTTCTGGTTTGTGTTTCAGATGAGGGTGACGTTTGAGGATATCGCTGTCTCTTTTTCCCAGGAGGAGTGGGAGTATTTAGATGAAGGGCAGAAGTAGCTTTATAGGGAGGTGATGAAAGAGAATTATGAGACTCTGATCTCTCTGGGTAAGGACTGTATGACTGAATCTGCACTTCTAGCAGACAGTGGGGCTGTTCTATTATACTGTATCTACCAAATCTTTTACTTGAGAAGAGCAGTGCTTTCCAGAGCTCTCCCAAAAGGTGATTTTTGCTGAATTTGCTGCTAAATTGTGAGGTTTTTTGTCTGTTTGTCTCCACATATTTATCTATCTATTTGCCCTTCTTGGTGGGTTTCCTTACCTACTCCCTTGTTGTGTGCCCACTGTTCAAGAACAGCCTACTGGCCAGAGACACTTAGGTTCCCGCCCACCTTACCCCACCCACCCCAGGGGCTACATTGCCTATATAGTGGTCACATACGTGCCATCTGTCGTTCCTAACTTGGGTAACGCCCACATCTTCAACTTTTCTTATTATTCTTCCTCTTCTGGGACTGCTTAAGCAACATGTCGTGTATTCAGTGCAATAACTGTGGTACTTTCATTCAAAGAATAATCATTTGGAGCCTAAGAGCTTGTCCTATATGCCTAAAGTCAGCTGCCATGCATGAAGAACTGACTCTACTAAGGAAAGACCTAGCAGCCATGCATAAAGAAGTTTCTCTACTGAGGGAGGAACTGGCTGTAATGAAGTGCACCTCTTCTAGGATACAAACTGAACAAAGTCCACCACCGCTCCCACAAAGAATCAAACACCCCAGGAACAAATGGATCACAGTGGGTTCCGGAAGATTGCGACCTGTAATGCAGAGACATCCTACACATCAAGAGATATCCCTGCAAAATGCCTTCTCTGCCTTGGCTAATGAGGATGCCCAACCCAAGGAAACTGAATGGCCCTTAAATGAGTCAGACAATGCCCAATCTCATGCTAAAGCACCAAATATGAAGAAAACCTCACCAAACAGAAAACTATTACTACTTGGAGATTCCATCATCAGAGGCACCAACTTGGGAACACAGTTCAAAGGAGAGAAGATAGTCATGTGCCTACCAGGCTCTTCAGCCAGCAGGAATACAAACCAAGTTGTTGAAATACTTAGCGCAAAAAGTGAGCACTCCAAACCAGATGTTATTATCCACTTGGGCACAAATGACCTGGCTAGAAACAGTGCCTCTACAGCCCAAAAGGACTTCCAATCTCTGGGAGAGAAACTCAAGCCCATTGTTAACACTGTTGCATTCTCAGAAGTTCTACCTGTTCTTGGTAAGGGGACAAAAAGGCTGCATCGCATTAACAACTTTAATACATGGCTCCAGACCTGGTGCAAACAAGAAGGATTCAGATTTATTGGCAACTGGGACAATAGATGGACCAACAAGAGACTATACTGTGCTGATGGACTACATCTCTCTGTCGCAGGGAAAAGAAACCTAAGTGAAAAATTCAGGCAGTATGTGGATATGCATTTAAACTAGGAAAAGGGGGTGACGGATGTGGAAGGTCAACATCTGCATGCCACCCCCTGCAAAAGCAGAACAACATCAGAAACAGTCACACTCTTAAACCACACATCAAAAACAAGTGGGAAGAAATGGGCAGAATAAAATCAATGCAAAATACACACAAGCCAGGTAAATGCTGGAAAGCAATGAGCACAAATGCTCAAAGCTTAGCCAAAAAAATTCCAGACCTGGAAGCCCTAATGGTGGAAACGGATTTGGACATCGTGGCCGTTACGGAAACATGGTTTAATGAATCGCATGATTGGGATATAGCCATAGCTGGCTATAATCTATTCAGAAGAGACAGAGAAAATGGAAAAGGAGGAGGAGTAGCCTTGTATGTCAAAAGCAGTATTAAAGCTACTGAAATGCAGGGAACATGGGGAAAAGAAGAAGCGCTCTGGATTGCGTTGGAAAGAGGAGATGGCACTGTCATCCATATTGCTGTAGTCTACAGACCTCCTACTCAAATTGAAGAGAGAGATAACGAATTGATTATAGATATTGCCAAGATAGCAACAAAGGGGGAAGCGATCATATTAGGTGACTTTAATCTACCTGATGTGGATTGGATTACTCCTTCTACACATCTGGAAAGAAGCAAAAAAATTGTGGATGCTCTCCAAGATGCATTACTTAGACAAATGGTGATGGAACCAACCAGGGAAAGCTCAACGCTGGATGTAGTGCTTACCAACAGTGATAACGTGTCGAATGTCTGCGTGAGTGCCCCTGTGAGCAACAGCGACCATCACACGGTGTGATTTGAGATAAAAGCCATGGTACAGGCCAATCGTAGCAAGCTCAAAGTCCTAAACTTCAAAAACACTGACTTCAATAAAATGGCCGAGTACTTAAAGGAGGAGATGACGGGGTGGAAGAAGATAAGGGAAGTGAAATTGCAATGGACTAAACTAAAGGCGGCAATAAAAGGGGCAACAGATAAATATGTAAGAAAAATAAATAAAAACAAGAGGAGAAGGAAACCTATTTGGTTTTCCGAAGAGGTGGCTGCGCAAATAAAGGCAAAAAACACAGCTTTTTCAAAATTCAAAAGCTTGCAAACAGAAGAACACAGAAATGAATACAGGATCCAACTCAAAGAGTCTAAAAGAGTAATAAGGATAGCAAAATCAAAGGCAGAAGAAAAGATGACTAAAGATGTTAAGGGTGGCAACAAAACTTTCTTCAGGTATATTCAGGAAAGGATGAAGATCAGAGTTGGAATTGCAGGACTCAGAAGTGCTGGGAAAGGACTCGTGGAAAGTGACACTGAAAAAGAGAAATTGCTAAACAAATACTTCTGCTCTGTTTTTACTAAAGAAGATCCTGGAGATGGACCAGCTGTGACTCCCAAATATAAAAATAGGACTGAAGTAGATACCACACCATTCACAGAAGATGAGGTGTTAGAACAACTTGCTAAACTGAAAGTGGACAAAGCCATGGGACCAGATGGGATACATCCCAGGATACTGAAAGAGCTCAGAGAGGTTCTTGCAGGACCGTTAAAGGATGTCTTCAACAGATCCTTGGAAACAGGAGTGGTTCCTCAGGACTGGAGAATGGCTAATGTTGTACCTCTACACAAAAGTGGTGACAGGGAAGAAGTGTCAAATTACAGGCCCGTGAGCCTTACCTCGGTGGCAGGAAAAGTAATGGAGGCGCTCCTGAAAGAGCGAATAGTGAACTTTCTCAAAACCAACAGGTTGCAAGATCCCAGGCAACATGGTTTTACCGAAGGACGGTCTTGCCAAACAAATCTGATTGAGTTCTTTGATTGGGTGACCAAGGAACTAGATCTGGGGCATGCAATGGATGTCATCTATCTGGATTTCAGCAAAGCCTTTGATACTGTTCCTCATAGGAGGCTTGTCAATAAACTCAGTAGCTTGGGGATGGGTCCCAAGATAGTAAACTGGATTAGAAATTGGTTGACTGACAGACAACAGAGGGTGATGGTACATGGAGCTCACTCGAATGAGAGGAAGGTGATTAGCGGGGTGCCTCAGGGTTCGGTCCTGGGCCCGGCACTGTTCAATATATTTGTGAGTGATATTGCTGAAGGACTGAATGGAAAAGTCTGTCTTTTTGCAGATGACACAAAAATTTGCAACAGAGTCGACTCCCCCGAGGGAGTGGATAACATGAGGAAAGATCTACAAAAGCTGGAAGACTGGTCTAATGCTTGGCAACTACGATTTAATGTGAAAAAGTGCAGTGTCATGCACTTGGGTAGCAGAAATCCAAGGGAAAAGTACACAATAGGGGGTGAGAGGTTGGTATGCACGGTTCAGGAGAAAGACCTTGGTGTGATTATCTCTGATGATCTCAAAGTGGCAAAACAGTGCGACAAGGCGGTGGCAAAAGCCAGGAGGATGTTGGGCTGCATACAAAGAGGGATTACCAGCAGAAAGGAAGAGGTACTTATGCCACTGTACAAGTCACTGGTAAGGCCTCACTTGGAATACTGTGTTCAGTTTTGGAGGCCATATCTTGCAAAAGATGTAAAAAGACTGGAAACTGTTCAGAGAAAGGCGACCAAAATGATTTGGAGCCTGCGTCAGAAGCCTTATGAGAAGAGACTTGAAGACCTAAATATGTACACTTTGGAGGAGAGGAGGGACAGGGGAGATATGATTCAGACCTTTAAATACTTAAAGAGAAATGATGAACAAACAAACCTCTTCCAAAGACGGGGAAGCTGTAAAACTAGAGGGCATAACATGAAGCTGCAAGGTGGTAAATTGAAAGGCAATGTCAGGAAATATTTCTTCACTGAAAGAGTGTGTGGTACAGATGAATTTTGACTATTGATTATGCCTCAGTAGTGAATATGCCTCAACTGTAAATAGGGGCACTTGAAACTGTTGAAACAATTTACATAACTACAGATACTGGAAAGATCAGGGAGGAGACCTTCTCCTAGCAAGCAAATGGAGACCCATTACAGAGAACAAAAGAACACTTCACCTAGGAGTCTTTCTACTAGCAGACAAATTGAAACCCATTAACAGGACAAAACAGGACAATTCACCTTGCCTTGGAAACATTTCTCCTAATTCATCAATTGTAATGTAGACCAGGGAGGGGGGTTCCCTTGAGCATTTTCAAGCACCTGGCCAGTGTCTTGGATGTGCTTAATGGATAACTGACTCTATACTACGTATATGTCACATGATAGGAAATAACTGGATTGTTCTTGCAACTGGATAAAATGGGTACCTGTTTTCAGCTAGAGAGAGAGAAATGGATTCATCTAGGAATGGACGCATTGCCTAGAGAAACTCCCGATTGAGAAGTCTCTCTTGTCTGGTTGAATCAGGGATCCATTCAATCGAAGTGTGACAGGGGATGAAGTAGCACTCTTTCGGTGAAGTATTCTTCTTCTGTAATTAGCTTTCTAGTTATCTATTCTGTAATTAAGTGCTTTTATTCTAATAGTTTTCCAGATATCTTTTTAACTAATCATAGGTAGATATATGAATTACTTGCCTTTCTAAATAAGTACGAATTAAGAAGTTAAATAAGTGAAATTCAAGTTATCCCTGCTTTGTATTGTAAATAAACTGCACGTCTTCATTAACAAGGTGTGTTGGCCTTTGTTGGAGTAAGACATTTGGTACCAGGAGTGGGGTGCGATAAAAAGAAAGGCTAAAACAATGTTGAAAAGAAGAGTAAAAAATGTAAATAGTACAAAGACTGTAAAGGAAGATAAAGATGTTGTAAATTTTGTAAATATCCCCGGATGGGATCAGGCGCCTTATGAAATGTTAGCTAGAGAATGGTCTTGCGGTTCAGGACTAAGTGAGAATTGGGAATCTGTTTTAAAAGATGCGTAACCTGTAAATCTCCTTACATGCTTGCAAAAAATACCTGTTGAAAAAGGAACAGAATTGAGTACCTTAGGGAGAAGGAGATTGCTTTTGTTGTCTGCATATTGTAAGATGCATCAGACAAATTCTAGCAAATTAGATTTGATTGCATGGACAGATAAAATAGACATTTATCAGCAAGTTGCTGAGAGGGTGGCTCAGTATAAATACCGTAGGAGATGGGGAAAAAGAAAGAAAAAGAAAATGCACGTCTATTGCTAACCAATTTATAGGAGGAAAGTGCTGAGTACTCCCCAAAATCCTGGAGGAGTTAATCTAGAAGATACTGTGGAGGATTTTAATCAACAAGAGATTAATGATAGATCATGGTGATAAGAAATTCTGTTTGATTAGTTCTGACCCACTGATACAAGATCAGTTTTGTCATGTTATTATGACTTTACAAATTCAATTTCAAATTGATAAGGGAAATGACTGCAGCTGGATCTGCAGCCAAACTGTTTAGGAAAATATGTAACCTTGTGCTGCAAAGATGTTTAATTCAGTGCTTTGAACAAAATGCCTATCCTGTACAGTTAGTATTAATTGTTATGGAAAATCCTTATAAGATTATGAAGAAGTGAAGACTTTTTTTTAAGGTCCCTGGTTAAAAGAAACTCTGATCAGATAGGTATAATGCACTTGTAAGCTTTGATTTGTTCTGTATTCAAATGTTTGTAGTAAAAAACTGTTTTTCTTTCATTACTGGCTACTCCAGTAGATTTTATAGTCCCTGAATGCTGAAGTGACTAGCTCAAACAAACAAGGCAAATTTTTTCCTCCAAAGTGGAGGTTGAGAATCCTGACAGGACGGTGGGGCATTGAATCCTGAGTAAGTGAGAGGGTGATCTTTATCATTAATATGTTATGCATCTGTTCTTTGTCTTTGACTGTATATGCTACCAGGCAAACCTAAAAGTTAAAGGAGGATTTTTTTTTAAATTGTGGCAGGCACCCCAGGGGGCATAGTTAACCATAAACAGCTATAACTATAGGTTAATTGTTTAGCTACATAGTAATCTGCATACCTATTGTTTGTTCTACTGGCTGTGTTGAAGATAACATTTCAGATCTGTTTGTTGACCAGTTTCAGGTGAATTTAAAAGTAACACCTTTTAGAAGTTTCACCTCACTTGAGCCTGAACTGTGAGGTTCAAGATAATTACTTTAAGCTTTGTGCTAACGACTGAGGGACACCTGTTTTCCTGTATTTGAATTTTAGAGAAAAAGTGTACTTTGTTCTAAAAGTTTATATTTCATTTTCAGTACAGTTCCTGAGAAAATAGTTATAAAACAGATATATGTTGCAGCATTGTGAGATATTAAGTAGGTAGTTTATACACTTGCACTTATGACACTTGTGGTAATAGTACATTACGCAGAGGTCCAGTACACACACAGCAATTACCAGATGAGTAAAATATTAATAAGTTTGATGAAATTTTAGACAGAGGCTGATATGAAATTGCTCTGTTTTCAAGCATATAAAGCAAATATAGATTAAAGATGGAACTGAGTTCCCAGAAAATAATGAGAACTTGAGTTGATTGGATAAAACCAAATCTTGCTTGTCAGCAATGATCCAGGAGAGGTTTGAGAAAATAAGAGAGAGAGAGAGAGAGAGAGGCAGAAAGGTGAGGCCACAGCCTAGGCTAAATGTGCTGCTTCCAGTGTGATGATCTGGGCTACCAAGCTCTAAGACTCCTTGAGGACCCACAAGGCCTAAAGAACAGGAACCTTGCATATTTATGCCTCTGAAGAGACATAAATAGGCAGGGGGAGCATAGGCCGAGAAGAACCCGAGGATAGCCATGAGGCCCAGCCACAAATGCCTTGCAATCCAAGAAGAACCTGAAGATGAGGCCTAGTAACCAATGCCTTGTACCCTCTTAGATCTCTCACCTCAAAAGGATCTCTTTTTGACACCATAATTAATGAGTAGCTTATACAAATCCTTGTGAACACTGCAATTTTAAAATCAGTCTAACAGCACTCTCACTGAGAACAGTGTATATGACAGATTCTAGTTATACGTGAGAGATGAGCCATATTTCTTTCTATTGGGATTGATGTTATATTGTAAGGATTTTACCCAGATTGTTCCTATTTTAGAATGAGTATATGTCCACTTAGCACTGGACCAATTAAGTTGATGGGAAAGGGACACTGTTTACTCATACTGTTATCTTATTGAGAAGAATCTAAATTTAAGTTATTAACAATTGTTCGATATTCTTAGCAGCCTTGCCAAATAAGGATACATTAGTGTGGTATAAAAGAAACAGGAAAAGGAAAAGGACCTATGTAAGTAGTTGGTGGAATGATGCAGGTGATGAAGAAGTGTTGTGGAAAAGTGTTGTGAGGGATGAAGTGGAGTATTAAAGGAGAAACTGTGATAGACAATAAACTGATGAAGGTAATTTGAAGTGATGTATTTGCCTAATGAATATGTAAACAAAAATTATGAGCACTTTATTCGACTGTGCCGTCTCCAGAAGCTTCAATTCAGGAAGTCATACTCAACAATTGGAAGAAATAGATATTTGGAGACAGGCTGGGTGCACCTTGCACCCTGATGAGCTTTGGAAAACCCACACTGGCCATGTGGTACTTCCGGATGCTTTTTGCCTCACTTTTCCTCTGTATGTCCTGGCCAGGCATGCAGAGGCAAAGGGGGATGATTTGATGACAAATTCTCACACAATTGGGTATAATTCTAAAACTTGTCAAAATTGCAGAACACGTATGTGCAGCTTGTCTGATCTGAAACATGTAAAGGTCATTCAAGGGCAAAATGGAATATTTCCTACAAGCAAAATGAATTTCCAGTGATAGAGAGACAAGGAGTTAATCAAACTGAGAGATAAGATTGACACCATACGAGATAGTTACTAGTAGATCACTGAAAGTTTATAAAAGCAATATTTATTATTTGTAGGATATGATCTTAGTAAATATAGATGAAATTAAGTTTGTCTTATTGTGAAGTCTAATCTAGAATTTTTAGTCTTTTCATTTAATATTGGCGCTGCTCTTCTGAATGAGGCCTGGAGCCATGTCACCAATTGTAAGCCAGAGAGTCCGGCAGAGGGCATTGGCCAGAGTCCAGATGGAGCAGACCATCCCGAGAGATCTGGACTACGCACCGCAGAAACGTGTGAGGAAGTCCCTATCTGCTTCAATGTGTCGCAATGAAAGAAAGGCCAAGATGTCCACCTACGAGAATGAGAGGTTCAACTGTTGAGAGAGGCCAAGTTTAAACTTCAGAGAAAGGTGAAAATGACACTACGGAGTCCTGAAAAACTGCTGAGAAGCAGGCCAAATTATCTGAAAATAGGAAAAGGACTATTGGACTTTTGTGGACTTTTTGTGAATGATTTTTTTTTCTTATGTATTGTTATTGTTTCCTTGGAAAGTAACTGTAATTTTAGTATCTCAGATTTTTTCTGCTGAACATCATGTGCCCAATTGCTTATGTTACCTGTTCCCCAGATTTTAGTTATTAGAGTCTATGGGGCAGATGTACAATGGGAAAAAGTTCTGAATGTGCAGGTGAAATGAGTCCCCCACTGCATGGGGAACTGATAAAGATAGCTGAGACCTACAAGCCATTTGGCTTTATCTCTACACCTTCTGAACCAATGAACCAGCATATTTCTATCAAGGACCGGGATCGGTTCCAGCAAGCCTTCATATGCCATGTAGTGACATGGGCACTCATTACTAGCCTGATGTTTGGTACATGGAAAGTCTATTACTGGAGAGTGCAAGTGGTAACCCAACCCAAATTACACTTGCCCAAGCGTTTAGCAGATGCGATAGAACCACCTCAGAATATCTGGACTTATTTAGCCCGAAAAGTTTTAAACATTTCTAACTTTTGCCTTTCGGACATGCATAATCCAGTGGATCTGTTAACTACATGTTTGATTGCAATACCCACTCCAGCTCGAGTTTTTTTTGTACTATTTTAAAGCTACACAAAATGACAGTTGGGCAAATGAAGAAGATATAAGGACACACCCCATGCTATACGAATATTGCAGAGATTGCCCCACTAATTTCAATTTTTGGGATAACATGACTCAAATAATCACCCATAATATCGCCCCAGGCAATGTATGTTATAACATGAAATGTAATCCTGATGAAATACCGAAATGCCAACAACTAAAAATGCAACAAGAAATTGCCAAGGACATTGATATAATACTTTTATGTGATGCAACTAGGAAATGTAGAAATGTAACTAATACTATGAATTGTAATAATACAATAGTACAAGCTAGTTATGGTAGAAATGTTAAACTGCCAATAGGGTGGTTATTGTCTTGTGGTAATACCACTTATACATATATTCCAGGAAATCTCACAGGGGGACCTTGCACTCTTAGTTGATTAGGACTTATTATGCCACCCTCTCCTAAAATTAAAATTAGAAAGAAAAGAACAATAACAGCTATGATACCCGCAGATTGTGATTCAAAAGTCACTTTACTTTCTAAAGTAGAATATACCAGTGCAGCTGTTTCCCTTCTGGGAGTGCCTGGTTTAGCCCTATATAACACTCGCACAATTAATGCTTTAGCTTGCACCATGGTAAAAAGTCTTAATCATACTTCAGTTGCTTTACAAGAATTATTTATTGACTTAAGTAGTACTAGGAAGGCAGTCTTGCAAAATCGAGTAGCAATAGATTATTTACTTTTAAAACACAATTATGGATGTGAACATTTTGAAGGCATGTGTTTCTTTAATTTAACTGACCATGCTACTTCCATTCAGTCTCATATTCAAGCTTTGCAAGAACTAGCCAAAGATATTAAACAAGATATTAATGTTAATTGGTGGGATTGGGTATTTGGATGGCTGCCCAGTATGGGTAGCCTCAGACAAATCATTGGGGGAATTATTATTTGTATTTGTTTATTAATTATGATATGTTGTTTTATATTTCATCCACCCAAAGTCCCCACAATGTTACCAGTATCTTATAGGCACAATCAATAGTCAAAGGACCGAATGTGGTACAGATGAATTTTGACTATTGATTATGCCTCAGTAGTGAATATGCCTCAACTGTAAATAGGGGCACTTGAAACTGTTGAAACAATTTACATAACTACAGATACTGGAAAGATCAGGGAGGAGACCTTCTCCTAGCAAGCAAATGGAGACCCATTACAGAGAACAAAAGAACACTTCACCTAGGAGTCTTTCTACTAGCAGACAAATTGAAACCCATTAACAGGACAAAACAGGACAATTCACCTTGCCTTGGAAACATTTCTCCTAATTCATCAATTGTAATGTAGACCAGGGAGGGGGGTTCCCTTGAGCATTTTCAAGCACCTGGCCAGTGTCTTGGATGTGCTTAATGGATAACTGACTCTATACTACGTATATGTCACATGATAGGAAATAACTGGATTGTTCTTGCAACTGGATAAAATGGGTACCTGTTTTCAGCTAGAGAGAGAAATGGATTCATCTAGGAATGGACGCATTGCCTAGAGAAACTCCCGATTGAGAAGTCTCTCTTGTCTGGTTGAATCAGGGATCCATTCAATCGAAGTGTGACAGGGGATGAAGTAGCACTCTTTCGGTGAAGTATTCTTCTTCTGTAATTAGCTTTCTAGTTATCTATTCTGTAATTAAGTGCTTTTATTCTAATAGTTTTCCAGATATCTTTTTAACTAATCATAGGTAGATATATGAATTACTTGCCTTTCTAAATAAGTACGAATTAAGAAGTTAAATAAGTGAAATTCAAGTTATCCCTGCTTTGTATTGTAAATAAACTGCACGTCTTCATTAACAAGGTGTGTTGGCCTTTGTTGGAGTAAGACAGAGTGGTGGATGCTTGGAATGCCCTCCCGATGGAAGTGGTGAGGGCAAACACGGTAATGGAATTCAAAACGGCATGGGACAAACACAGTGGATCCCTTTACAGCAACAGGATAAAAGCAAAATAAACAGTACCATCTAGCTTCTGAACTATCTAGCATCTGAACAAATAAGGGTGTCCTACATGGGGTGGTGGGTTCACCCCTAAACAGAAACAAAAACATGGGGAGGGGTGGCCTGCACAGAGCGACAGGTGCACCTACTCTTGCCATCTTGCTGGGCAGACTAGATGGACCATGCTGGTCTTTATCTGCCGTCACTTACTATGTTACTATATTCTTCCAGATTCCAGAGATAGGACATGTCCAGAAAATGTGCTCACATAGCAATTTTCAGCCATATTAACACCCAGCACCCACCAGGTACAATAAGCAGTATTTTATAAATCATCACTATATAATTCAACTCTAGATACAGCACCTGCAGAGCGGAGTGGGAGATGAATCTGGTGAAACCTGGGGTACTGGGTTCAAGGCTCCCACAAGGACTGACCTACCTTCCCCTATACATATATAGATGGTTCCTCTAACTTCATCCCTTCAGGAATATCCTTGTACAGTACTTAAAAAAATAATATAGTCCATCATATCTTCAGTCAGTCTCATTCTACATTGCTTCCTGTTGTGCTCGTGTATATTTTTCAAAGCAGCACATTTATGTTTGTCCCCTGCTTTCTTGAATTCAGATACTGTCCTCATCTCTACTACCTCCACTGGGACACTATTCCAGGCATCTACCACTCTTTCCATAAAGAAATATTTCCGCATATTACTCCTGTATGCTCTTCTTCTCATCTGGATCCTACTCTGCCACTCGTCAACAGCTACCTACACCATAAACATACCCGCAACAGCCCTACAACCTCCCCGACTAAACATACCTTGCCACCCACACATATGGATAAACCCCCATAAGAAATGCAAACAGACAAACCCCCAGATTAATAAGAATTCAAACCAACACTCACACAACTGGCTACCACACCCTAAACACACTAATCACTCCAATTAACATTGGGCTAATCAATGCTAGCTCCGTCTGAAACAAGAAACACCATCATAGACTATATTCAATATCACCCAGACTGACATCCTCTGCATCACCAAATCCTGGCTAAAAAGCCCTGACCAGGTCATTCTGTCTGAGATCATACTGCCTTCAACTGCCCACACATCCAAAAGAGAGGTGTGAATGGACCTTAAATTTACAATATCCCGATCTCTAAGCCACAAACACTGTGGCTTAATCACGATTGAAAACAGACACCTAGCCATTTGTCTTACCTACAGAGCCCCAAACGCTCCCGCTGATGAGACATCTGACATCCTCAAAGCCTTATGTTTGGCCAGCTCTCCTCATAAGCTGCTGTTAGTACTAGGGAACTTACATCTGAGCTACGCACCTAGCAGAGAAGAAGCTACTTTCACAAGGCAATGGAATCACTTAACATCTGCCAAATCCTCAAGGGTCCCTCTCATTGCTCAGTCTCTACTCTGGACCTCATCTTTGTCCCAAAGAACCTTCACTCACAGGACAGCATAACGACCCCTCTTGCCTTACCTATACCCTGGTCAGATTTCCATGCTATACACTTCAAGGTTCACCACCTCCAACAAGGAAAATCACAGAGAATACCCCACTCTGAAAGAAGATTTAAAGGTTATAACCAAGACCAACCTCCCCCATGACTTCGCAGATCCAGATGAGGCAATTAAAACTTGGAACTGCACCATCAATGCATCAGTGAAGTCTCCTTAGCACCCAAATCTTGGAAATAGAGAAGAAAAATCCAAATCTGCCTCGTGGTATTCTGACACAATATCAGAAAAGAAACAAAAACTTTGCCAGTTAGAGCATAAATGGAAACATGACTAGTCACAAGCCATCCTTCTTCAATACCAGAAAATGCAAAGAGACTACAATGATCTGATCAACAAGCGCAATCGAGAATACCACACCAACCTTATCGTAAAAGTCAGCAACAAGCCTCGACAATTTGAAATTGTCCACACACTCACGCAGAATCCATTCCTCAAAGAAGACACAATCCATCCCCAGATCTTTGCAGATTTCCTCATCAACAAGAACAAACCACCCTTAAGAACTTCACTGCCAAACACATCCAACACTTCAACTGCAGAAACCAACATCAAACACAAATGGTACTGAACTACGGAGCAAATATTCCATACCATCACTGCCTTAAACACCAGAACAGTACCCTCTGACCCCTGCCTGGTCATGTGGATGAAATCAGTCAAGGACAAAGTTGCCAATTGTATCCAAAACACCATAATCTCATCCTTATCTCAAGGATACATGCCCCCTACTCTCAAACATCCAAAAATACAACTCAACAACAGCTCTGATCCTGTAACTTTCCTCCCTATTCCCAGCCTGCCCTTTCTATCCAAAATAATTGAAAATGTGTTGCAGACAACTGCAAGACCATATTAACCTGTGTGCTTCTCTGGATCCACACCAACATGAATTTCACCTTAATCATAGTTTTGAGACTCTCCTCATACATCTGTTCAACATACTCCTAAGAGGAATCGACAACATAAAAACTGGATTCCCACTTGTCTTTGTTGACATCTCCTTGGTCTTCGACATTGAATCACACAGCATCTTCTTAAACCAACTAACATTGGACTTCACAGCACAACCTTCTACTGGTTCCAATCCTGTCTCGGTGACAGACAACAAAAGGTCAAAGTTGGTTCAAACACATCCACTCTTCTGCCTGCCCTTCCTACTTACAACCAGTTTGTAGCATCTTCAAGCAGCACAAAATTACTTATGCCATTTATGCAGATGGCATCATGGTCTATTCCCCTATCCATCTCGACATATCAGACTATACAGCTATCACTAAATGCCTACAGGAGGTGAGCAACCGGCTGGCTTCCAACAACCTCCAAGTCAACTTCAAAAAATCTGAGGTGCTATTCATAACATGGGACTCTTCCTTTACCCCTTACCCCCCATCATCAGTCTCCATCACAGACACTCTAATCCCAGTAAAAGAGGAAGTATGCTACCTTGGTATCACCCTTGATCACTTTCTAAACTTACAAGCCCACATCAACAGAACTTCCAGAAACACATTCCAAAAGCTCGCTATTATCCAAAGACTAAAACCCCTCCTCAGTCTGGATCACTTCTGCACGGTCTGTCAAGCAGTTATAATCCCCATGCTGGACTATTGCAATTCCCTTTTTCAAGGTCTTCCCACTCAAACCACTCGTACCTTGCAACTGGCCCAGAACAAGGCTGCCCACATCATCACAGAATCCGCCAAACATGATCATATAACACCGCTCTTATATCAGCTTCACTGGCTACCTATTACCACACGTGCCAGATACAAAACTGCCTTGACTATCTTCAAGATAAGAAACACATCAACCGGAATTCTACAGGAACTGATATGCACAAAACTAAACAGCAGACCTAAGAGACAGAGCACCAGAGACACCATTTCAACTCCTAGTTCTTACACCAACGAAGAGGGCTCTTTCATTAGTGGCACTCGCCAACTGGAATTCTCTCCTAGAGATGGTCAGGACAACCAAGGACTTAAAGGACTTCAGAAAACATCTCAAAACCTTCCTTTTCACTGATCACTTCAGAGACAATACCTAGTTCTACCCGTCTGTGGAAACCCTGCATGTCACCCCTACCCAAGTTTACACATTGCGTTCTAGGTAATGTTAGTTTTAATGTAAACTTCTTTGATTGTACGAGAAGGTGGTATGAAAAACTTGTTAAATAAATAAATAAATAAATAAAATAAATTGTCCCCTCATTGCAGAGCTTGCTTTCCATCGAAAGAGGCTCTCCTCCTGAGCATTTATGCCACAGAGATATTTAAACATCTCTGCCATATCTCCTCTCTCCCATCTTTCTTCCAAAGTATTACTACTGCTACTCCTCGATACCTTGCCCTCGCTTGGTTTTAAGGGATCTGTACTGTCCTGGTTCTCTTGTTATCTCTTCCTTCGCTCTTTCAGTGTTTGTTCTGGTGGCTCCTCCACTGCTGCTATCCCACTCTCAGTTGATGTACCTCAAGGATCTGTCTTGGACACACTACTTCTCTCTCTATACCCATTCCCTTGGTGCACTGTTTTCCTCCCATGCCTTTCAGTACCATCTTTATGCTGATGACTCCCAGATCTACCTCTCTACACCTGAAATCTCTCTGGAAATCCAGGTCCAGATCTCTGCCTTCCTTTCTGACATTGCTGCTTGGATGTCTCATTGCCACTTGATATTGCACATGGCCAAAACTGAGCTTCATATTTTTTCCTCTAACCCTCGTCCCCACTACCTATTTTCTCAGTCTCTGTGGATGATAAAACACTTGTCATCTGCCTCTAGACTATTGTGACCTGCTCCTTGCTGGTCTCCCTCTGAATCATCTCTCTCCCTTTCAATCTGTTCAACACTCTGCTGCGTGGCTAATCTTCCGCCAGCCTCATCATGCTCATATTGCCACTCTTCTCAAGTCACTTCGTTGCTAAACTACTAGTCCTGCTGACCCATAAGTGCATTCACTCTGCAGCTCCTCACTATCTCTCCTCTCTTTTTCTCTCCCTACAATCCCCCTTGGAAACTCCGCTCTTCTTGCAAACCCCTTCTATCTGTGCCCTTCTCTTCAATTGCTAACTCCAGACTTCGCTCCTTTCGCCTTGCTATTCCTTATGCCTGGAATAAACTACCTGAGTCTGTACGTCAGACGCCTTCACTGGCCCTTCTAAAATTGAGGCTCAAAACTCACCTCTTTGCTGCCGCTTTTGTAGGTTGAGTCACCTGATCTCCTTTGTGTTTCCTTACCATTCCCCCTAGCTGTATCCCATGTCTATAGCTACTGTGTTGTCTGTCTTGACTAGATTTTAAGCTCTGATGAGCAGGGACTGTCTTTTAAACGTGTCTGTGCAGCGCTTTGTATGTCTTGTAGCGCTATACAAATGTTCAGTAGTAGTGGATGAGGGTCTCAGTAGTGTGTGTAGAAAGGAAGCAACAAATGTTTCTGATGTTGCTATAGAGAAAGAAGCAACAGGTTTTAGCTATCTTGTGGATGCTGCAGAGAAAAAGAGAGCAGAGTCAGAGATGGTATAGAAGGGAGAAGGTGCCTTGAACACTGGCCAGTAATTTGTAATTATTTAATTTTAATGCAAATTGCTTTGCTCTTTTGTATGAAAGGAGGGACATCAAGAGATAATGAAATGAAATCATGTAAGAGATTAACTTTCTCCTTCTTGTCACATTAATCACAGCTGATTGGTCAGAGGTGTGGGATAAGTCTAGAGCAGGGATTTTGGGATCAGGAGACCCAGAACTACCTCTGTGGTCCCAAAACGTGATTAGTGCCTTCTTTTTATGTCCAGCAGGTGAAGGGGTCACACAGGAAAAGAAGAGAGAGGAGAAGAGAGAAGAATGGGGAAACTCTTTCACACACGAGGTGCACCCAGCACTCCACCTAAACTCTGACACGCAAGAGAGACGTTTTACACCTACTGAGTGTGAGAGCGGTTTCAATCATAGTGATCACATAAGAAGTCACCTGGAATCCCACACAGCAGAGGGAACTACCCCAACAGAGAGGTCTTCTACATCTTTTAAAAGTCCTGAATGTGGAATAAATTTCGCTTTTAAGAAATCCGTAACAATGCAAAAAAAAAAATCCAGAGGGCTGAGAAAAGATTTTACTGCATTGAATGTCAGAAATCTTTCCTCATAAACTCACAACTTTTGGAGCATCTTAGAACCCACACGGGAGAGAGACGGTTTAGTTGTACTGAATGTGGGAAAATTTTCACCAGAAAAGCTCAACTAGTGCTGCATCATAGAACCCACATGGGGGAGAAACCTTTTGGTTGTAGTGAATGTAGTAAATGTTTCTTCACGAAAGGAGAGCTAGTGCAGCATCATAGAACCCACACAGGGGAGAAACCTTTTCATTGTACTGAATGTGAGAAATGTTTCTTCACAAAATCACAACCAGAGCGGCATCATAGAACTCACATGGGGGAGAAACCTTTTGGTTGTAGTGAATGTAGTAAATGTTACCTCACGAAAGGAGAACTAGCACAGCATCATAGAACCCATATGGGGGAGAAACCTTTTAGTTGTATTGAATGTAGTAAATATTTCTTCACGAAAGGAGAGCTAGTGCAGCATCATAGAACCCACACAGGGGAGAAACCTTTTCATTGTACTGAATGTGGGAAATGTTTCTTCACAAAATCACAACTAGAGCGGTATCATAGAACCCACACAGGGGAGAAACCTTTTAGTTGTATTGAATGTAGTAAATGTTTCCTCACAAAAGGAGAACTAGTTCGGCATCATAAAATCCACACAGGGGAGAAACCTTTTAGTTGTACTGAATGTGGGAAATGTTTCACCAGAAAAGCACAACTAGTGCTGCATCATAAAACCCACACAGGGGAGAAACCTTCTAGTTGTACTGATTGTGGCAAATATTTTCTCTCGAAAGCACATCTAGTGACACATCATAGAACCCAAGCAGGTGAGAAACCTTTTAGTTGTACTGATTGTGGGAAGTGTTTCCTCTCAAAAGCACATCTAGTGACGCATCATAAAACTCACATGGGGGAGAAATCTTTTAGTTGTACTGAATGTAGTAAATGTTACTTCACGAAAGGAGAACTAGTGCGGCATCATAGAACCCACAGGGGGGAGAAACCTTTTAGTTGTATTGAATGTAGTAAATGTTTCCTCACGAAAGGAGAACTAGTTCGGCATCATAAAATCCACACAGGGGAGAAACCTTTTAGTTGTATTGAATGTAGTAAATGTTTCCTCACGAAAGGAGAACTAGTTCGGCATCATAAAATCCACACAGGGGAGAAACCTGTTAGTTGTATTGAATGTAGTAAATGTTTCCTCACGAAAGGAGAACTAGTTCGGCATCATAAAATCCACACAGGGGAGAAACCTTTTAGTTGTACTGATTGTGGGAAATGTTTCACCAGAAAAGCACAACTAGTACTGCATCATAGAACTCACACAGGGGAGAAACCTTTTAGTTGTACTGAATGTGGGAAATGTTTCCTCTCGAAATCAAAGCTAGTGACGCATCATAGAACCCACACAGGGCAGGAACCTTTTAGTTGTACTGATTGTGGGAAATGTTTCACCAGAAAAGCACAACTAGTACTGCATCATAGAACCCACACAGGGGAGAAACCTTTTAGTTGTACTGAATGTGGGAAATATTTCCGCTGGAACTCAGAACTAGTGACGCATCATAGAACCCACACAGGGCAGGAACCTTTTAGTTGTACTGAATGTGGGAAATGTTTCACCAGAAAAGCACAACTAGTGCTGCATCATAGAACTCACACAGGGGAGAAACCTTTTAGTTGTACTGAATGTGGGAAATGTTTCCTCTCGAAATCAAAGCTAGTGACGCATCATAGAACCCACACAGGGCAGGAACCTTTTAGTTGTACTGATTGTGGGAAATGTTTCACCAGAAAAGCACAACTAGTACTGCATCATAGAACCCACACAGGGGAGAAACCTTTTAGTTGTATTGAATGTGGGAAATGTTTCCTCTCGAAATCAAAGCTAGTGACGCATCATAGAACCCACACAGGGCAGGAACCTTTTAGTTGTACTGAATGTGGGAAATGTTTCACCAGAAAAGCACAACTAGTGCTGCATCATAAAACCCACACAGGGGAGAAACCTTCTAGTTGTACTGATTGTGGCAAATATTTTCTCTCGAAAGCACATCTAGTGACACATCATAGAACCCAAGCAGGTGAGAAACCTTTTAGTTGTACTGATTGTGGGAAGTGTTTCCTCTCAAAAGCACATCTAGTGACGCATCATAAAACTCACATGGGGGAGAAATCTTTTAGTTGTACTGAATGTAGTAAATGTTACTTCACGAAAGGAGAACTAGTGCGGCATCATAGAACCCACAGGGGGGAGAAACCTTTTAGTTGTATTGAATGTAGTAAATGTTTCCTCACGAAAGGAGAACTAGTTCGGCATCATAAAATCCACACAGGGGAGAAACCTGTTAGTTGTATTGAATGTAGTAAATGTTTCCTCACGAAAGGAGAACTAGTTCGGCATCATAAAATCCACACAGGGGAGAAACCTTTTAGTTGTACTGATTGTGGGAAATGTTTCACCAGAAAAGCACAACTAGTACTGCATCATAGAACTCACACAGGGGAGAAACCTTTTAGTTGTACTGAATGTGGGAAATGTTTCCTCTCGAAATCAAAGCTAGTGACGCATCATAGAACCCACACAGGGCAGGAACCTTTTAGTTGTACTGATTGTGGGAAATGTTTCACCAGAAAAGCACAACTAGTACTGCATCATAGAACCCACACAGGGGAGAAACCTTTTAGTTGTACTGAATGTGGGAAATATTTCCGCTGGAACTCAGAACTAGTGACACATCATAAAACCCACACTGTGGAGAGACCTCTAGTTGTATGGAATGTGGGACATATTTCTGCACAAAATGAAGACTAGTGAGGCATCGTAGGGCTCACACTGGGGAGAATAAACTGACATACTGGTAGTCTTGAATAATATCTAAACAACATTGACAATAGAGGGGTCTGTTCTGAGTCATTATTCTCTGAATTGCGTGGAGAGGCAGAAGATCCTGATGTACCAAGAAGTGCAGTCAGAGACCAAGAAAATGTGGCAGAAAGATACAGTAATCTTTCCCATTGTACTAGGCGTGGCAAGCTTCATAAACTACTCATTGATGTTTTATGCCTGTTTTATGTAAAGTTGTTTGACTGTTCATATTTCCTGTAAACCTCTCTGATACTAAATAGTGCGGTATATAAAAGCTAATAAATAAATAAATATCTTACGAGCTCCAGCAGGAGGCTCTCTTTAGCATGATGCAAGTACTACATCACGCATTAGCAGTAAATTTGAGAGACTGAGATCATATTCCACATACCCTGGCTTAGAAGTGAGGTTCACGACTCTCATGTTAGGTGCAAAATTCACCCATTAGGCAAACCTGCCCTGAGATAATCCCTGGAAGGAAGGACTACAGATCCCAGAGTGCATTGTGGCAGTACCACACAGTAGTTCATCCTAGGAAGGACTGCAGCTGCCAGACTGCAATGTGACTCTCCCACAGAGTAATTTATAGAAACATAGTCCATGTAGTTTTTTTCTGCCACCATGTTTCTATCTAGTTTGCCCTTCCATATCAACTACAATAGTCCCCTGTTTTCCTTAAGAGATCCTCTGTTTTTGTCCCATGCTCTTTTGAATTCAGATACTGTCCTCGTCTCTACCATTACACTGGGAGACTATTTCATGTCTCTACCACTCTTTCAGTAAAGAAATATTTCTGCATATTACTCCTGAGTCTATCCCCTTTCACCCTTATCCCATGTCTCCTTGTAGCAGAGCTTGCTTTCAATAGAAAAAGGCTTTCCCCCTGTGCATTTATGCCAAGAGGTATTTAAACATCTCAATCATATCCCCTCTATCCTGTCTTTCCTCCAACGTGGATCTTTAAGTCTGTCCTCATATGCTTTATAATGAAGATCACTGACCATATTAGTAGCCGCCCTCTGCACCGACTCCATCCTGTTCACATCCTTTTGAAGGTGTGGTCTCCAGAATTGCACACTATACTCCAAATGAGGTTGCACCAAAGTCTTATACAGAGGCACTAACACCTCATTTCTTTTTCTAGCCATTCTAGCTTTTGCTGTCCCCGTTTTTACCTCAGTCCAACTCCCTGGTCACCCAGTCAAAGAAATCAATCAGATTTGTCTGACAAGACCTGTCTCAGGTGAATCCATGCTGCCTTGTTACCTGCAATCTGCTGAACTCCAGAAACCTCACTATTTTCTTTTTCAGCAGCACTTCCAATAATTTACTGACCACCAAAGTTAAAATAAACAGCTTGTACTTTTCAATCATTTCTTTCGCTTTTGTGTAAAGGGACCACATGAGCCTCTCTCCAGTCCTTTGGTACCACTCCCGACTCCAACGAGGCATTGAAAAGCTCAGTCAGTGGAGCTGCTAGAACGTCACAAGTTCCCTCAGTATTCTTGGGTGTATCCCATCTGGTCCCATCGCTTCGCCTACTTTAAGTTTAGCTAGTTTCTCACAAGCACAGTCTTCTGAAAATTGTTCAAGCTGCCCCTCGCTTCTGTTCCTGTTTGTGGGTGTTTGCTGAGGTCCTGCTCCTGTTTCTTCATCTGTGAACACAAAACAGAAATATTTGTTAAGCAATTCCACTTTATCCTCATCAGCTTCTACATATTCCTCCCATTTACCCTTGAGTCTGACAATACCACTTTTGCCCTTCCTCTTCTCACTAACATATCTGAAATATGTTTTATCCCCCCATTTTATTGCATTGGCTATTTTCTCTTCTTTTTGAATCTTTGCTTTCCTGACTACTTTGCTAGCTTCTCTAAGTTTTTCCAAATACAGATGCCTGTCTTCCTCTCTCTGTGAAGGCCTTCCTCTTTTTCTTTACTTTTTCAGCTACTTCCTTTGAAAACCATAGCAGCCTGCTTTTCCTTTTACCTTTATTTATCATTTTAACAAAAAGGTTGGTTGCCCTTAAAATATCCCCTTTCAGTTTTGCCCACTGTTTTTCTACATCCCCAGCTGTTTCCATCCTGCTAAGGACTCCCTGAGATATTGGCCCCTCTTAGCAAAGTTACATCATTAGTAGCCTTTCCAATAATTTACTATCCACAGAGATTAGACTAACCGGCCTGTAATTCTCAATGTCATCCTTACATCCCCTTTGGTGTAAAGAGACCACATGTGACAGCTCCAGTCTTTTGGCACACTCCATAGAGGCATTGAAAAAATCAGACAGTGGAGCCATTAGAACGTACCCACAGGCCTTGCTATGGTTCTGTATGAAGAAAAGCTTTGTTTGAGGTCTACGGTCAATAAGAACTCTCTGTTGCATATTGTAGAAGTTACTGACTACAGTATCTCCATGTGAGGATGTGGAATATGCAGCGCTCGGTTTACCTCTTTCACATTCAGTATTTTATTATTTATTTATTTACATTCTCTTATATACCGCGCTATTCTGCATCAGTGCGGTTTACATTGAACAAACTGAAATTACATTGAACAGGGCATTATAACTTGGAGATAACTATTTTACAGGGAACATGGGCTATGGAGGGTTAAGTGGCTTGCCCAAGACCACAAGGAGCACCTGTGGGACTAGAAACCCCAGTCCTTCCGTCCCAAGGTTGCTGCCCTCTAGTGAGATTTGAACCCCCGACCGTCCAGCCAGTATGGTTCAGAACCAACTTTCTTTTTTTGGGGATGAGAAACTAAATTGAGCACTAACCTGTTCCCCACTCCTCACTGGGTGTGGTGACCACTGTGCACAAGTCCTTTAGGTTTGCACAACATTTCCTTGACTGGCACCACGAAGGGGGAAATAATAGCTCAGTGAGACAGCGGGAAAACTCCAACATACAGCCTCTTCTCACCACCTTCAAGCGCGATTGGATGGATGTAATTTGGACCCATTTCTTGAGAAAACTGGTCAGATTACCTCTTACTTGCCTGCTGAAAGAAGGACCTTCAGCTCCTCATGGAGTCCTCCTTTTCTGTCAGTAAGAAAGGAAGAGGACCTATTCAGAAAACAGGCACAATAAGAGGAATACCCCTCACCTGGCCGACTGCTGGATTTTCCAGAGCTCAAATAAAATGCACTTCTAGGTTTATGCTCTAGCAAACTCTGGGGCTTAGACTGCTCTCGGTCTTTCACAAACCTCTTCCAATCCTCCCCAGACAGGAGCTTTCCTGGAAAGGCAACCAAGTCTTCGAGTCTGCATCTGCTGACCAGTTCCTTAGTCATACAAAGCATCTGACACATGACTCATAGAAACATAGAAACATGATGACATAAAAAGATCACATGGCCTATCTAGTCTGTCCTTCCACATCAACAACTACAACAGTCCATTTTTTACCTTTAGAGATCCTCTGTGTTGGTCCCATGCTTTTTTGAATTCAGTTACTGTCCTCATCTCTACCACCTCCACTGGGAGACTATTCCATGGATCCACTACTCTTTCCGTAAAGAAATATTTCCGCATATCACTCCTGAATCTATCTCCCTTCACCCTCATCCCATGTCCCCTCGTAGCAGAACTTGCTTTCAATTGAAAGAGGCTCTCTCCCTGAACATTTATGCCATGGAGGTATTTAAACATCTAAATCATATCACCTCTATCCCGCCTTTCCTCTAAGGTGTACATATTAAGATCCTTAAGTCTGTCCTCATATGCTTTATAATGAAGCCAACTAATCATTTTAGTAGCCACCCTCTGCACCGACTTCATCCTGTTCACATCCTTTTGAAGGTGCGGTCTCCAGAATTGCACACTAAACTCCAAATGAGGTCGCACCAAAGACTTATACAGAGGCATTATCACCTCCTTTTTTTCTGCTAGCCATTCCTCTCCGTATGCACCCAAGCATCCTTCTAGCTTTTGCCGTCACCTTTTCTACCTGTTTAGCTACTTTAAGATCATCAGACACAACCACGCCTAGGTCCTGCTCTTCTTTAGTGGACAAAAGTACTTCACCTCCTATACTGTATTGCTCCCTTGGATTGCTGCAGCCCAAATGCATGACCTTACATTTTTTAACATTAAATCCCAACTGCCAAATTCTAGACCATTCTTCAAGCTTAGCTAGATCCCTCCTCATGTCATCTACACCTTCCTGGGTGTCTACTCTATTGCAGATTTTGGTATCATCTGCAAAGCGGCAAACCTTACCCGACAGCCCTTCCGCTATATCACTAACAAAGATGTTAAAAAGAATCGGACCAAGGACAGATCCCTGGGGCACACCACTGGTAACATCCTTCTCCTCAGAGTGAGCTCCATTTACTTGTACTCTTTGTCACCTCCCACCCAACCAATTTCTAATCCAAGAAGTAACTTTAGGGTCCATCCCTAGGGTGCTCAGTTTGTTTATAAGTCGCCTGTGAGGAACAGTGTCAAAGGCTTTACTGAAATCTAAATACTGTGACAAGGCAGAGGTTGCAGAACCTAAAAATAAGGGTTTAAAACACTTTTTGTCCTCAGAAGCTGTCAGTAAACCAGGTCAGGAAAGGATTAAGGATTCAGCCCTAAAAGCTGTTCTGCACAGGAAAGCAGAAAGAGCCACACCCTAGCTTCAGGAAAACCCAGGGAGCTGAGGTGGGAGGAAAAGGGGCGGAGTCACACCTGATAGGGCAGCCCTGTTCACATAACCAGGAGCACTAGAACGAGAGGGAGAGCGGGAGAAAGAGTTCCATGAGCAGCAAGGAGAAAGAGAGCAGTTCCAGGAAGGTCCAGGAGAATCAGATCCAGGGAGAAATCTGGGGACCAGGAGAAGCAAAGCCAAGAGCAACCAATACCCGGTTGGCACAAGGTGCTTGGGGAGTTGCTGGCCAGACTGCAGAGAGACAGCCAGGTCTCAGGAGTGCCGTCTGAAAAAGCTTCCAGGAAGGAACTACCGTGAGCTGCATAGCAAACAAAAACAGGTCAGAGACTATTTTAAACCTCAGGGGAAAAGGTCAGATACCTTGCCTGGAAGGGATAGGAGTAGTTCTCTGGAATCTTCTCTCAAAGCCAGAATTATAAAGGAGAGATTGGGAAGAGAGAAAGTCCCATTCAAAAGACTGCAAAAGTTTTCATACTACAGAGAACGTGACAGGAGCTCTAGCTCTGAGTATAGCCCAGGTGCCTTTCAGCATGTTACTAATTGCAGGCAGCACAGACACGGGCAAGAGTTAGACTCTGAAGAGCACGCTGTGTTAAAAGAACTAGTGAAGCAGTATCAAGGGAAATGTTTGCCTCTCAACCAGAAAGCATATACTAGGCAGACCAGAAGGAAGGTGAGCCCTTTTTATGATGTTTTAAAAGGTGCTGGTGATTTGGAATCCTTGCAAGTGCCTAGGTATTTTAGAGGTAACAAACGGAAGCAGCTTAAAGCACTAATTAAGCAGTGGCAGTCTGTAGACTCCCTTAACCCAGGTCTTAAGGACATAGCAGACCCAGAGCTGGAGGACATGCAAATTGATGCACCATTAAGTGATAGCAGTGGATCAGCTATGGACTGTGGGGTTTGTTATAAGGACTGAAAGCCATATAAGTGTATCCTGTAAAAGGAGTGAAAGCTGTACAAAGATATCCTATAGAAGTGCTGAGAAAGCCTATTTCAGCGGTTCTCAACCTGTGGGTCGCGACCCCCACGGGGGTCGCCGCAGGATTTAGCGGGGGTCGCTTAGCCTCCACCAAGTTAAAAAAAAAAAAATTAAGATGTGCACAAGTTGCTGCCGCTGCCGAGTCCGCTTCTCGGCAGCAGCAAACTCCGGCAAACTCACCGCCTTTTTCTGCAGCCGCGGCTCCCTGCCTCTTAGGGAACCGCAGCTGTACTTGTAAAATCGTTGCGGAGCCCTTCCTGTCTCGACGGGCTCCGTGCAGCATTGTCCCGCCTCCAAAGGAAGTGGTAAACAACTTCCTTTGGAGGCAGGACAATGCTGCATGGAGCCCATCGAGACAGGAAGGGCTCCGCAATGATTTTACAGGTACAGCCGCGGTTCCCTAAGAGGCAGGGAGCCGCAGCTGCATTAGAAGGGAGGCAGACATGGGGAGAGAGGAAGAGGGGGCAGGGAACCTGCAACACGGCTGACATCGACAGAGGGGGGCTGACATGGAGGGAGGGAGCTGATATGGATGGATGGAGGGAGGGGGCTGACATGGACAGATGGAAGGATGGGGCTGACATGGAGGGAGGGAGGGAGGGGGCTGATATGGATGGATGGATGGAGGAGGGGGGCTGACATGGACAGATGGAAGGATGGGGCTGACATGGAGGGAGGGAGGGAGGGGGATGACATGAATGGATGGAGGGAGGGGGGCTGACGGACAGATGGAAGGATGGGGGCTGACATGGAGGGAGGGAGGGGGCTGATATGGATGGATGGAGGGAGGGAGGGGGGCTGACATGGAAGGATGGGGCTGACATGGAGGGAGGGAGGGGGCTGATATGGATGGATGGAGGGAGGGAGAGGGCTGACATGGACGGATGGAAGGATGGGGGCTGACATGGAGGGATGGATGGAGGGAAGGGGGCTGACATGGACAGATGGAAGGATGTGGGCTGACATGGAGGGAGGGAGGGAGTGGGCTGATATGAATGGATGGATGGAAGGCGGGGGGCGGACATGGAGGGATGGAGGGAGTAGGCTGGCATGGACAAAGGGGAGAGACAGGGGGACATACTGGACAGACGGGATAAATGCTGGACAGAGGCGAGAGACAGTGCGGGTTAGGATTATAATGGGCTGATGGGGGTGCTAGCACTGGTAATGGGCAGATGGGGGGGCTACGAATGATAATGGGTTGATTAGGGAAGGCTAGGACTGGGAATGGACTTATCAAGGGGGGGTAGGACTGGTAATGGACTGATGGGGGTCTAGCATTGGAAATGAGCTGATCAGTGAGGTTAGGACTGGAAATGGGCTGATTAGGGGAGCCTAGCACTGGTAATGGAGTTGAGGGGGGGACTAGCACTGGAAATGAGCTGATGGGGGGTAGGACTGGTATTGGGCTGATTAGGGGAGACTAGCACTGGTAATGGGGTTGAGGGGGATTAGCACTAGAAGTGAGCTGATTAGGGGGCTTTGACTGGGAATGGGCTAATTGTGGGGAGGGGAGGATAGAGCTGCTGGCCCTGGAAGAAAACTGGGGGCTAAGGCTACAAGTGGGCTGATACAAGGGGATGGGAGAATGGAACTGAAAGGGAGTGGATCTGAGAGGGGCTGCCATGGTATTTGTACTAGAAGGGACTGATCAGTGGGGAAGGAGGGGGACTGGAAGGGAATGGACACCAGTGGCAGTCATGGGAATGCAAGTTGACATTGGAAGGTACTGGGAGTGAGGACTGGAAAGGGGCTGATACAGGGGAGGGTTACTGGGACTGGAAATAGGCTGATGGAAAGAAGTGAAGAAAACAAAAGAGATAAGAACTGGCAGATGGACCATAGACCACAGAAAGAGAGCTAAGAGAAGACAGGAAAGCAGAAGCCTCAGATCGGGACCAGCATGATCAGAGAATAAATTGGTCAGACAACAAAGGTAGAAAAAATAATTTTATTTCATATTAGTGATTTGACTACAAAATCATCATAATTTTGAAATCAAATATTGTTACTTGTTGTTTTGATTATTTAAATAAGTATTTTATAAATAAAAACATATTGCAAAGGCCTATAATATATTAATAATTCAACAAATGATTACAGCGACAATGCGTTAACGGTAAAGGAAGAGAGACGCATTTGATTTTATCATTGGGGGTCACCACAAGTTGACCAACGGTAAAAGGGGTCACGGTACAAAAAAGGTTGAGAACCACTGGCCTATTTGCTATAACCTGAGTTTCCACGGAGAAAGGCAGCATTCTGCCTGTGGGAAACTCAAGCCTAATTAATTCAGCTGTGAAGAGAAGTACAAGGCTGTGAAAGTTTTCCTGTGTTTAAAGCATGTATATGAAAGCAATGCCAATGGAGAGAAACAGCTGTTGTATTTGAAGCTGAAGGAAGTTTGAAAGCTGAATGTTTTGCTTTGAGTTTGTACCTGAGAAGCATCAGGGGATTCTTGGACTTTTATTTGACACAATTGCGTAGCACCATCTTTGTCTGTGTTTGGGGAAGTAGTTCACCAAACTCCTGTGCGGCAATAAAGTTATTGTTAAACCCACGGAGGCCTTTGCTGTGTTTACTTGGACCACAACTACAACGGACACCAGGCTGCAGCACTTAGAAGGTTTATAAATATGTATTCCCCTATGCATCACATGCCAACCCCTCCTAGGCAACCGCCTATATATACCAGAGGGTGCTGAAGTGTGACAATACACCACATCTAGAGCTCTCCCTCAGTCCAACTCCCTGGTCACCCAGTCAAAGAAATCAATCAGATTTGTCTGACAAGACTTGCCTCTGGTGAATCCATGCTGCCTCGGATCCTGTAATCTGCTGGACTCCAGAAACCTCACTATTTTCTCTTTCAGCAGCGTTTCCAATAATTCACTCACCACCGAAGTTATACTAACTGGCCTGTAGTTTTCAACCACATCCTTCCGCTTTTGTGTAAAGGCACCACATGAGCCTCTCTCCAGTCCTTTGGCACCACTCCCGACTCCAACGAGGCATTGAAAAGGTCAGTCAGTGGAGTTGCTAGAACGTCCCCAAGTTCCCTCAGTATTCTAGGGTGTATCCCATCCGGTCCCATCGCTTTGTCTACTTTAAGTTGAGCTAGTTTCTCACGAACACAGTCTTCTGAAAATTGTTCAAGATGTCCCTCGCTTCTGTTCCTATTTGTGGGTGTTTTCTGAGGTCCTGCTCCTGGTTCTTCATCTGTGAACACAGAACAAAAATATTTGTTAAGCAATTCCGCTTTATCCTTATCAGCTTCTACATATTCCCCCCCCCCCTTGCACCCTTGAGTCTGACAATACCACTTTTGCCCTTCCTCTTCTCACTAATATATCTGAAAAATGTCTTATCCCCCCATTTTATTGCATTGGATATTTCCTCCTCCTTTTGAATCTTTGCCTTCTTGACTACTTTGCTAGCTTCTCTAAGTTTTTCCAAATACAGATGCCTGTCTTCCTCTCTCTGTGATCTCTTGTATTTCATGAAGGTCTCCCTCTTTTTCTTCACTTTTTCAGCTACTTCCTTCGAAAACCATAGCGGTCTTCTTTTCCTTTTGCCTTTATTTACCATTTTAACAAAAAGGTTGGTTGCCCTTAAAATACCCCCTTTCAGTTTTGCCCACTGTTTTTCTACATCCCCTAGCTGTTCCCATCCCACTAACGACTCCCTGAGGTATTGGCCCATCTTCACAGTCTTCCTAAAGTCTAAGATCCTCACCTTGGAATGGATTCTAACAGCTCTAGTCCTAATACTGAACCACAACCATCTGGTGATCACTGGATGCAAAATTATCTCCCACTACAACTTCAGAAACACTTTCACCATTGGTAAGCACCAAGTCCAGTATGGCCCCTTCACGTGTGGGGTCTGTTACCAATTGCCTGAATAGTTCTCCCTGTAGAGAATCCAGGATCTCCTTACTTCTAGATGATACTGCAGCAGGAATGTGCCAATCAACATCTGGCATATTGAAATCTCCTATCAGTAGCACTTCCCCTTTCCTAGCAATGCTGCGTATATCTTCAATTAACTCTGTCCACCTCTTCCTCTTGTGAGGGAGGTCTGTATATCACACCAATGCAAATAGATTTCTCTTTCCCTCTTTCTAGTTTAACCCACAATGCCTCCTCTCTCCCTTTTAAGCTCTGTAATTCCAAAGCTTTAATAGTAGTTTTTACATATAGTGCCACTCCTCCTCCCCTTCTTCCTACCCTGTCCTTTCTGAATAAAGTATAGCCAGGTATAGTTACATCCCAGTCATGGTTTTCTGTGAACCATGTTTCTGTAACTGCCACTAAATCCAAGTCAGTCACGCCCACCAAAGCTTCAACATCAGGGATCTTATTTCCCATGCTACGGGCATTTATACACACTGCTTTCCATATGTTACCCCTGTTACCCATTTCCATAAAGTTATTTAAATGTATCACCTACCTGGGGGCTTTCACTTACCTGGGGGCTTTCTTCACCTATCCCCAACGAATCTAGTTTAAAGCCCTCTTCAGTAGATTAGCCCGTCTACTACCAAAGATGCGTTGACCTTTCTTGGACAGATGGATGCCATCTCTGCTCTGCAACTCTTGGAACAGCATCCCATGGTCTAGGAAACCAAAACGCTCTCGATGACACCATCCACGCAGCCATGCATTCATCTCCAGAATGTGAGCCTCTCTGCCTTGGCCTTTACCCTCAACAGGGAGGATTGAAGAGAACACCACCTGTGCACCTAACTGCTTCACCCTCTCCCAGAGCCATGAAGTCACTTTTGATACGTTCCGAGGTATACCTGGCAGTATCATTTGTTCCAACATGGATAAGCAATATTGGGTAATAGTCAGTGGGCTTGATGAGTCTCGGCAAACTCTCCGTAAGATCTTGGATTTTGGCACCAGGCAGACAGCATACCTCTCTGGACATCAAGTCTGGTCGGCAGATGGACGCCTCAGTACCCCTCAGAAGAGAGTCTCCAACCACTACTACCCTTCGTTTCCTTCTGGTCACTGATTCTGCAACTTTGGGGTACTTGAGCTCTGGTTCTTCCATTTCCAGGGATGCTTTCACCTCCTCCACTTCCAGGGCTGCATAATGGTTCTTCAATTCAAGGGCTGGAGAAGTTGGATTGGTGATTTTGTAGGCCCTGGTGACTTGTGTCCTACCATCAACATTCTGTTGGCACCCATCTTCTCCTGTGCTGGAGAGCTTGGTTGCTGCAAGAAGCATCTCATCAATGTACTTCTCACTGTCTTGAATGCTCCTCAGCCTCGCCACCTCCTCTCTGAGTTCCTCCACTTGTTTCCTCAGAGCTTCAGCATGCAGGCACCCTGCACATGGAACTGGTCCTTCAACTGACATTAGGACCTCTGTCTGGACCAAGGCAGAAGCTGTAACGGGGGCAACAGCTTTAGCAATACGATTTTTCCCAGCCATTGTTCTGTTCGTGGAGCTTAGGTATCTGTTAAAGCAAAAGAGAGAGATCTACCAAGTACCAGCTGGTTTCCCAGCTGTCCTTTCAGAAAAAAGCAGTTAAATCTCTTTAATTATATTCAAAATGTGCTGGTCACTAGGGGTGGGTGGGAGTCGGGGTGGGTAGGGAGGGAACTAACACCTGATTAGGTGTTAGCAGTTTCCAAACCTGAGGAGGTTACTAGAGTTCAGCAACCTACTGTGCTCAAGGAAAGTTCCCCTAAAGGACCAAAAAGAAAAGTAACCTTGCCTTAAAAAGAAAAGTAACCTTGCTTTAAAAAATATACAAAAAACTCTTTTAAGAGCTCCCAGTCAGAGAGCTAGCAATGTAATATAATAAAAACAAACAAACAAACAAACCCTCAAATCCTTACTGTTTGTTGATCTGTAGACTCGTACATCATTCCTGTTTCCACTCGGACAGCCTCTCATGAATTCTGCTGGTCATCCTCCAAAGCCTCCTCAGGTCACTTCTGTACTTAGTGCAAACAGGTCCTAGACATGTAAGTAATGCAAACCACAGCATGGAGGCCCAAAGCGGAATCCTCAAAAGCCTTCTTCAACCATCATTCAAGCTTCAGAGCTATGCCTCCTCCAACAAGAATAGTCATCTTCTTTGTTAATGGCATAATCAAGGCATCTACTTTAGGCAGCTTGAACTTCTCCTTTTCTTCCAGATGCTACTTTCAAATATTCTATTTTACATTGCATGCGAGTGTCCGCTCGTCCTGCAGGTAAAAGATTGTGCTGAGGGCTCTTTGAGTTTGTCTGGCTGCCAGGATCTAGTGTTTTGCTTTGACTGCTGCTGCTGTTTGCATTCCCTCAAAATCTCCTGCCCTAGGTGACTGCCTAGTCTTGCCTAATGGTTGAGTCAGTCCCCCTTCTTCTAAAGCTGCAAAACAAGGACAAACTTGGGTGAAAAAAGCTTCACCTTAGCAGGACCTTCACTGTGTTCTTCAGAGCTTCTAGCAACTACCAGTTGAAGACACCTCAGGCAAAGCCGTATCAGCAGATGGGTGGGGGTTGGGAACCAGAGAGTTCAGATTCTGAGCTAAAATGGCCAACTCTCCTGTGCTTTTGTGACCAGCCATGCCCTCCTGAAGGGAAATCTCAGTCTGACCATTCTCACTCACAGGGAACTTGCCTGAGTCCTCCAACATTGGCTCCAGGCTTCATGTGGCCCGATTCACCCCTCTGCAGCATGAACCATGATGGCCAGAGCAGGCTTTGAAGTGCCCATGCCAGCACGCTCATGGCTTGCCTCTCCTGCCCCTTCCAATGCAACATCCTGTTGGAGGGGGCAGGAGCGGCAGGGAACCACACCAAGGAAAAATCTTAATATTCTTTGACATATCCGCTGCCTTTGACGCCATCTGTCACAGCATCCTCCTTCAAGGAATACAAAATGAAGTACTAAAATTGCTTCACTCCTACCTTCTCCAGGGACAATAACAACTGAAAATGGGCATCAACCCCTTATCCTCCTTCACTCAAACCCAAGGTATCTCTTAATGCACTTCTCTTCAACATCTACCTACAGCCACTATGCTCAATTATCCATGCCCATAGCACATACTTCCACATCTATGCATATGATATAATGACTAATTTGTTTATTTCACCATTTTTTATACAATTTTATCATTTCAGTTGATGCAGTTTACATTGTAATTTAAACTTGGTAATGTACATTAAACAGGGACATAGATAACTTGGATTTTTCTGAGGCAATGGAGGTACACACCTTTCAACATAAACAAAGCCATATATGAAGGAATATCAAGCTGCTTCACAGACATCAATCAATGGCAGGCAAGAAACTCATTGACAGTTAACTATGAAAAATCCCAAAATACTCTGCATCACCAAGGATGACACATTCCACCCACCCCCAACCCTGACAATAAATGAGATTGATGTAAAAGTCTGGACAGAGGTCTAGTATCTAAGTAACACCCTGGACCAACAACTAATACTGAAACCACACATAAACAACACAATGAGGACAACCTAACACAAAATCTTAACCCTGCAACACCTGCACCCCCTACTGGAACCATTGGACTTCTGTACAGCATTCCAGGCCATCTTCTCACCATACTTCGACTACTGTAACTCAATTTACCATGGCTCAAAAAATTCAAAACTGCTCCCACTACACATTGCATTACATAGAACTGCATGCATCATTCAAGGAGCCCCAAAATACGACCACATAATCCTTATCATGTGACAACTCCACTAGCTTCCCATCAAAGCCACATCAGCTACTAAATACTGTTCCTAACTTTCAAAATCATCAACAAGCAATCCTCCTCCCATCTACAAACTCTAATAAACAAAACCAAAACCAACAGACAAAGCACTAAAAGCATAGGGCCCAATAGTCATAAGAACATAAGATATGCCATACTGGGTCAGACCAAGGTCCATCAAGCCCAGTATTCTGTTTCCAACAGTGGCCAATCTAGGTCATATGTACCTAGCAGTTTCCCCAAGGGACACAGGTTCCACAATGCTTGTATTGCTTCAAGCATTGATATCCCCAGAATTGATAACCCCAATTCTGATGAGTTTACATTGGTTACCCCTACAGGCCAGAACTCTGTACAAGACCCTGGTCATGACTTTTAAAGCCTCAAAGTGCCCATCTCTATCACCTCTCAGCAATATGATACATATCACTCCAAATAATAGATCCAGGAGATCTGTTACATTAAACTCCATTGACCTCCCAAAAACCCTCACAAAATGCTCTAAATCAACAGCCGCCAGAGCCTTCTCTCTGTTTTCACCCAGAGCCTGGAATGCCCTTCCACCCGAAATCAGAGCCATCTCAAGTCTAATGCAGTTCAGAAAGGCATTAAAACACTATTTGTTCCTAACATACTACCCCGAAGCTACTCTAATTGACAATAGCCCTCATGCAGATCCATCATACTTGACCCCGGTAGAGAATGGGTAATTATGATGATTATTACCTGCCCACTATACTATGCCATATTTTATTCTCACAATAATTTTCATATTTATTATGTACTTTAATTAACTTCTTCCACCGTATTATAGTTATCTTATCCGCCTCCCCATCTAATTAACCAAAATAACCATGTATATTGTTGCCATGTATATAGTTATCTGTTAGATAGTTACCCTTGTTTTACCACCTAGTTTATGTACCCTGTTCTCTGTAAAAAACCAATGCTGTTTTGTACCATTGTGTTTATATTTGTTCATATGTAAACCGCACTGATTAAAGAGCGCGGTATATAAGAAAAATAAAATAAATAAATAAATAAAATAAAATATCCTGGGTCCCTTCTTAATAATGGCTTATGGACCTTTCCTCCAGGAACTTGTCCAAACCTTTTTTAAACCCAGCTACACTAACAGCCTTTACTACATCCTCCGGTAACAAATTCCAGAGTTTGATTACACATTGAGTGAAAAAATATTTTCTTTTATTAGTCTTAAATAGTTTACCCTGTAGTTTCATTGCATGTCCCCTAGTCTTTCTATATTCTGATAAGGTAAACAATCTATCTACGTTTACCCGTTCCACTCCGCTCATTAATTTATAGACTTCTATCATATCTCCCCTCAGCCATCTCTTTTCCAGGTTAAAGAGCCCTAACCTTTTTAGCCTTTCTTCATAGGAGTATCCTTCCATCCCCTTTACCATTTTGGTGGCTCTTCTCTGAACCTTTTCTAAAATCGCTATATCCTTTTTAAGATACGGCGACCAGAATTGCACACAATATTCAAGGTGCGGTCTCACCATGGAACGATATAGAGACATTATAATATCCTTTGTTTTATTTTCCATTCCTTTCCTTATCATACCTAGCATTCTATTTGCTCTCTTGGCTGCCGCTGCACACTGGGCCGAGGGTTTTAACATGGTATCCACAATGACGCCTAAATCTTTTTCCTGGGTGGTGGTTCCTAATGTGGAACCTTGCATCGTGTAACCATAGTTTGGGTTGTTCTTCCCTAGGTGCATAACCTTGCACTTATCCACATTAAATTTCATCTGCTATTTTGATGCCCAGTCTTCCAATTTATCAAGATCCTCTTGCAATTTTTCACAATCCTCTTCGGTTTTAACAACTTTAAATAGTTTTGTGTCATCTGCAAATTTGATAACCTCACTCGTTATTCCACTTTCCAGGTCATTTATGAATATGTCAAAAAGCAGTGGACCCAGCACAGATCCCTTGGGTACACCACTATTCACCTTTCTCCATTGGGAAAATTGGCCATTTAGCCCTACCCTCTGCTTTCTATCTTTTAACCAGTTCCTGATCCACAATAGTACACTGCCTCCTATCCCATGACTCTTTAGTTTTGCCAAAAGTCTCTCATGAGGGACCTTGTCAAAGGTTTTCTGAAAGTCCTGATACACAATATCAACCGACTCACCTTTGTCCACCTGATTATTCACATTAGTCAAAAGACATTTACACAGTTAGTGCCGCTGAATATCCCGTCTTCTCTCTTGTGTGCTCTGATGCTAATCAGTTAGCATCAGGGAGTGTTGTGGGAGTTCTGGGAAGGAGAAGAAGTGGTGACAGCCCCTATCTTTTTGATGCAGGAGCTAACTGGAAAGCATGCAATTCTGTGAGGCAAAAGGCAACCCCAGATATTCAATGATATTCTGAATGAAATAGAGACTGAATGAATGTTTTGCTTCGGTCTCTACTGAGGAAGATGTAGGGAAGTTACCCATGACTGAAATGGTACTTAAAGCTGATGCAGCAGAAGAATTGAAATATATATAGATAGACCAGGAAGATGTACTACAACTAGTTGGTAAACTGAAGAGTAGCTAATCAACTGGACCAGATGGTATACATGCAAGGGTGTTGAAAGAACTGAAATATGAGATTGCAGACCTACTATTAGTAATCTGTGAACTATCATTAAAATCAAATGAAATAACTGCAGATTGAAGGATGGCCAATGAAACACCAATTTTTAGAAAGGGTTTCAGGGGTGTTCTGGGAAACTATAGACGTCAGTATCAGGAAAAATGGTAGAAACCATTATAAAGAACAAAATTACCGAACATGTAGATAATCAGGGTTTAATGGGAGACAGCCAACATGGCCTTAGCCAAGGAACATCATGTCTTACAAATTTGTTATGTTTTTATGAAAGTGTGAATATACAGGTAGACAAGGGTGAATCGGTCAATTAGTGTATCTGGATTTTCAGACAGCCTTTAACAAGATCCCTCATGAGAGACTCTTGGGGGTATGTTTACTAAACCAAGGTAATGTAGCATTGGTAATGTTATCTAATGTAACATTAATGCACGGTTAAGTTACCTAATGTAACGTTAGCACGCAGTAACGTTACTGGCAGTGGTAAATGTCCAGAGGGTGGAGAGAAGGCAGAGAGAAGGGGTCAATGGGTAGGAAGTGGGTGGGGAGAAGCCCCTGCTACACTAACACTGGAACATTAATGCCAGGACTTTACCGCCAGTGAAAACCAGTCGGTAAATGCACATTTGCAGGAGAGAGAGACCATTTCAGCGTCAGCAATGTACAGCACAGACAAGGCGCCCAAGAAAAGTGACAGTAGTGCTCCCTTTGCAGCAACAGCATAGTGCGCAAGTATGAAAAGGCACTATGGTGTTGGTGCAAAGGGGGCTGAAGGTGGGACATGCAGTGGGGGCAGCTGGGGCACAGGGTAGACTAGGCTGTTGCCTAGGTGGCACATAGAAACACAAAAACTGGAAATCAGCAAGACAGCACCTGACCAAGGTCAAACATGCCCAGTAGTCTGTGTTCCACAGTGTCCCATCCAGGTGATATGTACCCAGCAGTACCCCAAACATCACACAGGAACCACAGTGCCTGGAATGGGGCAAGCAGTGCACATTTGGGGACCACTCTAACAAGAATCTATGGACCTTTCCCATGATACGTCCCAAACAGTTCGTAAACCCAGCTAAATGATCAACCTTTACTACAGCCCCTGGTAAGGCAGTGCAGGGTGTGACTATGCATTGTCTGAAACATGTATAAACCCAGTAATCCAGACTGGGTACACTTTACCCGCATTGCATACCCTAGCCTATCCACAGTCTGCTGGCATAATACAATCTACCTACGTTTACCAGGTCCACTCCCAGATTTTGTCTGGTGTGCTTTCCTATTTTATTATTCTAATTTCCTTTCCTTTTTATACCTTTATGGTTTTTCTTTATTTTGTACTATGTAAACTGCTTTGATGTTTTACCTACAGTGGTATATCAAGTAAATAAACATAAACATAAACACCCTAGCCAATAGTTGCTAGATCACCAACCTGACACCCCCCAGCCATCTCTCCCCCATGAGGAAGGAAGATAACATTGGCAGGTGGTGATGATGAGGGATGTATGGATGTCCATGTATGCCTCCCCACCCCAGACCCTGCACCCTAGGCACCTGCATACCTCCACAATGGATGGCCTGGGACTTTGCACTACCAGCACCGACAGCATATGGCCATGTCAACATGGCAGGGGGGGGGGTTGTTGGTGGCAGAGGGGGCAGTGGCACCCGCCTGCAGTGCACCCAGGCCATGCCCTGTTCCAGTGCGTGGTGTGCAGTGCAACAGACAAGGTCTGTCTGATGTAAAGCAAATATAGCTCCAGGGACTGTTTTGACATCGTGGCAACAGTGTGGTTTAGTACACAGAGCCATTGTGCCTTGGAGCAGAGGGTGACAGTTTCATGTCCTAGCTGAGGATCTTGCAGAGCATGTCCCTACATTTTACCCCACATTGCAGATATAACATCAACATGTGCAATCCCCAAAGCATCGGCCACCAGGGGTACAAACATTCACACACAGAGGCTACACTAACCAAAGCTTCATGGAGAGTCAGGCTGTTGGCACCGGCAAGAAGCAGCAGTTATCACCAGAGCACTACTACTAGCTCCTGCACACCTTAGCAATGCCTGTACTGTGATCGGGACCAGTGTGGGGGGCAGGGTTTCCAATCACCCCTATCTTTGCCCAATGCTGCAATAGGATTGTGTGTGTGTGTGTGTGTGTGTGTATGTCTATCCATTGTTTTGTGGCTTCCTACTCCTCACTGGGCCCACAATACATACACTGTTTCCAGCGTTAGCCTGCAAATATGCATACTGAGGAGCAAAGTATTGTGGTTTGGCCCGGACATCCTGTGGATTGGGCAGGTTGCATCTGCATCGAGGGTAGGGAAATGGCTGGGACATCATAGTGCCCGACCCTCACCTGCATGGACAGGGTGGCCACAGCATGTCATGCTGGGAGGACACCCTCACTCTGATCGAGCAGCGACCATGGTACAGCTATGTTCCCACATAGTGCTATATAGTACCTGTCTCTAGTGATATCTGTGTGTTCCCTGTTCTGTGGCCCAATCACTGAGACACCTGCTGGGTGTCTGTGCTGTATATCCCAACTCTGGGTATGCACAGTTCCTCTGTGAACATGCAATATGGACTGGCTAGCGGACTGTCCGCAGTTAGTATGTGCATGACTGGAACACCTGGTGGGGTGCAGCAGGTACAATCCGACTGTGCCTTCTGCTGGTGAATGTCAGACCTTGGTGGGTGGCAGCTGAGGTTTTCCAGGCCTACTTCCAGCATTACTGCTGGTCTGCAGGTGCCCTACTAACAGGAGCTTATCCGGCCTACAGCAGCCTTTGGCCAGAGGGACTGAGGTTGCTGGTCCCACAGCCATTCTTCATGGCTGTGCCAACATGTCCCTCCACTTCCTCAATTACAAAAGTTTGAGTGTGGGCCCTTTGGGGATAAGGGACATATACTGTAACCCACTTTGACCCACAGAGGGTAGTATATAGGCATTGCTACATAAACCTCTCTCACTTCGTTTGCAGCTTGTCGTGCTGTGAGGGCTTGCGTGCATCAGTGATGCTGAGAGCTAAACTATCGGTAGTTTAACTACTGGCAGGGTCTCCCAAGATGGACAGGTCTCAGCTGAGGTGCCAGACCAAGACAAACCAAGACAACGTCCTCCTCAATCAACTACTTCCCCCCAATTTTTCCATACACACGAGACATAGGGAAAACAAAAAAGGAGGAGGGGTGCTCATAATCTCCAAATCAGACCTCAGCTTCCAGATTGTAGACTCTTCTAGCACAAACAGCCTGGACACCCTCTCTGTTGCTAACCAACAATGCTCCCTTACCCTGTTATATAGAACACCATCTACTTCTCCAGTTGACCTTCCAACCATCATCGACCTTGCAGCTAACACACGCACTCCCAACAAACCAAATTGGATAATGGGTGATTTCAATCTCCCATCGCTACACCAAAACCACGCAAATGCGTTCCTTGATGCAATGGAAAACCTGGGTCTCAAACAAATCATAAATGAACCCACACATACAAAAGGGAACATTCTGGACATGGTTTTTGTGCCACATCCAGTCAAGGACAAAAACCACAATCTGCCAACATCAGTCGTGGATGTACCCTGGTCCGACCACAAATTGATCATTATCCAGATTCCCAGCAACAATGACCAGCTGAACAGAAGCCAACCCACGAACATCACCTCTCGAATTTCCACTAGATGCTTCCGCCCCTTCGATAGGGAACTTTCGGAGACCCCATCACTCATCAACAAAACAACACCTGACCTTGATGAACTAATCTCTTGCTGGAATTCCAGCCTGCTTGCCATCTCACAACACCCAAACCCTAAAAATACAGCAAGAGCGAAAAGAAGATCCTCCCCCTGGTTCTCTCCTGAGCTACGCGCTTCCCTCATGCAACTACGTAGACTCGAACGCCGATGGCGCCGATCACACTCACCGGAAGATCAGACCGCATACCTAGCCCACCTTGCAATACATCGAGAAACAATCTCTACCAGAATGAGACAATATCACACTGACACCCTAAAGAGATCATTGAATAAACCTCGTGACCTCTTCAATTTGGTCAAATCCCTCTCAAAGGAACCATCACCCGAGCAACACATCAACATACACCCTCAAGAATTCGCTGATTATCTGCAATCCAAGATTGTACAAACTAACAAGGTCTCAGCAGTCCAATATCAAGAACCGGCGGACCTCTCTCCACTTAACTTTTTTTCCACACCATCCAATAAATGTATTGAGAACACCATAGCATCACTCAACACATCCACTGCACAGACCGACCCATGTCCAGCTTTTTGGATCAAGGAGCTACGTGAAGTGCTCAGTCCTGTCATCGCAAATATAATGAAACTCTCCTTTACAACAGGCTATTTTCCCACTTCACTCAAGCAGACTTCCATTAGGCCATTACTGAAAAACCCCAAACTGGACCCCCAAAGGGTTGACTCCTATCGACCAATAGCTAGCATCCCCATCTTAGCCAAAATAATTGAGAAAGAAGCACAACAGCAAATTCAAGATCACATAGACTCTGTGGCTCCCTTAGATAACTGCCAACATGGGTTCAGAGAACATCATGGGGTTGAGACACTACTTACTGGTCTATTCAACAATATCATCACAGGAATTGACAACATCCATCAAGGCTTTGTCCTTATTTTCCTAGACATCGCCGCGGCATTTGACTCCGTGAGTCACGAAATCCTCCTTGGAAGACTAAAAGAAAAGGGTGTCTGCAACAATGCACTAAAATGGTGTAAGTCTTATCTGGACGATAGATGGCAATATGTGAAGTCTGGATCAGAAGAGTCTAGCCACTTCCATCAAAAGCAAGGGGTACCTCAAGGATCCTCGCTATCCTCCTTACTCTTCAATATCTACATGCAGCCCATATGCAATATCATAAGGTCTTTCAACGTAAACTGCATGATATATGCAGATGACATTCTTTTATACATGCCTTTCTCCACAACCCACATGGACCTGACCCCACTCACAGATTGTTTCAATGCAGTTTCAACATGGCTCCAGACACAGAACCTACGTATCCAGCATAAAAAAACAGAGGTCCTTTTCATCTCCAGAGACTCCAACTTTACGCCCCCGTCCCACATCAGTGTCAAGGAAGCCGATTTGCAAACTAAAGATGCAATAAAATATTTGGGAGTTACCCTGGACCAACATCTAGACATGAAACGCCACATAAGCAGCGTAGTCAAAGCCATCTACTTCAAAATCCGCTCCCTCAAACACCTACGCTCCCTGCTGGACCCAGACGATTTCCGTACCATATATCAAGCGCTGATCCTGCCGCATTTTGACTTTGCAAATGCCATCTTACAAGGTCTCCCCCAATCCACACTAACCCCATTACAGTTGGCCATGAATGCCGCAGCTAGGGTCCTCTACGGTGCATCCAGAAACGACCACGTGACTCCTATTCTCAAACAACTGCACTGGCTACCAATTCACGGGAGAATCACCTTCAAATCCCTTTTATTAGCATTTAAGGCAATCAAAGGCACCTCATCCCTCTCACTCACGAATCTAATCCACATGGTCCCACCCAATAGATCAAGAAGAACATCAGCTGTAAACTTGCTAGCTATACCAAAGGCTTCGACAAAGTCCAACACGAACACCACAAACAGGGCATTCAGTTTTTATGTCCCAAAATGCTGGAACACCCTACCCCCCAACATTAGAACCATTACCAATCTATATCAGTTCAGGAAGGCTCTCAAAACATACCTTTTCTGCCAATATTTCCCAGACAGCAACTGAACTAGATATCCCCTCCAAGAATTGACCCAATCTAGAAATGCCCTCACACTGCATTGTAGATAGATTATGTATATAGTTAACCCAGTTATCCAAGTTTGTACTCCTGTTCAATGTAAAACCTGACAGTTTGTCATTATGGTCGTTGTTGTTATGATGTAAACCGCGCTGATTCTAAATAGCGCGGTATATAAGAAACTGTAATAAATAAATAAAATAATAAATAAACCACCCATCTGGGCTGCAGCAGAATGGGATAGTATTGACGGCAGAGGATCACATTTTTGTGACAACGGCAACAACACCAAACTTAAACTGCGCGGAAGAAAGGCCCGGCAATCTACTTCTGTATCTTGCCATGAAAACCCAATGGATAGTTACAACAAAACAAATTGTGCTATGGTGCTGGAAGATGAGACCCCCAGGTCAGAAGGCACTCAACTAGCTACTGGGGAAGAGCTGAAGACTTTTCAGAGTAAAGCCAGCATTTATGATGTGGTGGGATCAAAGCCCTTGGGAAGTCTGACTGCTGATGTAGCTGCGCATGAAATGAGAGTCAGAAGCTGTAAAGATTTCTTACACATTGGAACATGGAACGTACGAAGCATGAACCAAGGGAAGTTGGAGGTGGTCAAGAATGAAATGGAACGTGTACAACTTGATCTGTTGGGTGTCAGCGAACTGAAATGGACTAGCATCGGGCACTTTGCATCAGATGATCACATAGTCTACTATGCTGGAAATGAAAGACAAAGAAGAAATGGTGTTGCATTTATAATAAAGAAGAAACTTGCAAGAACTGTAATGAAATACAATGCAGTCAGCGAACGCTTAATCTCTATTCGTCTACGAGGATTGCCTATCAATACAACTATAATTCAAGTATATGCCCCAACAACAGCTGCAGAAGAGAATGAAATTGAAGAGTTCTATGAACAAGTACAAGCTGAAATTGACAGAACATGCAAACAGGATATCCTGATAGTCATGGGTGAGTGGAACGCAAAAGTTGGCAACAAAGAAGAAGGCAAAGTAGTTGGAAAATATGGACTTGGCAACAGAAATGAAGCTGGAGAAAGACTGATAGAATTCTGCAAGACCAATGATCTATTCATCTCAAACACTTTCTTCCAGCAACACATGCAGTGACTGTACACATGGACTTCACCCAATGGATTGTATAAAAATCAAATTGACTACATCTGTGGAAGTCAACGATGGAAAAGTTCTATAGCATCAACAAAGACAAAACCTGGAGCTGACTGTGGTACAGATCATCAACTACTAGTATGCAAATTCAAGCTAAAGTTGAAAAAGAGCAAACCACTCATGAATGCAGCAAAATATGACCTTGAGAATATACCACTGGAATTTAAAGACTGCCTGCAAAATCGATTTGCTGCTTTAGATACAAATGACAGAGCTCCGGAAGAGTTATGGAATGACATCAAGAAGGTTGTGTTGGAAGAAAGCGAGAAGTCTCTACAAAAGGTGAAAAAGCAAAAGCGGCCAAAATGGATGACGGAAGAAACTCTGAAAATTGCCCAGAAACGCAGAGAAGCTAAAGCCAGAGGAGAAAGAACGACAATCGCAGAACTCAACAGAGATTTCCAACGTGCAGCAAGACAGGACAAGGAAAAGTTCTACAATGACACTTGCATGGAAATAGAAGCAGAAACTATTAGAGGAAGAACAAGATCAGCTTTCCTAAAGCTACGAGAGTTAAAGAAAAAGTTCCAGCCTCGAATTGGAATGTTACAAGATGCTCAAGGTTCTATGTTGAATGATGCTGAGATGATCAAGAATAGGTGGAAGGAATGTACAGAGTTTTTATATGATAAAGATCAAGTGGACCAACAGCCGTTTCAACCTGTACCTTATGATCGGGAACCATTGGTTATGAAAGAAGAGGTTGAAGCAGCATTGAAAGCCTTATCAAAGAACAAAGCACCAGGCATTGATAGCATTCCTATAGAAGTATTGCAGCAATCTGATGCAGCTGTTACCATACTTACAAGGCTCTGCCAAGAAATATGGAAGACAACATTATGGCCAACTGACTGGAAAAGATCTGTGTTTATACCACTACTAAAGAAAGGTGATCCAACTGACTGTGGAAATTATCGAACAATCGCTCTGATCCCACATGCCAGCAAGATTCTACTGAAGATTATTCAAAAGAGACTACAACCATACCTGGAACAAGAACTACCTGAAGTGCAAGCAGGGTTCAGGAAAGGGCGAGGAACAAGAGACATCATTGCGGATGTGAGATGGATCCTTGAAAAGACTAACGAATACCAAAAGGATATCTATTTGTGCTTTATCGACTATAGCAAGGCTTTTGACTGTATAAACCATGAGAAACTCTGGGCCACATTAAGAAGCATGGGTATACCAGAACACCTGATCGTTCTCTTGCACAATCTGTACATTGATCAAGAAGCAACAGTTCGAACGGAACAAGGAGAAACAGAATGGTTTAAAATAAGCAAAGGTGTAAGACAAGGCTGCATACTTTCCCCATACCTGTTTAATTTATATGCAGAACAAATCATCAGAGAAGCAGGATTGTATGAAGACAACAGAGGTGTGAAGATTGGTGGAAGACTCATCAACAACCTTCGTTATGCTGATGATACTACATTACTGGCTGAAAGTGAAGATGATTTGAAACATTTGCTTCTCACAATCAAAGAACATAGTCTCAAAATGGGCCTGCACCTTAATGTAAAGAAGACAAAGATCATGACAACTGGCATAATCAACAAGTTCATCGTTGAAGAAGAAATTGAAATTGTGAACAACTTTAACCTACTTGGATCAACTATCAATAAAGAAGCAACAAGCAGTCAAGAAATCAAACAACACATTGCTCTTGGCAGAATGGCTATGAAAGACCTAGATAAGATTCTCAAGAGCAGAGATGTCTCTCTCCATACAAAGATTCGACTTGTTCAAGCCATGGTCTTTTCAATAACATCATATGGATGTGAAAGCTGGACAGTGAAAAAGACAGACAGGAAGAAAATTGATGCCTTTGAATTATGGTGCTGGCAGCGAATACTGTGTATACCATGGACTGCCCGAAGAACAAACCAGTCGGTACTAGAGGAGATCAAACCTAAGCTTTCTTTAGAAGCTCAGATGACAAGACTTCGACTTTCATACTTTGGACACATCATGCGAAGAGAGAGATCATTAGAGAAAGACATCATGCTTGGAAAGATAGAAGGTCAACGCAAAAGAGGAAGGTCAGCAATGAGATGGATCGATACAATAACAGCAGCTATGGGTACCAGTCTGTCAACAATGAGCCGCCTGACTGAAGACCGAACACAATTTAGGATAGCTATCCAGAGGGTCGCCATGAGTCGACTCTGACTCGACGCACTTAACAACAACAACAACATAAACCTCATGCGAGTCTAGACACCCCTCTACCCTGATAATAGGTTGTCATGGTAGCTGCATTGTAACACTAGATACACACTATTCTGGGTGGGTCCCAGTCCACCAGGGCTAGATGTGACCAGGCTTACAGAAGGACACAGTGTGACTCTAGGTTCTACTGCAGGTAACACCTGCCATACAGAGATAGTGATGGGGACCTGCAGTAGAACTTATTTCTAGCAGCGCAGGTACTGTGGACCTGATGCTGGGTGCCCATCCTCTCCCTCAGGGTGAACACAGAACCTGCACAGTGTCATGGTCTGTAGCTGCTCTGTGCCAGTATCACACACTGTCAGTTCTTCTTACCAAGCTGAGGTACTGGAGAGGTGCATGCTCCATTTGGTGATCAGCTGTGGACTGCTGTCCTGCATGTGCATTGCATCATGGGTACTGGTGGTGTTAACCTATCCTGGCACACACACCAGGCATTTTGTGGGTTACCTGCAGTCTTTCTGTATCCAGACATCGCTGTGCAGAGCAATGTGAAGGTATAGCCTACTCGTTAGTGCAATGAGTCTGTAGGCAGGGAGGCATGAGTTCAATTCCTCCTTGTTCTCTTTTTTTTTTTTAATGCCTTCCCTACTCAAATCATTTTCATGCCTGTAACAGTCACGTCTCTGCAGATCTGTGCTGCCAGACTATAACATCCTCACCTCAGTTGCCAACCATCCTTCAGCCCATCTATCTGCCTCTGTCAGCTGTGTACAGTCCTGTCTTCCTGTGCAGGCTGCTACCCCATGTCCTGCACTGGACCCTTTTCGGCATTGCTGCTCTTCGTGCTTGCCTCGCCTGTGCCTGATCTGCATGGCACCACTACTCCTCTGTCCTCCTATCATTGCAAATATACTGCCACCTCTACCTCCACTGGGGGACACGTTTTCCCATCCTCTGCCACCCACTGTCATTGCAGCACTTTACATTGCCAACACTCTGTGCAGCTGCCTCCAACATGTCTGTCCACTTTACCGACTGCCACATAGGATGCCCGCAGATATGGCAGGTCCATCAGCTCCCACCTCTCCTTCCTTCCATCACTTGTTCATTGCCTTTCCTTGGTGCTCTATCCACTGTTAAGGTTACAGCTGTTTTTATGCCTTACAGTTCATGCTTGTTAACTTGAAGCACCTTAAAGCCCTTAGGGCGCCTTGTCAGCCTTAATGTGTCCTATTTGTCACCTTAAAGTGCAGTGTCCCATTATCATGCGTCAAAACGGCCAAGGCACCCTTTAATGCATGTTAAACAGCCCATTGCTCACTTTACGCCGGAAAGCCCCCTACCTGCCCACAGCCTTATATGGCTTCACGGACCTTAACGCTGCACTTACCGCTGGTAACTTTACCGCGGTTTAGTAAACATACCCCTTGGTGAAATTAAGAAGTCATGGGATAGGAGGCAGTGGATCAAGAACTGGTTAAAAGATAGAAAGCAGGGGGTAGGGCTAAATGGCCAATTTTCTCAATGGAGAAAGGTGAATAGTGGGGTACCTCAAGAATATGTGGTGGGTCTGCTGCTTATTAACATATTTGAAAATGACCTGTAAACAGGAATAATGAGTGAGATAATCAAATTTGCAGCTGAAACAAAATTATTCAAAGTTATTAAAACACAAAAGGACTGCGAACAATAGCAAGAATACTTTGATAGACAGGAAGACTGAATGCTAAAATGGTAGAATCAATTTAATGTAGACAAGTGCAAAGTTATGCACCTAGGAAAGAACAATCTGAACTATAGTTACATGATGCAAGGTTGCACATTAGGAGTCACCACCTAGGAAAAAAGATTTAGGCGTCATCATGGATAACATGTTAAAACCCTCTAGCGAGTGTGCAGCGGCAGCCAAGAGAGCAAATAGAATGCTAGGTATCATAAGGAAAGGAATGGAGAATAAAACAAAGGATATTATAATGTCTCTGTATCATTCCATGGCGTGATCGCACCTTGAATATTGTGTGCAATTCTGGTCTCTGAATCTTAAAAAAGGATATAGCATTATTAGAAAAGGTACAGAGAAGAGCCACCAAAATGGTAAAGGGGATGTACGGATACTCCTATGAAGAGAGGCTAAAAAGGTTAGGGAAGATATGATAGAGGTCTATAAATTAAAGAATGGAGTGGAACAGGTAAATGTAGATCGATTGTTTACGTCATCAGAATATAGAATGACTAGGGGACATGCAATGAAGTTACAGTGTAACCTATATAAAACTAATAAGAGAAAATATTTTTTCACTCAACAGATAACCAAACTCTGGAATTTGTTACAAGAGCCTGTTAGTGTAGCTGGTTTTGAGTCCACTATTTGACATGTGCACGCTCGCAAGTTCTGCTGTTTATTGGTGCTGTTTGTTGACCCTGGTGCCTACCTTGTTGTCTTTTATGATCTTTCTTTACCTACCTTGCTCTACTGCACGACACTGTGGGACTATAGGATTGGTTGAGGGTGTTGCACTTGTACTGTTAGTGTTCGGTTACCAGACTCATTGTATGTATTGTATGTACTGCTGGTATTGTTGTTTAATAAAACAGATTTAAACATAAAAAAAGACTGGACAAATTCCAGGAGGAAAGGTCCATAAACCATTCTTAAAGGGGAAAGCCACTGGTTGCCCCAATACAAGCATTATGGAACCTGTGTGTCTTTTGGGGAAACTGCCAGGTACTTGTGACATAGATTGGCCACTGTTGGAAACAGGATACTGTGCTTGATGGATCTTGGTCTGACCAAGTATGGCATTTCTTATGTTCTTAATGCTGGGGCCGCATATGTTCCCCAGCATTGAATCTCCGGGGTTAAGTTCAGCACCGACAGTTAGATGCTGTACTCGTGTCTAGCCATCAATGGAAATATTGGATCCATACTGACCATACCACATGAGAATATCAAAAGCAGCCAATATGCATGCACAACAGCATTCAAACTACATGCACCAAGCCTCTGGAACTCTCTTCCAGAAAAATACAGAAATATCACCAAAAAACCTCAAGACCATCCTATTCATGGAGCACTTTGGACCCACCACATGAACTCTTCCTTTCCCCCTCTCTGCGAAGTCTTCGCCCTTTACATCCCTCCCACCCACCCCAAGCCTATCCGCTGCACAGACATCCGCACATCCATTCTGTTGCTGTTCGCTATATATACAACGCGTTCCACTGTACTATAGTTTATCTCATAACAACTTTATAGCCATCATTAAATGTACAGTGCTTTGACCCGATACAAAGCGGAATAAAAGAACAGTTAAACAAATCAATAAATGAATAGATAAAATCTTGAAAGAGCAGGACCCAGAGCCGGATCACTGGTGACTAATGGGGCAGAGGTGCAGTGGAAATTACCAAGTTTCGGAGACATTGGTAAACGAAAACTGAGGCAAATTGGCACTAGCAGCTGGGGAACACCCCGCGTGGGCTCTGTACGATCCCATCCCCCTTACCTAAGGACTTCACTTCTGCTTGTCTATGGAGAAAGTATTTATCCTGACATGAGCTGATACCTCCAGTAGAACATCTGGCCAGAGAGGAATCTCCTATCACAGGGTGCCAGAGCTTTCTTCCAGTGGATGTGGTGGGAGCAAAACCACTGAAGAAATTCAAAAACGGATGGCAGAGACCCAGAGGAGGCAATCAAAGGAAACTTAAAGAACTTTTGCACTTCAGCAAATACTGTAGAAGGGGGTAACCAGCACAGAGTAGTGTAAACAACATTAATTAAAGATGTGGAGTAAATGGGGGGGTGTCCTGCACGGAGCTGCGTGAACAACCCAAACAGTCTCATTGGGCAGACTAGAAGGCCCATGCAGGTCATTATTTATTTATTTAACTTTCTTCTATACCGCGCTCTTTAATAGTGTGGTTTGCATAAAACAAATTTTGTGCAGTGTGGGCGCCCTACACTGGATGTACAGTAAACAGGGGATTATGTACAGGTTTTAAACAGGGTAAACTAAACAGGTCACTATCTGCTCTCACTTACTATGTTACAAGGTTTCTTTTTCCCTCAGGGTATCACGCTCTGATGCACTTTCTACAAAGCACAAGCTTCAGTAATAAAGGCTCACCATGCTTTCTCCACTCCTTCCCCCCTATCCTGGATGATTCCAAGAGTGCATGGAGGTGCTCAGAAACTGAATAAAGGCAGGATCTGCAATCCTCCAAGCCGTAACAGTAACAGTCCCAGAAATAAATACCTGCTAGAAATGGTTACAGCTCCTGAGAGTGCACTGTGAAACTCCCACACACTAATCCCTCCTATGAAGGACTACAGCTCCCAGAGTGCACTGTGACACTCCCATACAGTAATCCCTCCTAGGAAAGACTACAGCTCCCAGAGTGCACTGTGGCACTCGCACACAGTAATCCCTCCTATGAAGAACATAACATAAGAACATAAGATATGCCATACTGGGTCAGACCAAGGTCCATCAAGCCCAGTATTCTGTTTCCAACAGTGGCCAATCTAGGTCATATGTACCTAGCAGTTTCCCCAAGAGACACAAGTTCCACAATGCTTGTACTGGGTCAAGCATTGATATCTTCGGTCACTTCTTAATAATGGTTTATGGACCTTTCCTCCAGGAACTTGTCCAAACCTTTTTTAAACCCAGCTACACTAACAGCCTTTACTACATCCTCCGGTAACAAATTCCAGAGTTTGATTACACGTTGAGTGAAAAAATATTTTCTTTTATTGGTCTTAAATAGTTTACCCTGTAGCTTCATTGCATGTCCCCTAGTCTTTCTATATTCTGATAACGTAAACAATCGATCTACGTTTACCCGTTCCATTCCGTTCATTAATTTATAGACTTCTATCATATCTCCCCTCAGCCGTCTCTTTTCCAGTTTAAAGAGCCCTAACCTTTTTAGCCTTTCTTCATAGGAGTATCCTTCCATCCCCTTTACCATTTTGGTGGCTCTTCTCTGAACCTTTTCTAAAATCGCTATATCCTTTTTAAGATACGGCGACCAGAATTGCACACAATATTCAAGGTGCAGTCTCACCATGGAACGATATAGAGCATTATAATATCTTTTGTTTTATTTTCCATTCCTTTCCTTATCATACCTAGCATTCTATTTGCTCTCTTGGCCGCCGCTGCACACTGGGCCGAGGGTTTTAACATGGTATCCACAATGACGCCTAAATCTTTTTCCTGGGTGGTGGTTCCTAATGTGGAACTTTGCATCGTGTAACCATAGTTTGGGTTGTTCTTCCTTAGGTGCATAACCTTGCACTTATCCACATTAAATTTCATCTGCTATTTTGATGCCCAGTCTTCCAATTTATCAAGATCCTCTTGCAATTTTTCACAATCCTCTTCGGTTTTAACAACTTTAAATAGTTTTGTGTCATCTGCAAATTTGATAACCTCACTCGTTATTCCACTTTCCAGGTCATTTATGAATATGTCAAAAAGCAGTGGACCCAGCACAGATCCCTTGGGTACACCACTATTCACCTTTCTCCATTGGGAAAATTGGCCATTTAGCCCTACCCTCTGCTTTCTATCTTTTAACCAGTTCCTGATCCACAATAGTACACTGCCTCCTATCCCATGACTCTTTAGTTTTGCCAAAAGTCTCTGATGAGGGACCTTGTCAAAGGCTTTCTGAAAGTCCAGATACACAATATCAACCGACTCACCTTTGTCCACCTGTTTATTCACTCCTTCAAAAAAACATAACAGATTAGTAAGACAAGATCTTCCTTGTCTAAAGCCATGTTGGCTGTCTCCCATTAGGTTGTGACTATCTACATGCTGAGTAATTTTATTCTTTATGATGGTTTCTACCATTTTTCCCGGTACTGACGTCAGGCTCACCGGTCTGTAGTTTCCCGGATCACCCCTGGAACCCTTTTTAAAAATTGGTGTTACATTGGCGATCCTCCAATCTTCAGGTATTAGAGATGATTTTAATGATAGTTCACAGATTACTGATAGCAGGTCTGCAATCTCATATTTCAGTTCTTTCAACATCCTTGGATGTATACCATCCGGCCCAGGTGATTTGCTACTCTTCCGTTTATCTAATAGTTGTAAGATATCTTCCCGATGTATCGATATTTCCTTCAATTCTTCCACACCTTTAAATACCACTTCCGTCATGGGTAACATCCCTACATCTTCCTCAGTAAAGACCGAAGCAAAGAATTCATTCAGTCTCTCCGCTATCGCCTTGTCGCCTCTTAGTGCTCCTTTAACTACAGCTCCCAGAGTGCACTGTGACACTTCCAAAAAGTAATCCCTCCTAGGAAGGACTGCAGCTCCCAGAGTGCACTGTCCTCTCTCACACAGTAATCCCCCCTAGGAAGGTCTACAGCTCCCAGAGCACACTATTCTGACCCAGGTTTCCTGCCCCTATTTTTCCAAACACTTAGCAATACTTTGCCTAAATCAGTTCAATCAAGACTTGACACGATTGTGGGGTTAGAAGATGAGCCCTGGTTAAAACAGCAGTCACACTCGTACACCATTTTGTCAAATTAGCTGAAGAAGAACAGATAAAACCTGAGAAGGATATGAAAAGTTTACAGACAAAATTAATGGCATTACAACTAAGAGAGTTGCAGGAGGACTTTGATAAATGTAAGGTTAAAGAGAAGGACAAGGAAAAGGACGATGAGAAGGAAAAAGAAAGAGAAGTTCAAATAAAACAGAAAAGCAGCATGAGGCAGAAAAGCAAAAACTTAGGGTCATTATAAAACAGAAAAATGAAATTATTAGAGATTTAGAATAGTATGACATTGAAGAAGACCCCTGGGAGAATTTTGGTTTATATGCTCAGGCTTGGAACCAGACAGGACCAAACAATGGGGGTACTTGGAAAGGGGGATGGACAGGACCACCTCAGTCACAGCATTTTCAGAGAAGCGCACTTAGTTGTTGGAACTGTGGCAGAAGGGGACATCTTCAGCGTGAATGCTGAAGCCCCCCAGCCCGAGGATCAGCAAAACCACAAGGGCCACCCAATGCCTATCAGGGTCCTCAGAGCAGGTTTCCCCTGTGGCAGCCTCCTCAAGGGGGACCACAATGACTCTCTATGGTGATGTGGGCCATGCTCAATGAGCGTGAGCCGATAATTAAGTCCGTCCGTCTCCACAGTGCAGATGTTGTTGGAATCCGGAGCCACAACATCAGTACTGAATTCCCTACCCCCAGGTGTAAACCAATCTCACCAAACTACTGTGACAACAGTTTTAATGGAGACCCAATTACTACCAAAATGACAGTAGAACTCATGGGGCAACATATTTGTAAACCCCTATTGTATGCCCCACACTGTCCAGTTAATTTGATGGAGCGTGATCTACTATCCACCTTTGAGGTACAGATGACCTTTAGCAGCACACCATCTGTTTTGCTCCTGCAGACAGTCAGCCAAATTTTGCTAAAATCCCACCTGAAGTTAGGGCTACCCCAGAAAACCCTTTTGGCCTAATAAGGTCTGCATCACCTGTCTGAATTACATGAAAAGAAAACTGTCACGGTCCAAAGGTTGTCCAATATCCACTACAGCCAGAAGCTGTAGTAGGAGCAAGTGAGGAGATTGATATGTTATTGCAAAAGGGTATTATAGAACCCAGCACATCTCAATTTAATACACCCCTGTTTCCTATTAAAAAGCCAAATGGCAAGTGGAGAGTGGTCCATGATTTGAGAGGTCTTAATTCAGTGGTGGAGGCAGAGCTCCCTCTTGTAGCTAACCCAGCTACATTGTTACAGCAAAACCCACCAAGGAAATATAGTACTGTCTTAGATTTATCAAATGCCTTTTTTGGGGTCCCGGTCCATCTTGATAGTAGGCCATTGCTGGCATTTCAATATAATGGACAACATTTTCAGTGGACTAGATTACCTCAGGGATACACAGATAGTCCCTTAATTTTCACTCGATGTTTAGACAAAGATCTAGCTCCTTTCAAACGCCAGCTGCCTGGCTCAGTTTCACTTGTCCAGTATGTAGATGATTTACTTTTGACAGCAGACACTGAGGAATTGTGTAAACCATATACCCGAGAATTGTTAGTGTTATTGGCAAAAGGGAGTTACAGAGTGAACAGGGAGAAACTTCAGTACTGTCAATTGCAGGTGACATTCCTTGGAATGAAACTCAGTGAAAAGGAAAAACTATTAGGACCCATATTTCAGGAAGCTGTGCTCAAGGTCACTGAACCTCACACTGTGAAAGAGTTATGAGCACTCTTGGGACTGTTAAACTATAGCCATCTCTGGGTGCCAGGATATAGTGTGAGGACTCAGACATTCAGGAGACATTTGAAAGGGAATCCAAAAGGGTCCCAGCCTATAACTCTCAGTGAGGAAGAAAGGTTATGTTTGCAAACATTATTGAAGGATCTGAACGATTTGCCATCACTCTATTTACCTGATCACAGCCTCCCAGTGGATGTCTATGTGTTTCACAGCCCCACTGCCTGAGTAGCAGTTGTCACGCAGGGAAATGGTAGAGTAGTGGGATATTTGTCAGGATCTTTTTCTCTAGTAGAGCAAGGATTCACAAATTGTGAACAGGGATTAGTGGCTGCCAGCGCAGCAATTGAAAACTTTTATGGTTATTTGACTCCCTTAAAGGTAAACTTATATACTGACCACACACTGCATGCACTTCTAAAGTCCAGTACCATCCATTTCTTACCCGCCAGGGTAGGTAAGTGTGTAGCTGCACTGCTACGCAGCCATATTAGACACCAATTGGTACCTAAGCAGAATCCTTTTAGGGATTTACAGGATCTCCTCCAGGTATCTACTATCACCCACGACTGCCTGCAGCAAGTAGGAGAAGATGTCAGACCCATGTTAGGGATAGTACCACATTCAGATGTACCTCAAGAGGCTGAACATTGGTTCATAGATGGATCCCAGAGAGAAGGCAGAGCAGGTTTTGCTATCTGTAGAGTAACCCCACAGGGAGTAGTTACTTCCACAGCACAGTATGAGATGCCTCTAGGATACAGCGCACAGAGTGCGGAAATCGCAGCACTAGAACAAGTCCTGAGAGAAAATGAAAATAAACATCTAGTAATTTACACCGATTCTCAGTTTGTAAGCAGCTCAGTACACATATATAGTACCATTGGGGCCAAGAGGGGATATTTATCAGCTAAAGACCAGCTTCTCCAACAAGCTGAGATCCTAATGGAAGTTTTTGAAATGCTCAGAGAAAGAGCAGAGCAGGGCTATTTGACAGCATGTGACTGGGTTGCAGCACATCAGGAAGTCAAGACATGGGAGCAGTACGGAAACTCGATAGCTGACAGTCTAGCACAAGAAACCACTTATCCTGAAGTCTCTGAGACTATGGTAGTAACCCATCAGCAGAGTAGCCAGCATGACTTTTGCAAACTGAAAGATTTACAGGAAAATGTGTTACAGAATGAATTACAGTGATGGGTGAATGCTGGATGTAAAAAGATCCACAAAGTATGGATGCACCCTTCAGGGAAGATGTGTGTTTCCTCTGCTGCTTTGATAAATTTGTTAACTATGTTGCACTATGCAGATCATTGCAGTGTGACAGTCATTGTCTCTCATCCTGGGGATACATTGTGGTGTCCTGATATGCTTAAGTTGGTTCAGGCAGTAGTTAGTGGCTGCCACACCTGTATCACTAGCGCTCCCCATGCACATCTTAAACCAAGTGGGGGTGCAATACCAAGACCACAAGGACCTTTTCTGATTTGGCACATTGATTTCACTGATATGCAGGTGAAATGTCAGGGCAGACGATACCTATTGGTTCTGGTTTGTCCTTACTCACAATGGGTTGAAGCATTTCTATGTAAGAAAGAGACCGCTGCTGAAGTCCTAGAAGTATTAATGGAACATATAATTCCCCGGTATGGGATCCCTGCCCAAATCTTATCACATAATGGGTCCCATTTTAAGAATCAATTAGCCCTTTCATGGTATGGGCAATCCTTTGTGAAGCATTGGTAGGATCACTTCTAGTTCTTTTCCTTCCATACCTATATATTCCTCAACCTGCTCCTCTGAATCTCTCTATATAGAACCTGAATAGTTCTTTTAATAGTTCCTTTAATATTTCCCAGGGTAGTCCCTTACGATCCCGAAGGTCCACACCAGGACCTAATCTATGGAAATCCACAGTCCTTGAGGTTGTCCAATTAATGAATCTCTCGGACTGTATCATATGCACCACACTGCCAAAGGGAGTTGGGTATGCACCAGTCAATATAGTACCAGTACAACCAGTGGAGTACTCGGGGAACTTAGCTTGCCAGAACCCTACTGAATACTACACTACTCCATGCTGGGCCCCCCCTAACTGCTCCCATACCTGGGAGCATTTCAATTTATCTGACCCGGTCCCAGTCCAAGTCTATGCACCTTCTCTTTTGATATATCCATACTGTATTGGTAATGGGGGGCTAGCCCATTCTGACTCACGCCCTTCGCTGAAGTGTAATATTACCTACCATCCTGCACAACAGCGATTTTCTGTTTCCCCCAGTTCCATAATTCCTTATAACTTTTCGGCACCTTATAGCTTGGACCACTGGTTTGTTATTACTAATGCATCTTTGAATGTTACCTCTGCTTAGTGGCACAACACATACACAGTGGGTCCTATTTATAGAAATGGTTCAACAGTACAGACAGAACGCAGAACTGGTACCCCTTATTCCTCCTGTTATTTTCCCCGTAATGATCAACTTATCATAAGGCATACTTCAATTGCATGGGGACACAATATGAACTGGACCTGGACCAAAAATACTCGATTCCCGGCTCTTGCAGGCCATTATTGCTATTGTCAGGGTTTCCTATATCAGGCTATAGGCCTGACTCACCTTCCTTGTGCTCTGGTTAGGGCTGAGGCCTATTCAGTGTTAATCCCTCTCAATGTCAGTCGCTATCACACAAGCGCCCACAGACACAAAAGAGACACTTCCCCCTGGTATGATAAATCCCAAGATGATGCTCTCATGGCCTCTTATGAATATATTAATTCCACATATCCACTGACTAAAACACGGCTTGATGCCCTTAGCTATACCTCTTGGATTCCTATATTTCAGACCCCTGCAATTACTGCTGAACTAGGTATGGCTGTACGTAGGTTGCAATGTTTGCTTCATGTCCAAATGCGTTCGGTCACCGATTCCATTACTCTCCTGGCTAAATCCCTTGAGCAGAACAATCAAATGACTCTGCAAAATAGACGAGCTTTAGATCTATTGTTAGCAGCTGAGGGAGGAGCATGTAAATTCATTAATGAAACAAATTGTTGCACCGTTATGTTTATATTTATGTTTATTTTATTTGATAAACCTCCTTTCTGGAACAATCAAGGCGGTATACAGTATACAAACAAGCAGGAAAGGGCTCAGGGCCAGTGAAATGGAAAAGAAAATTTACAATCTTTGATAGGAGAGAAGGAGAGAGGAGAAGGACAGGACAGGACAAAGGAAATGACAATCTCAGAGGAGGGAAACAGAACTTGACGTAGGTTACACAAAGGGGGAGGGAAGGTCGAAGGCCAGGGAAAAGAGGTGAGTTTTCAGGTCTTGTTAAAAAGTGTTATGATGGGGCTCCAGGCGAAGGGATGAGGGGAGGGAATTCCATAGGACAGGTCCTACGAAAAAGAAGGCAGAGGAACGGGTGGATTGTAGATGGGCGAGGGAGGGAGAGGGAAGAGTAAGATGATTGAGGTGAAACGAGCGGGGAGTGTGCCTGGGAGAGTGGAAAGTAATAAGGTCTGCTAGGTATTGTGGAGTATTGGTGTGGAGAGCTTTATGGACAAGGGAAAGCAGCTTAAATTGGGTGCGGAAAGAGACAGGTAGCCAGTGAAGGTGAAGGAGAAGAGGTGTTATGTGGTCCTGGAGAGTGGAATGAGTAATAAGGTGAGCAGCAGTGTTTTGGATCCTTTGGAGACGAGTTAGCTGGGATTTAGATAGACCTATGAAAATTGAATTGGAGAAATCAACTCGCAACATAACCAGGGACAGTAGCAGGGTAGTGAGGGCTGACGGGGAGAGGAAGGGGCGGATTGCTCGGATTTGGCAAAGGAAGAAGCAAGATGTCTTGGTGATGTGGGAGACATGGGCTTGAAAGGATAAGTCGGAGTCAAAGTATACACCTAGATACCGAAAGGTAGAAAGTAAGGGTACGGGGGTGCCAGAAAAAGAGGGGGCCAACAAAGGAGGTGGGCTGCCATGGGAAAACCAGATTGCAATGGTTTTGGTTAGATTGAGATGAAGGCAGTTCTGTGACAACCAGTCAGCCACGGTGGAGAGACAGGCATTTAGAGCAGAAAGATCAGGACAGGAAGGGGAGGTGTGATGAAGGAGAACTATGTCGTCTGCGTAGTAAAAAGCGGATACTCCAGATTGTTGTATTAGTAGAGCGAGGGGGGCCAAGAAAATGTTGAAAAGTAGAGGTGCCAAGACAGAACCTTGAGGGACTCCACATGAAAGAGGGAATGGATCAGAAGAGGGGGTAGAGGAAGAAGGAGAAAGAACTGTGCAAGTCCGAGAGGAGAGAAAGGAGTGGAACCAGCGATAGACGACACTACAGAGACCTGCTTCCCGTAGGCGGAGAAGAAGGAGAGAGTGGTCCATTAAATCAAAGGCAGCAGATAGGTCAAGGGCTACCGCCACCGAGATGTCCCCGTGATCGTGAGCTTCGTGTAGTGCATTAGTGAAAGCAAGTAAGACAGTTTCGACACTGTGGCCTTGACGGAATCCTGACTGACGGGGGTGAAGGAAGTGGGTAGAGTCGAGGTGGTGAGAGAGCTGTGCGAAAACAAGTTTTTCTAGAAGTTTGGAAAGAAAAGGAAGATTTGAGACTGGGCGGTAATGGGCAGGAACCGAAGGATCAAGGGAAGGATTCTTGAGGATGGGGCGGATCAGGGCATGCTTCCAGGGATGTGGAAAAGTCCCGGTAGAAAGACTGGAATTAAACATAGAGAGGATATAGGGGAGGAGTGCTAGAGAGGGAGTAAGTAGCCAGGAAGAGGGAATGGGATCGAGAGGACAGGAGGTTTTCCTGGAGGAGGAGATGAGATGATGTAATTCTGAGGTAGTAGTTAGGGAAAAAGAGGCCCAAGTGTGAGAGAGGTGAGAGGCAGGAGGAGGGGATGCGATAGGGGGGGGGGGGAGTGAATGTGAGCAGGGCAGTGAGGCAAGGAAGCTCTTAAGGAGGAAACTTTGTTGCTGAAGAAGGATGCCAGAAGTGGGGGAGGAGGAGATGGATGAATTGGGGCAGTAGGGGTTGCAGAATGGAGAGAGGTGAGAGATTTGAGTGTGGTATAGAAGTGCCGGGTCTGGGTGGGGGCATTAGAAATAGCATCGGAAAAGTAGGTGCGCTTAGCAAGATGAACTTGGGATCGGTAGTAGGAATAGTTTGCTTTGAAAAGTGCGAGAGAGGTTGGGGAGGGTGCCTTGTGCCACAACCGCTCAGCCCTGCGGATGTGGGTACTAAGTGGACGTAACCCGCTGTGGTACGAGGGATGTGTAGGGTGACGACGTGGTGGGCGAGAGCGCAGAGGGGCGAGATGATCGAGAGTAGCAGAAAGGGTAGAGGACCAAAGGGAGGCTTGAGAGTTGGGGGAAAGGGAGGCAAAGTTAGTGGGCAATAGCTCGGTCGCAGGTGGGAATTGCTGGATGGTGAAAGGGGTGAGTGTACGCGAGAAAAGTGGGGGAGGGGACTCAGATGAGGAAGGGGGGGGAGAAGAAGATGCCCTTATGAAAGCGCATGAGACAGAGAGACAGAAATGGTCCGTCCATGGGAGGTGATGAGAGCAGAGGTTATGGAGTATAAGCGGAGAAGAAGATGAAGTCAGAAGTAGATCAAGTAGATCACCCATCCCAGCAAGATGGGTGGGGAAGGTGACGTGTTGTGAGAGAGATAGGTCGTGCAGGAAAGAGATGAAGGAATGATCCCTAGAAGAAGCAGGGAAATCCAGATGGAGGTTGAAGTCACCTGCTATAAGCAGGTGAGGGAAAGCTAGGGAGAGGTCAGAGATAGTTAAGAGGAGGGAATCCCAAAGATCAGAACAGAGAGCAGGGGGCGAATAGACGAGGAGGAAGTGTATTGAGGGTGAGGTGTGAAGATGAAGTAAAAGGGATTCAGGATAGTGCAATAAGGGAGAGAGGATCTGGGTGAAGGAGAGGGTTGGGTGTAATATAGCTGCCATGCCATCGCCTTATCGGCCCAGGCGAGGAACGGAGGCCACAGAAAAGCCAGGAGGGAGGTAGCGAGTAAGAAGGGTGTCCTCCCCCTCCTTCAGCCATGTTTCGGTGAGGAGGGTGATATCAAAGGATGCCTGTAGGATGAGATCCTGGATAAGCAGAGTTTTGGATCTCAAAGATCGACAATTCAGAAGACCTATTTTAAGGGAAGCTTGAGGAAGAACAGGAGAAGCGGGGGAAGAGGGGGGGGGGAAGACGTGGAAAGCAGGCAGGGGCGAAGATTGGAATAGCAACAAGAGCGTGTGTAGGAGGATTTGCCCGGGCGTCTGCCCCACAGTACGGGTATGGAAACCATGTAGCAAGAAAAAGGCGAGGTGGAAGGGGCAAGAGTGTAGGGAGTGGACCGTACCTGAGGCAGATGGATCGAAGCTCTGGGAGAAGGCGAGGGCAAGATAGATAGGCAGTCCGTTCCAAGTATCGCGGGAGGGGAGAGCGCTAGAAATAAGAGGGAAAGCAGAGTTGCGTTAATAATATTACCTCCGCTGCCGGAGCAGCCCAAAGGAGCGCACCTAAGAAGGACGGCGCTCTGATTTTATAGTTGTTGAACAGTGTACCTCGCAGAGCATGGCTGCATTCACGCGGCCGTGTCACTTCCGGGAGGGGAGGAGTCAAGCAGGAACTAGGGAGAGGATGGCCCAGTTGGAAAGGGCAAACTGCGAAAACACAACAAACAGGCAAATAATACAGCAGACAAGCAGAGGGTAAGCATTTAAGGACAGCCAACCATACAACCTTTGTGTACTTAATGCAATGGACAGAATTAGACACTTATCAGAATTACATCTGGATGATTTCAAGGGTGGAATTCAGGTTGGAGTGTGGTGGAATGATGTTGCTTCTTGGTCTACAGGCCTAGGCTCTGGCCTACATAGCTTACTTGTAGCCTTATTTGGTCTGCTCATTGCCTTATCAGTTGGCTGCTGTGTTTTTTCATTTATTCTAGCTTTCTGTAGAAGGTGTTTGACTAAGGTGTCTACCACAACTCTAATTCTTATTTCCAAAAATTAGGCAAATGAATATACTTCCTTAGCCCATAGACCTAGAGTTGCTAATGTAAATGGTAAATTGTCTGATGCCCATCCTCTTATTCCAGAGGGGTTCCACTTGGTAGCAATCCAATATTCAGGTAACAAGTAATCCTATATGGATTTCCTTCCTTTTCAAATTCCCTGTTAGGTATAGAATTAATGGGGTTCAGATCTCATGTGGCAACCTTGTCTTGTCATGTCTCCATCGCCTCAGTGAGTCTCACTGGAGGTTCCGGATGGCCAGGCTTAGAAGGGCACACTATGGGGATATTAGAAGGGACCTGAAGTGGGATTCAAGAGGGGAATGAAGGGAGAAATGAATTCCTCTTCAGGTAATACTGTCTTCCATCTTTGTGCTAACTTCTATAGCTCCAGTCCTAAGAAAGAAAGAAAGAACAAAGCTTGCTGACCCTTTCATCTTTTTCACACTTAAACTGCAGAAATAGCAGTTGGGAGCTACGGAATAAGCTAATATCCTGACCCGCAGCTGAGACAATGAGAACTACACAGCTAGTGACAAAAATGTCACCTGGGCCCCTTGAATGATCAAAGGGGAAAACGAAGAACTTTATCTACAGGAACCAGAGCCAGCACACAGCTATGAAGATTACCATGAGAATGATTTTAGACAGGATGCCACAGGAGAAAAGAAGGGAGGGTAGAGATTGAGGAGCAGATTTGCTTGATAGATTCCCTTCCTTTCATGTTCCCCTATCAGTAGTAGATTTGTCTCATGCTTAAAAGTGGATATAAATATAGCAGAGACATTCTGGTAGGGGACAGACATTAGCTGATCTCACTGGAGTGAGAAAGGCGGTCTCTGTCCCAGGACCTTTTTACACTTATGTCAGGTGCTTTGCTTGTTACAGATGTACTGATGCTATGGATTGATATTTGAAATTTGTACCTTGTAAGATAAAAAAGCAAAGCTTGTGATGTTACAGACCTGGCAAAAATAAAAGAAAGATATTTTTCCATGCTCTTACGGTGGCACGAGCAATTTGTTTCAGGTAGATCCTGTATATTATGGATGTTGGGGCGGACATTGCAGCCATTCTAAAATTAGAAACTTCCCCAAATAATCGCTGGGGAAGTCCACAAAAAACCCCAACACTATCTACCATAAGATATACACCCAGATAGCGAAGGGCTTTATCCAACCATCGAAAAAGAAAGAGTGCTTTCAGTTATGCACACAACGCTTCCTCGACACCCACATTTGAGATTTCAGATTTAGCGTAATTAATCGTGGAATACAGCCGGTCTAGACTTCCAAGATAGTATTTTTCAACAGCACCCAAGCTTGATGTAAGTCTTTAACCTTTGCAACCGCTCCTTTTAGTTTTTTCTTAACTATTTTCCTCATTTTATCATAGTCTCCCTTTCAAAAGTTAAAAGATAGTACTGTGGCTTTCCTTACCATCCCACCTCCACTAATTAAATCAAATGCGATTATGCTATGATCATTATTGCCAAGCAGCCCCAACACCCTTATCCAAAATTACTTCCCCTCTGGTCAGTTCATGAACCAGCTGCTCCAAGAAGCAGACATGTATTTAATCTAGAAATGATAATTAAACTTACCTGGTAATTGTAGTTCCTTGAGTGACGACAGTTCAGTCCTCTACCTCTGGGTTGTCAATCTCCTCCTGCAGCATGGAGACTGGTATGTCAAACTTATGACATCACTGGATATAGCCTGCTGTAGTCTCTCTTTCCTCCCAGTGTGATCTATTAACAAAGCAGACTCAAAGGAGCAAAAAATAAGTAGCCATTAAAGAACAACACCTGCAACCTTAGGCTTAACCAAACTAGGAACCTTCCCCCCTTCCCACAAGGCTTTCTTACCCCTTGCCCTGACAGAAGGGAAGTTAAAAACACACCAAAAGGGTTTTTTTTCTTTTTTAAAACCTACCTGCAATACGCCTCTCATGTCACTTAACCCGATCCCTGCTTCAGAACCTGGGTGGGAAGGAGGACTGAACTGTCCGTCACTCAAGGAACTACAATTACCAGGTAAGTGTAATTATCATTTCCTTATCGTTCCTCCAGTTCAGTCCTCTACCTCTGGGAAGTACCAGAGCAGTAATTAACGGGTGGGATCCCTCAAGCCGGGCAGACAAAACCGCCGACCCGAAACGGGCATCAGCCGAGGCCACAACGTCTAACCGATAATGTTTACTGAACGAATGTAGCAACGACCACATCGCCGCTCTACAGATTTCCCCCGGTGGCACCAGACTGTGCTCCGCCCAGGAACATGCCTGCGCTCTAGTGGAATGCGCCCGCAATCCACTGGGCACTACTCGCCCTTGAATCAAATAGGCAGAAGCAATTGTCTCCCGAATCCACCGAGCAATGGACGCTTTAGCTGCCGCCTCACCTTTGCGCAGTCCACCAAACACCACAAACAACCAATCCAACTTACGAATCGACTCTGTCACCTTCAAGTATTGGCGCAACACCCTTTTAACGTCTAGACAATGAAGCCTACGATCCGACTTTTCGCCCTCCCAAGACCTCAGGATGGGCAGACAAACCATTTGATTCAAATGAAAGGGAGACACCACCTTAGGCAAAAAGGACGGAACAGAACGTAAAATCACTTTTTCCCTAGAGAAGGATAAAAAGGGTTTCCTATACGAAAGTGCCTGTAACTCCGAAATACGCCTCACCAAACAAATCGCCACCAGGAACACTGTCTTTAACGTCAAATCCTTCACGGACGCTCGACGCAACGGCTCAAACGGCGGACGGGATAACGCCGCCAGGACGAAATTGAGATCCCAAGGCGGAACGCACACCCTACGCACTGGCCTCAATTTAGAGACTGCCTTAAGAAAACGACACACATCCGGGTGAGCCCCCAAGGACACTCCATTAACCTTGCCGCGGTAACAGGAAAGAGACGCCAACTGAACGCGCAAGGAACTTGCCGCTAGCCCCTTATCAAAACCATCCTGCAGAAATTCCAACATGAAAGGCACCGCCACCGTGGCTGCACGAACCTGTCGACGAGAACACCAATCCTCAAATATACGCCAGACCCACACATACACCAAGGAAGTCGACTGTTTCCGCGCTCTCAGCAAAGACGACACCACCGCAGACGAATAACCTTTCATTCTCAACTTAGCCCTCTCAATGGCCAGGCTGTAAGCGAGAACCGATCCACCTGGGGCATGAACAGCGGACACTGCACTAATAGGTCCACCCTCGATGGGAGTCACCAAGGCTCTCCGTCCAGGAGATGCACCAGGTCCGCGTACCATGGCCTCCTTGGCCAGTCGGGCGCTACCAGAAGCACCCTTCCCGGGTACGCCCCGACCTTTTGGACCACTCGGCCTATCAATGCCCATGGTGGAAAGACATACAACAGACCTTCCTTCGGCCACGGAAGCATTAGCGCGTCGATACCTTCCGACATCCTTTCGCGCCTTCTGCTGAAAAACCGGCTCACCTTTGCCAAGTGGAGCGTCGCCATTAGATCCATTATCGGAGGTTCCCAGCAAACCGCTATCTGTGCGAACAACTCGGGATGCAGCTCCCATTCTCCTGCATCCACTTGTACTCTGCTGAGGAAGTCCGCTGCGACATTGTCCTTTCCTGCAATGTGCACCGCTGAAATCGCCGGTAAACGGGGTTCCACCCAAGCAAACAGCTGGTCCGCCTCTGCTTCCATTGCGGCACTCCCCGTGCCGCCCCGCCGATTAATGTAGGCTACTGTCGCCGAGTTGTCCGACAGCACGCGTACTGGGCGACCCGACACTAGATTCTCAAATGCTTGAAGTGCCCGGGCCACCGCTCAAAGTTCCAGGAGGTTGATTGACCAGGAGGCCTCTGTTGAAGACCACCTGCCCTGCGCAAACCGGCCCCCGCAATGCACGCCCCAGCCCCCCAGGCTGGCATCCATCAACAATGGGAGCCCCTCTGGCTGTTCCAGCGGCATCCCCGCCGCCAACACTGACTTGCGCAGCCACCAACGAAGCGACCTGCGGACCTCGATCGGGCACGGAAGTCGCCTGCTCAGCGGATTGACCTGATGTGACCAATGGCGCAGAAGAGCTCTCTGCAAGGGTCGCATATGCACCTTGGCCCATGGCACCACTTCCAATGTCACCACCATCGTTCCCAGCACCCGGAGATAGTCCCACGCCGCTGGTGCCAGAACCGACAGAAATTGACGAATTAGGTGCCGCAACGCCTCTGCTCTCCTGTCTGGCAGAAACACTAGCCCCTTCTTCGTATCGAAACGCACCCCCAGGTATTCGAGGTTCTGAGAAGGGTCCAACTGGCTCTTCGCCGGGTTGACTACCCAACCCAGATCTTGCAACAACTTCACCACTCTGTCCGCGACGCGCACACTTTCTTCCTTGGATCTTGCCCGAATCAACCAATCGTCGAGATAAGGATGAACCAGAATGCCCTCTCTGCGCAACGCCGCCGCCACCGCCACGATGATTTTGGTGAAGGTGCGCGGCGCCGTGGCTAAGCAAAAGGGCAGCGATTGAAACTGATAATGACCCCAAGGCAGGGCGAACCGTAGAAACCTTTGGTGAGCTGCTCAAATCGGGATGTGCAAGTATGCCTCCGTCAGATCCAGAGACGTCAAGTACTGTCCCTGCCGCACTGCCATGATGACAGACCTCAGAGTCTCCATCCGAAAGTGCGGCACCCGAAGGCACCGATTTACGGACTTCAGGTCTAAAATGGGCCACAGCGATCCGCCCTTCTTTGGCACCATGAAATAAATAGAGTACCAACCCTCGCCATATTCAGTTTTCGGAACTTCGACCACCGCCCCCAACTGCAGCAGCCTTTCCAAGATACCGCAAACCGCCACAGTTTTCCGGGGACCTCTGCACGGCGATCGAACGAAGGAATCCCGTTCGGGTCGAGCCAACTCTAATGCATAGCCCTGTTGGATGATCTCTAACACCCACTGATCGGACGTGATATGGGTCCAAGCGGAAAGAAACTCCTGAAGCTGCCCGCCTATGGGAGGCCCCTCCACCGGGACCCGCCTCACTTCATTGCGACTTAAGTGGCGCAGAGGCTGTGGACGAGGAGAAACCTCTATTGGCCCCCCGAAATCCACAAAACCCCTGCGCGCAGGCCGGAAACCGGCCCCTTTGGAAACTCCCAAACCTTGCCGCTCAGAACTGACGAAAATCCCGAAACTGGCCCCTAAAACTTTGCACCGACTTTCCCTGTTTCGGCTTATCCTCTGGGAGCCTACCAGCCTTGGATTCTCCCAGATCTTTCACCAATTTCTCCAAATCTTCTCCAAAGAGCAAACCACCCTTAAAGGGCAGCTTGCTGAGACGAGACTTAGATGGCCCATCCGCCGCCCAATTACGTAACCACACCGACCGGCGGGCGGCCACCACCGATGCCGTGCTATTGGCAAGCGCCCTGATTAAATCGTAATGCACATCTGCCAAATACGCCGATCCGGACTCCAGGCGATCCAACTCCTTAACCTCTTCGACATCCAGATGCGAAGACTGACGCAGCCGCTGGACCCATCGCAAACATGTGCAGGCCACCCACGCCCCACAGGTGGAGGCCTGCAGAGAAAAAGAGTCCGCCTCAAAAGCCTGCTTCAGCAAACCATCCACTTTACGGTCCTGAGCATCCTTTAAAGACGCACTACCTTCCACCGGAATAGTGGTTTTCTTTGTAACCGCGGACACCACCGCATCTACCCACGGCGCCTGGAATCTGTCCTTATCCTTATCAGCTAGTGGATAAAGCCTATTTATTGTCCGAATGCCACAAAGCCCCGCTTCCGGCCTATCCCACTCTTCTTGAATCATTTTCTCCACCACTTGGTGGACCGAAAACACCACCTGCGTCTGCCGCACCGCCTGAATGACGGGATCCTCAACCTCATTGTCCACTGCCGCTGGAGCAGCAAGGTTCAACATCTGCAATGTTTCCGCGATCAAGGCTGCCAGCTCCTCTCTGCAGAAGACCCTAATAATCTTAGCCTGATCTTCGGGCTCCGGGATCTCTCCTTCCTCCAGAACCTGTGAGACCTCCTCCTGGTCCCATTTCGGCTCCTGGGGCTCAGGCCACTCGCCTGCGGCCAAAGGCAATTCCTTCAGCCTTGCCCGTTTAGGGGCCGGCGGTTCCTCACCAACCCCGAGAGCCACCTCCAGCGAGTGCCCCTGTACCTGGCCTTTTTCCCTGGCGCCGTAGGCAAAATGCCTGATGCATCAGTAAAATAAAATCAGGGCTAAACTCCTCGCAACCTGTGCCGTCAGGGAAGCGCCAGAAGGCCCTGTGAGCTCCTCTAACTCTGGCCCCTGCGCCGGCGAGCGCGGGGAATCCGCCCGCCCCCCTACGGACGTTCCCTGCACCTCTGAGCTGTCCTTGCCTTCCATCTGCTGTTCCACCATGGACGATAGGGTTGCACAAGCCTGGAAAACCCCTGTATCGGCCACTGCGCCCTTCCTAGTACCACACACCAGACAGAGAGGCCTTGCCGCCATCCAGCCAAGCAGCAACCGCTCCAGGGGCTTCCTATTACCGGTTTACTTTCTTTCTAATGGTTTGTTTTTTGGGTTTTTTTTGTAAACTAGTAGATGTACTGTCAGATATTTTACACTCAGACTATTCCCTAGGAACACCGATCCCCCATAGTCCCCCTATACCCCTGAGAGACTGAAGCGGGATTTAAAAACAAATCAAAACCAAAATAAAAGAAAGAAAGCAAACAAATCAAAAGCAAATGACAGAAAAGGGAGAGGGAAACAGGCCTCGTAGGAAATTCCCTTGGCCTTACCTGTGCTCTGATCCGCGAGCGACTCAGCTACATGCGGGCCACACGCGGCAGCTAAAATGGCTGCCGCGAACACCAACAAGCCTTCAAAAAGGCGCCAAACTGCTCTGCCGCACGCCAGCATTTGATCAGAGGGACTCCCGGTCTGAAAAGGCACCGCCCCGGCGAAACCACCTACCGGGAAGACAGCCACCGCTCCGGTGTTCAAAACACTGCCCCAAAGAGCGCAGGCTCCAGATCGCTGCTGTCTACACCGACAGACACGCTATGCCGGTAAGACAAGCAGGACCATCCCAAACAATAAATATCTCTGCTTACCCCGAGAAGGGCTCTTCCCTGTAAGGTCCTGGGAAAGAGAACCTCTGGGCATCACTGAGGAGACTGAACTCGACTTCCTGAGCCAGCCCTTCCCCCTGAATGAAAGAAATGCAGGGCTAAGGAGCAAGAATGCCTACTGCCTGCTGCTCTTGTATCCTTTTAAAGGCACAGCTCCTAAGTTAAAGTAAACTGCAATTCTCAATTCTCAATTATCCATTCCAATAAACAAAAACCCACTAGGTCCTGTGCTATTAGCTCCTTATTAATTCCTCCAGAGAGCCCTTCCACAAGGCTCGTCATGTCTTCCTGCTACATGGAGACTGGTCAAACTGGGAGGAGAGAGAGACTACAGTAGGCTATATCCAGTGATGTCATAAGTTTGACATACCAGTCTCCATGCTGCAGGAGGAGCTTGACAACCCAGAGGTAGAGGACTGAACTGGAGGAACGATAAGGAAACTATTTCCCTAGCATGTCCTGCCATGACACTGACCCAGTCGATACCGGGGTAATTGAAATCACCCATAATTATTATTGTGCTCTAACTTTTGTAAGCTTCCTTAATTTCTTTGAGCATTTGACAAGATGCGCCATATCAACTTCTAATAGAGCCTACAGCCTGAGCGCCCCAAGCCTCTGGAACTCCCTACCACCACACATCAGAACTATCCCCAACTTGAGCCAGTTCAGGAAGGCCTTAAAACACCTCCTCTTTATTAAACACCTCACAGCCTCCCCCGAACCCCAGCCACCAGGTATGAACAACACACAATAACTCCATCTCACATATATAAAGTCACCTATTTCAATGTTTCAAATATGTATATAGTTTCCCCCGTTATCCAAGTTGATTGCTCCTGTTTATTGTAATGACCTGACTCTTGTTTATTGTCGGATACTGTTTGTTTTATGTAAACCGCGCTGATCGCAAATAGTGCGGTATATAAGAAATGTAAAATAAATAAATAAAAATAAAAATTTCATCATCCATTTGTTCACACCCACTGCCATCATCCATTTCTTCACTTCCACTGTTCCCCTTTTTACATGGAATTTCAATCCATAGAGATTCTACAACAAGTTTTGTTTCTGGCAAAACTTTAATCCTTTCTGATTCAATGCCCTATCTAACAAAGAGGGCAAATCCTCCACCAATTTGATCAGCTCCATCATTATGATATAGTTTGTACCCAGTTATCAGAGTGTCCCACTAGTTGTCCTCCTTCCACCATGTCTCTAAGATTCCAATCATATCTAACCTCTCATTTAGTGCTATATAACTCTACCTTCTTATTTTTTAGACTTCTAGCATTTGCATATAATCATTTTAGAGAGCTATTTATTTATATTCTCTTATATACTGCGCTATTCTGCATCAGTGCGGTTTACATTGAACAAACTGAAATTACATTGAACAGGGTATTATAACTTGGCGATATCTATTTTACAGGGAACATGGGCTATGGAGAGTTAAGTGACTTGCCCAAGGAGCACCTGTGGGACTAGAACCCCCAGTCCTTCTGGCCCAAGGTTGCTGTCCTCTAGTGGGATTTGAAGCCCCGACCTTCCGGCCTGAAGTACCTTGCCCCAACCACTAGGCCACTCCTCCACTCCTTGCCCCAACCACTAGGCCACTCCTCCACTCCTATGTTTTATTCATATTAATTTGGCTATTGGTACGCATTAATAATTTGGAATCTTTAAGCTCTGTCTGCTCCATATTCAAGGGCATTTGTGCTATTTTACCCTTTCCCAGAACCTCTCTGCTTTTGGTAGTATCCTTCAAGGATACATTCTTCCGAACCATGCGCTCTTGGGTGACTGTCGGCTTTCCCCTATTATCTAGTTTAAAGCTGCTCTATCTCCTTTTTAAAGGTTAATGCCAGCAGCCTGCTTCCATCCCTGTTAAGGTGAAGCCTATCCCTTTGGAAGAGCCCCTCCTTTCCCCAGAATGTTCCCCAGTTCCTAGCAAATCCAAAACCCTCATCCTTGCACCATCGTCTCATCCACACATTTAGACTCCAGAACTCTGCCTGCCTTTTGGGTTCTGGAACGGGAAGCATTTCGGAGAATGCTACCCTGGAAGTTCTGGATTTCAACTTCCTACCTAAAAGCCTAAATTTAGCCTCCAGAACCTCCCTACCACATTTTCCTATGTTATTGGTACCGACATGTACCAAGACAGCAGATTCCATCCCAGCACTATCTAAGACCTTATCTAGGTGCTGCATGAGGTCCGCTACCTTCACACCAGGCCGGCATGTTACCAGGTGATCCTCACGTCCACCAGCCACCCAGCTATCTACATGCCTAATGATCGAATCACCAACTATAACAGCTGTCCTAACTCTTCCTTCATGGGCACATCGCCCTGGAGAAACCTCCTCAGTGCAAGAGGGTTTTACATCACCTGGAGGACAGGTCCTAGTTACAGGATCACTGCCTGCCACACCAGGGAGATGCTCTCCTGTCATGTGACCTCTCTCCTCCATGGCAACAGAGATGGTGCCAAACTGGAGGTGGGAATTCAGGGCTATATCCCTGTAGGTCTCATCTATGTCACTCTCTGTCTTTCTTATGTTTTGAAAATATATATTTTTAATCATTTTGTGCCATCGGATTGGTCAAGTATGTTTTATTAGGTCATGCACTTGTACATTGTTATACACATAGCATCATTTCACTGTGTTTCCAACTGACACACATGTGTCTCATACATGGTGCAGTCCACACAGCTTGCACTGGGGGATGGGTATGCACAGTGCTGAATGCAGCCATCTGGGTCCCCCCAGATGGTGAATTCCTCACTGCCACAGCAGGGTGTAATCATCTGAATATGTAATCTTCTGGTCTAGTCTCCGCTTGGTCCTGGGTTCATTTCACTTCACAGAAGCAGGAGGGCTTGTAATAGAACAACTAAACAGGTGTGGCTTGGAGAAAGATTCTTTATGTAGAAATAGGCTTATTACATAGGTATTTAATAGAGGTATATAGTGATTGTTACAGAGCTGTTTCAGTGTGCATCAATGAATCTGTGTGTGCATGTGCATGTGGGAAGTGTGAGAGAGATAGAGGCCAGAACATGTGGGTCAGAGCCGCATGGTAGGCCAGAACATGTGGGTAGAGAAAGAGAGGAGGGAGGGGTGAAGGGAATTGATTATCAGAGCCTCCTGTCCTTCATGTCCAATGGATGGTGGGAGAGAGAGAGAAGCAGGAAGTGTGTCTGTCCTTTATAGTGTCTCTCCAGCACTTCCCCTTGAGGTCTGCTATTGTCTTTGGCCACTCCCTTTGAGGTCTGCCATTCTTGATTTAGCAGGGAGGGGCTGCAGACCATTCTCCACAGGCCCAGAGACTGAAATCACCAGGGGGTAAACTACTCTCATTAACTTTTTGAGACTGATATCACCAGAGTAGAGAGCTGCATGAAATGTATGCTGACATCTCCCACACCTTTTTTATTTTTCTTTATTATTTGTGCCTGGACATGGTGGAAGCAAACCTGTGGTACCTGTCCAAGCTGCCATTACCTGATAGTAGGCAGCTTGTCTAATACCTCCTGTATTAAATACCTTGCTATGTCTAGCAGGTCCCCTGTCCTGCACAGTACTGTCTCTAGTACTGTCTCTAGTGTTCTAGAGATAAACAAGTCTCCTTATGAGTCCAAACCTCATGTCTTAGGTAGAGCAGCCACTACTGGGGGGGGAACCCAATATGCTACCTCCGTGCCCGTCTTAGAGAGAGTGAACAGTGCATAAGGGCTGCAGGAATTTTTGAGGAGGCTAAAGCCAAAAGGTACCAGGATGCTATGAGTGAGGATAGGAAGCAATACAAGACTGCAGCTGACTCTGGTGTTCAGTGTAATAGGAAATGCCAAATTAGCCAAATTAGCAGGCCAAATTAGCCTGGATGTAGGGGTGGATGCTGGAGAAGTTCAGTGTAACTACCTTAAAATGTTGTTAATGTTCTATAGGACATGCGCTGCAAGGAAATGTACATTTTTTTCATCTTACAGCACAGGAAAATTACGATAATGCATAGCAATATTTGTACAGCAGTTAATAGGGTGAATAAAAACATTAAAGACATGATCAGCAGTAGGTGAGTAACCAAATTTAACAGAGGTATATAGTGATTGTTACAGAGCTGTTTCAGTGTGCATCAATGAATCTGTGTGTGCATGTGTGAAGTGTGAGAGAGATAGAGGCCATAACATGTGGGTCATAGCCGTATGGTAGGCCAGAACATGTGGGTAGAGAGAGAGGGGGGGGAGGGGTGAAGGGAATTGATTATCAGAGCCTCCTGTCCTTCATGTCCGATGGATGGTGGGAGAGAGAGAGAAGCAAGAAGTGTGTCTGTCCTTTATAGTGTCTCTCCAGCACTTCCCCTTGAGGTCTGCTATTGTCTTTGGCCACTCCCTTTGAGGTCTGCCATTCTTGATTTAGCAGGGAGGGGCTGCAGACCATTCTCTACAGGCCCAGAGACTGAAATCACCAGGGGGTAAACTACTCTCATTAACCATTTGAGACTGATATCACCAGAGTAGAGAGCTGCATGAAATGTATGCTGACACAGGGGACCTGTTGGTTGCTATGTCGTGCACACTGGACCCACATGCCTGGAGTCCAGGACATGCCTATGAGTAATACCTGCTAGGAAGGACTACGGCTCCCAGAGTGCACTGTGACACACCCAGAAAGTAGTACGCCCTAGGAAGGACTACAAGTCCCAGACTGCACTGTAACACATCCACACAGTAATCCCTCCTAGGAAGCACTACAGCTCTCAGAGTGCACTGGGAGACTCTTAAACAGTAATACCTTCTAGGAAGGACTACAGCTCCCAGAGTGCACTGTGATGCTCCTACACAGTAATCCCTTCTATGAAGGACTAAAGCTTCCAGAGTGCACTGTGACACTTCCACACAGTAATACCTTCTAGGAAGGACTACAGCTCCCAGAATGCACTGTGACTCTCCCACAGAGTAATACCTCCTTAGAAGGACTTCAGCTCCCAGAGTACACTATAACACTACCACACACTAATATCCCCAAGGAAGAACTAGAGCTCCCAGATTACACTGTTCCACTCCCACACAGTAATCCCTTTTAAGAAGGACTACAGCTCCCAGAGTGCACTGTGACACACCCACATAGTAATGCGTCCTAGGAAGCACTACAGCTTTCACAGTGCACTGTGACTCTCCCACACAATACTCCCTCCTAGAAATGACTACAGTTCCCAGAGTGCACTGTGACACATCTACACAGAAATCCCTCCTAGGAAGGACTATGCCTCCCAGAATGCACTGTGACACACCCACAAAGTAATACCCCCCTAGAAAGGACTGCAGCTTCCAGAATGCACTGTACTCTCCCACGCAGTAATACCTCCATAGAAGGACTACAGCTCCCAGAGTACACTATAACACTACCATTTATTTATTTATTTAACAAATGCTTATATACCGCTACCTTCCAGAAAGATCATGTGCGGTTTACAATGGAACAATTTTAAACAGGGTAAATAGATCCCAGAGTGCACTGTGACACGCCCACACACTAATACACATCTAAACAGCAATCCCTCCTAGGAAGGACTTCGGCTCCCAGAGTGCACTGTGACATGCCCACACACTAATAACCCCTAGGAAGAACTACAGCTCCCAGAGTGCACTGTGACACTCCCACATATTAATCTTTTCTAGGAAGGACTACAGCTCCCATTGTGCATTGTGACACATCTACACAGTAATCCCTCCTAGGAAGAACTATAGCTCCCAGAGTGCACTGTGATACTCACACACAGTAAGTTTAAATTAGACTTACCTGCTAATTGTTGTTCCTTTAGCAACTCCAGTCCAGTCCCGGAATTTCTGGGATACAGATCCTCCTGCAGCTTGGAGACTGAACAATGACACTCTTCTGATGTCACCACTATAACCTCCTGAGGGACCGCCTCTTGGCTTCAGTTTTCCTATTGACAAAGCAGACTCACCAGAGCAACAATTAAGCACTACTCATAGTTACCTTATCAAACAAATTTAATTAAGATCTCCAATGTGCTTTAAGTAAATTGTTTAAAATAAATTGTTTAAATTAATTCTTTTTTTTTAATATCTCGCCCCCCCCATCTCTATATAAAGGAATATTGCTTTACCAAGAATATTCAAAAACATCAAAAATGTTACATATTATCTAATGTTTCACTGAACTTACCCTTACTAAAGCTTCAGGCTAATTTCTAAATTCAAACGCATAACAGGGAGGGATGCGGGACTGGACTGGAGTTCCTAAAGGAACAAGCAGGTAAGTCTAATTTAATCTTCCTTTACGTAACTCCAGTCCAGTCCTGGAATTTCTGGGATATAACAGAGCAGTAACACTTAATGGGTGGGTCCCGCTAGACCAGCCTGAAGCACTGCCGACCCAAAACAGGTATCAGCCTGTGCCTGCAAATCTAGTCTATAATGCTTGACAAAAGAATTCATCGACGACCAAGTAGCCGCTTTACAAATGTCTACAGGTGGCACCAAACTGTATTCAGCCCAGGATGCAGCCTGTGCTCTTGTTGAATGCGCTCTAAGCCCATCTGGAACTGTCTTACCTTTTAATAAATATGACGAAGATATAGCCTCTTTAAGCCACCTAGACATAGAAGCCTTTGAAGCCGCCTGATCCTTCCTTGGGCCTGCAAAGAGAACAAACAATCTATCCGTCTTACGGAAATCATTTGTTCTTTTTAAATATATTTTCAATGCCCTATGAATATCTAAAAAATACAACCTATTGACTTGACTCTCGTCACTCCTCTTTTCAAACACTGGCAAGGAGACCTCTTGATTCATATGAAATGCCGTTACCACCTTGGGTAAAAAAGAAGGCATTGGCCTTAAAACAACCTTGCCTTTAAAGAATACCAGAAAAGGCTTTCTACAGGATAACGCTTGTAACTCCGAAATCCTTCTTGCTGATGCAAAACCACCAAAAACAATACCTTAAGCGTTAGATCTTTCAATGATGCCCGTGATAATGGTTCAAAGGGTTCCCGTACCAAAGCCTCCAAAACCAAATGGAGACTCCAAGACAGAACTCGTGGTCTACATGGTGGTCTTAATAAAGTAATTGCTCTCAAAAAGCGTTTCACATCTGGATGTGTTCCAATCGGTTCACCCTTTATTTTCCCTCTATAACAAGACAGACCTGCCAGCTGAACCTTTAATGATGCAGGAGCTAACCCTTTCTCAAATCCTTCTTGCAAAAAAGAAAGAACTTGAGAAATAGAAGCTCTTAATGCTTCTACAGACTTTTCTTCACACCATGCCTCAAATATCCTCCATGTGCGAATATAAGCTAAAGAAGTAGATTTCCTTCTTGATTTTAACAAAGTAGAAATCACTGCTGAAGAGTAACCCCTGGCTCTTAATCTTGCCCTTTCAAGAGCCAAGCCGTAAGCGAGAATCAATCCACCTGAGGCATGTGTAAGGGTCCTTGAGTCAAAAGATCCTTTCTCAGCGGTAAATGCCAAGGACGGTCTACTAATAATCTCATGAGATCCGCATACTACGGCCTTCTTGGCCAATCTGGAGCTATTAATATCACTAGCCCTTTGTGAAATTCTACTCTTTGTAGAACTCGATCTATCAACACCCACGGTGGGAAAACATACAACAGCTGTTTTTCCGGCCAACTCTGAACTAGTGCATCCAGACCTTCTGACATTCTTTCTCGCCTTCGACTGAAAAATCGATCGACCTTTGCTGACTGCAATGTTGCCATGAGATCCATTACCGGACTTCCCCATCTTTCTATTATCAACTGAAACACCTGGGGGTGTAAGCTCCACTCCACTGGATCTACCTTCACTCGACTCAAAAAAATTGGCTTCCATATTGGCTACTCCCACAATATGGCTTGCAGACAAAGCATCCAGATTTTTCTCAGCCCAGAGGAACAACTGCTCTGCCTCGTCCTCCAGAGCAACACTGCTTGTGCCCCCCTGACGATTGATGTAAGCCACCGCCGTGGCGTTGTCTGACAGTACACAAACAGCCTTCCCGTGAACGCGACCCTGAAATGCTCGTAGAGCTAAAGTCACTGCTCTTAACTCTAATCTGTTTATTGGTCACATCTTCTCCTGCATGGTCCATTGACCCTAGACGAATTCTCTCTCGCAATGCGCTCCCCAGCCCACTAGACTGGCAGCTGTCATAAGCTGAATCCAAACTGGAGCCTCCAGGGGCATTCCCATCTGTAATACCTCCGGTCTTAACCACCAATGCAGAGCTTGACACGTTTCTGGAAGACAGGGTAATCTCTCTGACAGCGGGCTCTTTTGATGCAACCACCTCCTTAGTAATGCTCTTTGCAATGGACGCATATGAGCTCTCGCCCACGGCACTAAGTCCAAAGTTGCTGCCATGGTCCCTAGCAACTGCAGATAATGCCATGTGGTAGGGTCCTTTCTGTTCAAAAATCTTTTCACTAGACCTTTTAGTGCTAGTGCTCGGGAGTGAGGAAGAAAAGCTCTTCCCATCCTCATATCGAATCGAGCGCCCAATTGCTCCAGATTCTGCGACAGTATTAACTTGCTCTTCTTCATATTGACCACCCAACCTAAACTTCATAAAACTTGCACTACCCTGTTTGTCGCTAACCTGCTCTCCTCTTCAGACTTCGCTCGAATCAACCAATCATCCAGATAAGGATGAACTAGAATTCCTTCTCTTCTCAATGCTGCTGCTACTACTATCATCACCTTGGTAAATGTTCTCGGAGCTGTTGCCAAACCGAACGGTAACACTTAAAATTGGAAATGTCCCATTGGAACTGCAAATCTTAAAAACTTTTGATGTTCCTGACTAATGGGAATATGAAGATACGCTTCTGTTAAATCCAGAGACGTAAGAAATTCCCCTTTCCTTACAGCCATTATCAGAGATTTTAACGTTTCCATACGAAAATGAGCTACCCGAAGATAACGATTTACTCCTCGAAGATCTAAAACCGGTTGAAACAAGCCTTCCTTCTTTGGAACTACAAAATAAATTGAGTATCGACCGTAACCGCGTTGCTTTAACGACACCGGTACAATAGCTTCCAGCCTCAAGAGTTTTTGCAAGGTCTCTCTTATTGCAGCACGTTTGATACGAGCCTTGCAAGGAGATTGAACGAACAACTCGACTAGCGGACGCTGAAATTCCAGAGCATATCCTTTTTGAACAATCTCCAACACCCACCGATCGGATGTGATTTGAGCCCAGGCGGAATAAAATTCCCTGAGGCGACCCCCTACGGGAATAAAATCCGCCTGGGTATCCCTTATCTCATTGTGTTTTTCTCGGGTTTGCAGAGGAAGAGGAGGCTGCAAAACCTCTGCCTGCTCCTCAAAATCCTCGAAACCCCTGACTCCTGAAATACTGTTGGCCTCTCTGAAACTGACCAAAACGAACAGAACGTAAACAACGAAAGTCCCTATACGGACCTCTATATACCTGAACTGAGCGTCCTAACCTCTGCCTATCCTCAGGCAGCCTGCCTCCCTTACAATCTCCCAGATCCTTTACTAACTTATCCAAGTCTTTTCCAAAAAGAAGCTTAGCCCTAAAAGGAAGCTTAGAAAATCTTGCTTTTGAAGAAGCATCCGCAGCCCAGGTACGCAACCACACACATACCTTCTAGCTGCGACCACAGAGCCCATACCTTTTGATAATACTTTAATAAGATCATAATGAATGTCAGCTAAATAAGTTGCTCCAGTCTCTAATTTAGAAGCCTCCTCTGCAGAGCTCCCTTCAATGTTAGTTTGTAACCCCTGTGACCAACGCAAACATGCTCTAGCTACCCAGGCCCCACAAATGGATGCCTGAATTGACAATGCATTTATATCAAATACTTGTTTCAACAAAGTATCTAACTTTCTATCATAACTATCCCTAAGAGCTGCACCGCCCTCTACTGGAATAGTAGTCCTTTTAGTAACAGCCGAAACCGCTGCATCTATCTTAGGTGGAATAAATAATTCATGGTCACGATCTTGTAAAGCTGGGGTCACCAACCTCCAGAGGGCCGCGGGCCGCACAGCCGACTACCTCGCGGGCCGCACCCCCCTTTCTCCCCGCCCCCGCGAAAAAAAACAACGCAAAATTATGAAAACTCATGCTAGCAGACAAACGCTTAAAGTCCGGCTTCACAGATGACACTGACAGGAGAAGGGACGCTTGCAGGTGGTCGTCGTTGAGCTGCGAGCGCGTGGAGTGGCCATGGACAGGTGGGTGGCCGCCTGTGTCTTCCAAAATGCGACAGGGCCCATAGATTGGTCCTCTAATTTGCGCGCTGCTCTTGGCAAACCGGTCACGTGCTGTTGAACCCGCCTATCATGCAGCGTGCCGCAGATACAATGGCGGGAATCCTTGGCAGGCCGCACGTCATGTTAACCGGGGTATAGCCTCGCGGGCCGCACGAAGGGACCTAGCGGGCCGCAGGTTGGTGTAAAGGATACAAACGAGCCATAATTTTGGAGCCTTTCAATCCAGCCTCAGGAACATTCCACTCTTGCTGAACCATTTCTTTTACTACTCTATGAACTGGAAAAGCTTTCTGTGTTTTCCTAAACGCCTGCAACAAAGGATCCTCTAAATCCAAATCCCCTCTGGCTCTGACACTGGCATATTCAATGTTTTAAGAGTTTCCATAATCAATGCTGGCAACTCTTCCTTACGGAAAACACGTACTATTCTAGACTGATCTCCCTGTTCTACCAGTTCTCCTTCTTCTAATTCTTCCTCAACATCTCCATCCAAATCTGAATGCATCTCTTCAGATGCTATTGAAAAATCCTTTGAATCCTTTGAAATCCTAGTCTTCTTACCAGGTAGCGAAGCTTCATCAATCTTCAAAGGAACAGCTGAAGGCTTCTTTCCCAGCACAGATCCAAGAGGCTGTTCAGAAAACTTATTCTCATCCCTAAAAGTCTGCTGAAGCAGGGAAACAAACTCCTTGGAGAATAATGCTGCTAAACCTGAAGAAAACGATGCAGGCATCGTAGGCACGTCTGGCCTAGAAGAAGGACCTGGAACAGGCTCAGGTAAGAGCTGTGGAGGAGAATCAACCTCTCTCAGTGGTGAAGAAAGCTGCTTAACCCCTTCCGCAGTGGCTTCTTTAAACCCATTTGCAGATCTGTATTGTCTTGTACACAAGATTTTCAAACTCCTGATTCCAAACATATGCCTCTCCTCGAACCACACACTAAACATTGCGGTTTAGAAGGCATTATACAGCAAGTGCCAAAGATATAAATACTATTACCCTTTATCTATTTATTCTTTATAAAAAAGCAAATAAAATGCTAATAAAATATTAATAAACAATCTTAGCAACCCTTTCTTAAGAAGAAAAGTTACTTAAACGCTTAATATTTCCTCACAATCATGTTCTTACTGTGACTTAGCTTTAAAAGGCATCAACGGCGCAGCCTTAAAAGAATCTAAACTGCCATTCTTACTGCAGCAATTAAATTAACATAGCTGTTTCGTTTCCTTACGAAAAAAACCCTTTTTAAAATCGCTTCTTTGCCCCCACGGGACTCCGATAATCAGTTGCTATGCATATCGGTAAACCCGGAAGTGTCGTTAAAACAAATCAGCCATAATAAACCGGCCGTTAAATAAGCTCTTTGCAGAGATAGAAATTCATCTTTGAAAATAAGATTTTACCTTTCTTCCGACCAAACAAGGTAAAAACGTCTTACTTCTTTCCAGTGCTCCTCTCCTAACAACAGTAGGATCGGGAGACCTGATACAGAGTTCAAGCCCGCAGCCTTAAACCTCGCAGCTAGTGAGCCAGTAAACTAAAACTCCTCCAGATAGAGAGAGGGAGGGCATCAGCTAGTTTTTAAAGCTACAGTATTTATTTATTTATGCTTTTCTTCTATACTGCTTTTTCCAGAGATCAAAGGCGGTTTACATATAACAAATATTGAACATGGTTTTACATGGAACAGCGTTTTCTTAACTATATACAGTTAACCTTTTCATGAACAATATCAATTTTAGTAACTTTTTACATCTTGTAATTAATTGAAGTCAACTCAAGCATGAATAGTGGCGATAGCAATGCCATTAACTATTTACATCAAACATTGGTCATTAATCGTAGTTTTGTAAGACTTTCGTTTTTCTTTTTAGGTGTATTGGGGGTTTTTTAATCGGGGTTTATGGTGGATTGTTAGGGAGGTGTATTATGGAGGATGGGGGGGATTCATTTAAATTTGCAAAGTGTTCTGTGAACAGGTGTGGTTTTAGTTCTTTCCGGAATAGATGAAGGTCTTTTATCTTGCAGAGGCTTAGTGGAAGTTTATTCCATAGGGTGGGGGCTGCATATGAGAAGGCTCTGGAGCTTGTGGTTTAAACTGCATTCTCTTGGTACCTCTTTTCTCAAAAACGGAATAAAAATTTAATTAAGGAAAAATAAAATACTTAATTGTCCCTCTATAGAGCCCAAAATTCCTGGGCTCCACAAACTCCAGCTGCTTGGAGACTGAACAAACTGAAGCCAGGAGGCAGTCCCTCAGGAGGTTATAGTGGTGATATCAGAAGAGTGTCATTGTTCAGTCTCCAAACTGCAGGAGGATCTGTATCCCAGAAATTCCGGGACTGGACTGGGGTTACGTAAAGCAATACCTGCTAGGAAGGACTACAGCTGCCAGAGTGCACTATGACTCTCCCACACAGTAATCCATCCTAGGAAGGACTACAGCTCCCAGAGTGCACTTTGACATACCCACAGGGTAATCCCTACTAGGAAGCACTACAGCTCTAGAATGCATTGTGATATTCCTACACAGAAATCCTTCCTAGGAAGGGCTGCAGCTCCCAGCATGCATTGTGAGTCTCCCACACTGTCATCCCTCCTAGGAAGGACTACACCTCCCAGAGTGCACTGTGACACACCCTCACAGTATTCCCTACTAGGAAGGACTACAGCTCCGAGAGTCCACTGTGACACTCCCACACATTAATCTTTCCTAGGAAGGACTACAGCTCCCATAGTGCACTGTGACACATCTAAACAGTAATCCCTCCTAGAAAGGACTACCGCTCCCAGAGTGCACTGTGACACGCTCACACAGTAATACCCCCTAGGAAGGACTACAGCTCCCAGGCTGCACTGTGACACACCCACACAGTAATCCCTCCTAGGAAAGACTACAGCTCCAAGAGTGAACTGTGACATATCTACACAGTAAAGGACTACAACTCCCAGATTGCACTGATACGCTACCACACAGTAATCCTTCCTAGACAGGACTACATTTCCCAGAGTGCACTGTGATACACCCATATAGTAATCCCTTCTAGGAAGGACTATAGCTCGCAGAGTGCACTTTGACACTTCCACATAGTACTCTCTCCTAGGAAGGACTACAGCTCCCAGAGTACACTGTGACTCTCTCACACATTAATCCCTCCTAGGAATGACTACAGCTCCCAGAGTGCACTGTGATACTCGCACACAGTAATCCTTCCTTGGAATGACTACAGCTTCCAGATTACACTGTGAGACTCAGACACATTAATCCCTTCTAGGAAGGACTATAGCTCCCAGAGTGAACTGTGACACTTCTACACAGTAATCCCTGCTAGGAAGGACTACAGCTCCCAGAGTGCACTGAGACTCTCCCACACAGTAATCCTTGCTAGAAAGGACAACAGCTCCCAGAGTGGATTGCGACTTTCCCACACAGTAATCCCTCTTAGGAATGACTACAGCTCCCAGAGTGCACTTTGACACACCCAAACAGTATCTCTAATAGGAAGCACTACAGCTCTCAGAGTGCACTGTGAGACTCCTACACAGAAATTCCTCCTCCTGTAGGAAGAGCTACAGCTCCCAGAATGTATTGTGACTGTCCCACACAGTCATCCCTTCTAGGAAGGACTACAACTCCTAGAGTGCACTGTGACACTCCCACAGAGTAATCCTTCCTAGAAAGGACTACAACTCCCAGAGTGCACTGTGACTCTCCAATACAGTAATCCCTCCTAGGAAGGACTACAGCTGCCTCACAAAGTAATCCTTCCTAGAAAGGATTACAGTTCCCAGAGTTCACTGTGACACTTCCACACAGTTATCCTTCCTAGAAAGGACTACAGCTCCCAGAGTGCACTATGACACACCCACACAGTAATCCCTACTAGGAAGTACTACAGCTCTCAGAGTGCACATTGAGACTCCTACACAGAAATCGCTCCTAGGAAGGGCTACCGTTTCCAGCATGCATTTTGACTCTCTCACACAATCATCCCTCCTAGGAAGGACTACACCTCCCAGTGTGCACTGTGACACTCCCATACAATAATCCTTCCTAGAGTGCACTGTGACACTGTCACATAGTAATCCTTCCTAGAAAGGACTACAGCTCACAGAGTCTACTGTGACACTGTCACACAAAAATCCCTCATAGGAAGGGCTACAGCTCCCAGAGTGCACTGTGACAATCCCACACAGTAATTTTTCCTAGGAAGGACTTCAGCACCCATAGCGCACTTTGGCACTGGAACACAGTAATTCCTCCTAGTAAGGACTATAGCTCTCAGAGTGCACTGTGACACTTCCACACAGTAATCCATCCTAGGAAGGACTACAGATCCCAGAGTGCACTGTGACAAACTCATAGAGAAACTGTAGTTTATTTATAGAGCTCCATGGCTGGAGCTTGTTATGTGCATTTAATATCTTTGTTTCTATAGTTAAGTCATGTGAAATCCCCCAGGGCATTATGACAGAAATGTTGAAAATGGTGCTTTTACAAAATGTAGCAGAGAGGAGAACTAGAAGTTTATAGAATGCACTGCTATGCAAGACTGCCTGATACATTACACTCGCTCCAACCAACTTCCTTATTGCATGAGGGTTGTAGACTCTGCTAATCTAACGTTTCCCTCCTTCCCCCCTCCCCCCTCTTGTCCTACGGTGCATAAACTAGAAAAATATTACTCCAAAATAAACATGCTAACTCAGAAAAATGGGAGGATTTCAAATTCTAAAGACACGTTCTATGCCCGGAAATAGAGCATAGAACGTGTCTTTAGAATTTGAAACCCTCCCATTTTTCTGAGTTAGCATGTTTATTTTGGAGTAATATTTTTCTAGTGTGTGATATATATAGATTACTCTACAAATTGGACCCGCATTTTTTTGTATGACTACGGTGCATAAAGACAAAGAGAAATAGAAACTTAAGGACAGAAGGTGTCAGACATCTTTTAAAAGTTTAAATTGTTGTTTTTACAGAGTAGAAATAGAAATTTATAGGATGCTAGTTGCTTGCCACAAGACATTGGCTCAACTTGCTAACTTTCTTATTCTGCACCTGGTAAAAAAAACATTTTCTTTTGGCCTTGCTAATCTTCAATTTCCCCCACCCCCCACTCCCCTCCTTAGCTTCTAGGCTATAGCACATAGAGATAAAGAGGAGAACTAGAAACTCAAGGACAGAAGGCACATTGTGTGAGTCTTTTTGATAAAAATTGCTGGTTTTGCAAAAAAACCAAAAACAAAACAGTGATGTGAAAAATGGGAAACAAAACTCCAAAGCAGTTATAAGGAATATGAAAGTTAAGACCCTGTGCAGCAAGGAAGGGGGATTTCTGAGAAATCATGTATCATAAGACCATGAAAGGAATAGAGTAAGTAGAGGGGGAGGGGTGAATGGAGGAAGGAGGAGATGTAAACAGGGGCGCAGACTCCCATGATATGAATGAGGATCTCTGATACGTTGTGAGCTTAGTACTACTCTCGCCAATAGGGTGTGAGGGGAGGTATTGTAGATGAAATGAACGGAATAAATGCTGAGCTTTCTGTATGCTCTGGGTTCCTACTTACATAGGACGCCTGCTCATGCAAGAACGTAATAAACTTTTCCTGAGGTGTCTGTCACTGTGCAAAAAGTTATATTTCTGACAATATTTCTGTTAGAATATCTCAGGAAGTGGATCTGTGAGATTACCCAGCATTAGCACAGCCCCTTTCACAGGCTTCCCAGGGCTGGGGGAGGGCACTCGGTCTCCAGCCTCCCTCCCTTTGTCTTTGTTCACACTTCCTCCCACTGAAGCCACCCGGAAAGACGCTTCTTACTAGCACCAGCAAAATTCACACCACCAGCTTTGCAAAGAGGTAACCAAGGCCTGTTCCAGAGAAGGGCAGGAGAATGGCCGCAGGGTTTTCTGCTCAGCAGGTAGGAGACTGGCAGGAGGCGGGCAGCAGGGGAGGCAGTGTCGAGATCCAGCCTCTGAGACACACACACGCTGCATGGAGCAAGCAGAAGGGGAAATGAGGCTGGCACAGCTCAGTCCAGGAAAGAAAGTTCTGCTCTTTATTCCTTGCAAGCCTCTGAGGCTCTTCCTCCTCATTCTCCTTGGACAAGCAGGATGTGTCAGCCAAAGACATTGCAGGAAACAGAAACTGAGAGCATCATGGGCAGGGAAAACGGGGTTACTTACCTGTAATGGGAGTTCTCAGTGGACAGTAGGGTTGCCAACTAGCTCCAGATGCGCCCGACAGGCTTGATCCAGGCCTAGGTTTACCCCATTGCATGCAGGGACATGTAGTCTTGCTTTTCTTATGGAGTGCAATGGAAAAAGCAGAACTACATGACCCTGCATGCAGTGGGGTAAACCTAGGACTGGATCAAGTGTGTCGGGCGCATCTGGAGCCAGTTGGCAACCCTAGTGGACAGCAGGATAGGTCAGCCACACCTGGTGATGTCATCCGACGGCACCATAGCGGAAGTGCTCTCTAGAGCTCAGATTTCTCTGAGCATGAGTGAGGTGGTCCCACCTCCCCGTTCCGCCCCTAGCCAGGTCAGTCTTTTTTCTTCCGCCTTTGCCTCAAGACGGATTCGCTAGCTCTCTAGAAAAAAAATCTAGTGCACTGTGACACTCCTACACAGTAATCCCACCAAGGAAGAACTACAGCTCCCAGAGTGCACTGTGACACTTCCATAGATGAACTGTAGTTTATTTATAGGGCTTTGTGGCTGGAACTTCTTCTGTGCATATAATATCTTTGTTTCTATAGATCAGACAGGTGAAATCCTCCAGGGCATTCGGTTGTTAGTAACTGCTCTCTCCTTCCCTGCTTTTATCTGCCTGAATATCTCAGGAAGTGGATCTCTGAGATGACCCATCATTAGTACAGCCCTTTTACAGGCTTTGCAGGGCTCAGGGAGGGCAGGTGGTCTCCAGCCTCCCTTCCTTTGTCTCTGTTCACACTTCCTCGCACTGAAGCCATCAGGAAAGACACTTTGTACTAGCACCAGCAAAATTCACACCACCAGCTTTGCAAAGAGGGAACCAAGTTGTGTTCCAGAAAAGGGCAGGAGAATGGCCGCAGGGTTTACTGCTCAGCACGTAGGAGACTCGCAGGAGGCGGGCAGCAGGGGAGGCAGTGCCACGATCCAGCCTCTGAGACACACATGCTGCATGGGGCAAGCAGAAGTGAGGCTGGCAATGCTCAGTCCAGGAAAGAATCTTCTGCTCTTTATTCCTTGCAAGACTCTGAGGCTCTTCATCCTTATTCCCCTCCCATGTGGCTCTCAGTTTCTGTTTCCTGCAATGTCTTTGGATTCTCTTTTCCTCCCTTGCTCTTTCTTTTGCACAATTTCTTTTGTGTCAATTTGCAGAAAATAAGACCCAGATACACATGCACATAGGTGGACATTCAGACCTTTACACTTCATTCTCTGCACACATCCAACAGACAGTTAAATCCGGTCTCTTCTTTCTCTGTAACACTGGCAACATTTGTTCCTTCCTTTCTTCACACACTACTAAGACATTTATCCACTCTTTAGTTACCTCCCATCTAGACTATTGCAACCTCCTCGTTGCTAGTCTCCCTCTCCCCTTTGGAGGTGTGGTGATGAGGAGTTGTTGAGGACTTTGAAGGTTGTGAAGATGGATTTGAATTTAATGTGTTCCTTTATTGGAAGCCAATGTAGTTGTTTGAGAAGAGGTGTAATGTGTTCTGTGGTTTTATTTGCGTTGAGTAGGATTCATGCAGCAGTGTTGAGTGCAAGTTTGGGAGGGTGAATGGTTGAATTTGGTATGCCCTGAAAGATAATATTACAGTAGTCGAAGTGGAGGAAGATGGTTGCTTGAAGGACTGAATGTAGATCATGGTCGGTCAGTAAATGTTTGAGATGCTTGATCATTTTGAGCTTGAAGTAAATGCTCCGAGTAAGATTTTGTACATGTACTGAGAAAGTGAGGCATTGGCCCAGTGTGACTCCAAGGTATTGTGTATCTTATTTCACTTGGATTTGAGTACCATCAATAGCTATGGAAGATGGTGGTTTGAAGCCATTGTCTCTTGTGATGAACATGGCCTCTGTCTTCTTGAGGTCTGTGTTCAAATTGTGTATTTTGAGCTAGTTGCAGAAAAATGGAGAAGCAGGTTGTTAAGGGGATGATCTCTGGATTTGATGTGTTGATAGATGTGCATATCATTACATCATCAGCGTAGATATGATATAGGATATTGCAAGTCTTTATTACAGAGCTTACTGGTTGTACAAAGAGGCTAAATAGTAATGATGAGGGGGTCGAGCCTTGTGGGACTCCTTGAGATTGTGGTGGTATTTGTTTGGTCTATTGGAGCTTTGTATGATATAAGGTGAATTTGTTTGGTTTATTGGGGCTTTTTTCTTTTGTGCCTTAGTGCTGCGTGGCACCCCAATATCCCATCCTTATAATTTGTGTATAAATTTGTAAGACAGTACAACTTATAAGTAAAAAAATCAATCTCATTTATTGAACTAGAACACAGGAAATATAAATCTAGCACTGTGTTGTTATCCTGTGAGGTAGAAAGTGACATTACTTGATACAGAACTCCGGTTACTGTCTGCCCACTTTACATTCTACAAAGCACTATTTTATACATTCACGTCACAGTTTTTTCTCTTTAACCCATTTGCCCCTTTTCTCTTATATGGTTATTCCTTACAACAGCCTTGAAATACATTCCTTTCTTTTTTTTCTTGTTGTATGGTTCTTTTCAGAGTCTTATCTCTATGTCTCATCTCCTTTAACCTCCCCCAATTCCTGTCTTTTTCTGGTTTATATGTAGACATGGCTAAAACATTCTGTCTGCATTTCGTCTTGTTAGCTGTTTCAAAGGTAAATAGCATACCAACACAGAGATACAGAGACATTGTTTTCATTCACTCATTTCAAGATGGAGTTTTCAGAGAGGATTATGTGAAAGCAGACATAGATTCAACCATCACTCTCATCTTCTCAGGTCTATTTTTACTTGCAATTTGTGGTCTGTCAAGTAGGGCTTGAACCATCTAAGGAATGTGTCTGGTAATCCAAGAGTTTGTAGGTTCTGAATTATGAGGTCATGTGGAATGGAGACAAATGTTGCTTTTATGTCTAGAAAGATGAGTATGAAGCCAGATTTGGGTTTCTTGGTGCCCTTGATAAGCTTGAGTAGTAGTAAAATTGCCTGTTGATGCATACTGCAACAACTGTTTTCTCTGCATAAACTGTGAGTATCTGTAGAAATTTAATACAGAAGAGGAAGGCCAGCAATGAGATGGAGCGATAGAATAAGAACAGATATGGATGCTACTCTATCAACTATGAATCACCGAACATAATTAAGAAAGTTTCCCAGAGGGTCGTCGTGAGTGGACACTGACTAGACAACACTTAACAGCAACAAACTCGGGGATTATGTGCAAGTCCCTGAACCAGGCTCTGAATGTGGTTAATGTTTCCTCTATCTTTGCTGGGATGGGCAACAATTCTTACTCAAACCACCTTCAAGGGCTTCTGTGATAGAACCTCCTCCCTCTTCCACCAATAGAAAAGATGCCGAGCTCCAACACTGACCCAGAAAAAGCTTCAGTGATAGAACCTCCTCCCTCTTCCACCATTAGAAGAAAAGCCTAGATCTAGCACTGACCCAGCAAAAGCCAAAGCTACCCCCAGGGGTCTGGGCAGGGTGGGAGGGAGCTAGGGCTTGAGCTGGTGCCATGGAGAGGGGCAGGAGAATGGCTGCAGGGCTTCTGGCTAGGGTTGGCTTTTTCTAAACACTTGCTTGGAAGGTATGTCTGGAAATTTTCCAAAGACACCGCCGTGACCACTCCTTTTATTATAGAAATTTAAGAATGAAGTCCATAACTTAGCTGTGTATCAGAGCGCCACCAAAACGCCGAAACATCTGATAGACGACGTGGCTCACGTTTCGGGTTTTCACCAACTTGAAAGAAACCCTGGCAGATCTTCAGCTTACAAGGCCTGGGGAATGTCACCTACTTATCGTCGACGGCGTCTGATGTCAGAATGATGAACAGAGCATTGAAGCCAATCACAATCAACCTACAACGGAGCCCAAAGAGGGGGTACCCACTGCACAGGGAATCCCCGAATAGGCGTCCAGAGTAGAGATAAAAGCACAGTTCAAATGATAGTATACCAATCAAGTTGGAGATTAAGCCCCTCCGGAACAACAGAGTTGAGATAAATCCAACGCTGTTCACAAAGTTGAAGTTTCTGTTCGCGATCCCCCCCTCGGGGGTCAGAAACTTCAACTTTGTGAACAGCGTTGGATTTATCTCCTCAACTCTGTTGCTCTTCTTTTCAGTCTTATTTCCTGATGGCGTCCTCATTTCATAGCGCGATACTTTCTCGCCACTGCTCTTACAAATGCTTTGTATGTACATCCAAATGGTAAGCAAGATGTGGCTCTCTTTTTTCTTTTTTTCTTGCTCTCTCTCTTTTTTTGACGGTATCTTTATTTCACATTGTGATGTTCTCTCACCATTATCGTTTGTGTGAAAGTACGGCAGTGCCCTTAGGGGCATGTTTACTAAACATTCCTAACGTGCGGGGCCGCGCTAGTGTGCTGTGGGGCCATGGGTTCAATCCCCCAGTGTGCGCAACAACAAAGGTCAAAATGCCTGCTGAGGTATTATGTTGTGGAGTGCTGTAGGAGGCTGTATAATTTTATTTTGTTATCACTACTAGCAAACGCACCTTAGTGTTTGGTTTATAGATGTTACATTTATATTGTTTTGCATACACAGCTCTTATCGATTTCACGAAGTTTTTTGTTACAGACCATTTGTTTATGGTTTATTTGTTTTTTGTATAGTCCTTATCCTAAATGTATATGGTTTCTTTCTTTTTTAATCTTTTTAATTATGTGGGCATTCAGTGTCCTGCATGGTTCATATGCCAGTGTTTTATAATATGTGTGCATACACCTAATCCTCTTTTTTGGTGCCATATATATATTTTTTACTTTCGTTTTTCATGACTTCTGCTTCATGGCAATTTGCCTTTGGTTTATTTGAAAGCTTTTTCGATTTTAATTTTACCGTCCTCTCCGTGGATGGCGTATTAACGTTGTCTTTATTGGTTTGTATATATCCTCCTTTATGTTGGTTTGTATATATCCTCCTTTATGTTGTAATGATGAAAGTTTTTTAACGCGTAACCCACCTCATTGTTGGTGTATCCTGCATACACCCCTTGGGTATATAGCCAGTTTCTCATCTCATCAGCGCTTAATGTGCGACATTTGGCTTCCTTTTTTCTTGATGGGCATATAGGTAGCTTATGTTTAATAACTACATTATTTGATAAGTCTCTCTTGCGTTCCCTTTATGGATATACATGATATTTCAGTGATACTCTTCTTAGCCTTGGCACACATATGCTTTAAATTAATTAAATTTTCTATAATGACCTGTGGTGCACATCTGTTTTGTCCTTGCCCCATATCGTTCATGTTCCAGTTTTTTTTGCAGCTCCAACCTCCGTTTTTGGTGTAATGGCTCTATTATATGTTTCTTCCCTAGAGTATTACAATCGCCTATATGCTTTTAGGTTGTAACCAACATTTTACGTTTTATAGTTGGTTTTATGTATGAACTATTATCTATTATATCTCTCTCATATAGTTATGTCACATATATATTCATGTTATATATGTCACATATGCCATAGATTGTTTTTATTCATGTATTTATTCATTTATTCATGTATTCATATTGAGCAAAATACTGAACCAGTCCTTCTCAACAGGTTCCTTCCCGCAGAATCTAAAACGTACTTCCATCAAGCCCCTACTGAAAAATAATAGACTGGACCCATCCAAAGTTGATTCCTTCAGGCCTATTTCGAGCATCCCACAGCTTGCAAAAATCATTGAGAAGGCTGCCCAACAACAAATCCAACATCATATTGACACTGAAGCACCACTAGATCCATCTCAGCATGGCTTCAGGGAAGCGCATGGAGTCGACACAGTCCTTACAACCCTGTTCAATGTTCTGGTATCAGGAATAAATAACATACAACAGGGTTTCGTCCTCATTTTCCTGGACATCTCCGCCGCTTTCGACTCTGTGAGTCATGACATATTCCTACAACGCTTGAAAGATAAGGGGATTCAAAGCACAGCACTCGAGTGGTGTAAATCCTACTTATCTAACAGGTGGCAACAAGTAAAAACAGGCCACGAATCCTCAGAACCATTCCTGCAATCACAGGGAGTACCCCAAGGATCGTCCCTATCGGCACTAATGTTTAATATCTACATGCAGCCGATATGTGACTTGATCAGATCCTTTAATGTACAATGTCTCGCATACGCAGACGACATCCTCCTATATATGCCGTTCACAATTGAACACCCAGTATTCTCCCCAATAATCAACTGTTTTGAAGCTGCAGCCGAATGGTTACTATCTCAAAACCTTCGGATTAACCACAACAAAACTGACGTTCTTTTTGTCACAAGGAACCGTAAGTTCATACCTCCTCCATCTCTACTCGTCAACAACATAGAGTTGAAATCAAAAGCCACCATCCGTTACCTCGGCATCACATTGGATCAGCACTTGGATATGACAACGCATGTCAAGAACATCACAAAAACTATATATTATAAGATCAAATCGCTACGTCACCTCCGCTCCCTACTTGATCCCACAGACTTCCGAACAACCTTCCAGGCATTAATCCTCCCACACCTGGATTTTGCCAACATCATCCTTCATGGCCTCCCTCAATCAACTTTGAACCCGCTCCGCCTAGCCATGAATACAGCCGCCAGAGTCCTTTCTGGCTCATCAAGATCTGACCATATAACACCCATCATGAAAGAACTGCATTGGTTGCCATTACATGCCAGAATCCAGTATAAGTCTTTAGTCCTTACTTTCAAGGCACTAAATAACTGCCCCCCTACGCCAATCAGCAAGCTCATCCATGTCACCCTGGAAAACAGAAAAAGGAGAACCACATCAATGAACACCTTAATAGTCCCAAAAGTAATAACGAAGTGCACTAAGGCCACCTCCAACAGGGCCTTCTCCTTATTTGCACCTCTAAACTGGAATGCGCTACCTCACGAAATCCGTGCTATCAAAAACCTAATCCTATTTAGAAAGGCATTGAAATACCACTTGTTTACAAAATGCTACCCAGAAGTCAACCTAGACATTATCAAAACTAGCTCCGCAATACAACCTGAAAAGGGCTAGCTGGTCAACCTTCTCTCTAGTCCTATTAGTGAACCACATTACAACATCCAAACGAGTTTCATATTACTGTATATAACATTAAGTTAATCTGTACATAGTACATTAAGTTAATCTGTACATAGTTCCCCCGGTTGTCCTATTGTTGAAGTTCCCTGTTTAATGTAAAACTCAATGGTACTTGTATGCATTGTAGTATGTTCTTGTTCATTGTACACCGCACTGATTGTAATAGCGCGGTATAAAAGAATTGTTAAATAAATAAAATAAATAAATAAATAAATAAATAAAATGTAGAAGTTTGTAAAATACAATTTATTGTTTTTAGATGTTTGTATGGATTAAGCATCTAGTTCATTTCTACATACTTCTGTAATTTAACCGTTATGCTATGTATTGCTTTTTTTCTTTATTCACATTTGTATTTTTACTGCTTTTCAGATTGGGAAGAGTGATTGCTCCACCGCATAGATGTGTTCATCTATGTGATTCTCTGGTAATTTGTTATATGTTAACACCATTTATTTTCGATGTTTTTATGATGCTTACATTTCCATGTTTTTAGTTTTTAGTCCTTTGCTTATTTTATGTATGTTTGTTTTTTAGACTCCCGATGAAGGCTTCGGCCGAAACTTGTTAAGTTGGGTCCCCAGTAAAGAATTTTATTTATCATCTGGTAGGCCGTGGTCATTTCCTCCGCTGCTCTCCTCTAGTTGTCGATTTGCGGAAGAACATCTTCTTTTTCTTCCCTATCAATACGATAAAATCAAAATAGGCATAACTATCTCTTATATCTCAACAAATAGGGATGACTTACACAGAGCTGTCGGTACACCCCTAAACAAAGGTATGGGGAGTGGTGACCTGCACGGATTGGCAGGTGCACTGACACTTGCCGCCTTGCTGGGCAGACTAGATGTACCATACTGGTCTTTATCTGCCGTCATATACTATGTTACTATGTTAAACACACGCAAAAATGAAGCAGTGCAATTACTGTAATTCCAAAAGACCGACAAGGTACAGGCAGCTAAAACTATTCAAAGCAAACTAGAGAAAAAGAATAAAATCTTATCCAGAGAGATCCACTCAATGTGCTTTCACCCCCAGTGCTCTTGAGACCAGCAATAGCTTCTGGGTCTGTTCCTGTAGGTTTTAAATGCAGAGCTTCCTTGGATTTCTAGGGGAGGAGAATAAAGCCAGCTGACATCTAATGTACTCCGAGCACCTCCACGTGTCCCTGAATGTGTTTCTGGTTTTTGTTTCAGATGCGGGTGACGTTTGAGGACATCACTGTCTCTTTCTCTCAGGAGGAGTGGGAGTATTTAGATGAAGGGCAGAAGGAACTTTACAGGGAGGTGATGAAGGAGAATTATGAGACTCTGATCTCCCTAGGTAAGGACTGTATTGATGTATCTGCATTTCTAGTAGACAGTGGGGCTGATCTATTATACTGTATCTACCATTCTTCCAGGTTCCAGGGATAGGACACATCCAGAAAATGTGCTTACATAGCAATTTCCAGACTTACAGAGTGGAGGAGTGGCCTAGTGGTTGGGGCAAGGTACTTCAGGCCAGAAGGTCAGGGGTTCAAATCCCTCTAGAGAGCAGCAACCTTGGGCCGGAAGGACTGGGGTTTCTAGTTCCACAGGTGCTCCTTATGGTCTTGGGCAAGCCACCTAACCCTCCATTGCCCATGTTCCCTGTAAAATAGTTATTTTTATTTATTTAACATTTCTTATATACCGCACTATTATTATCAGCGCGGTTTACATGGAAAAAACTTATACATACAGAAAACTGTAGTGCATTTTACAAGTAACAGGAATTTGAACTTGGTAAAGGGGGAAACTATGTACACTATATAACTATATACAATAGTCTATACACATTATTCACAGTTGAAGTTGTCTTGACCTGGTTATGGATGTAGTGTTTCTCTTGTGTAAAACTATCTTCTTGTGTAAAGTTATCTTCAAGTTATGATGCCCTGTTCAATGTAATTCCAGTTTGTTCAATATAAACCACCTTGATATCATGAAAGGCAGTATATAAGAAATGTTAAATAAATAAAACAAACATATTAGCACCCACCAGGTGCAATAATCAATATTTTATAAATAAACTATATAAGTCAACTCTAGATAAAGTACCTGCAGAGCAGAGTGGGGGATGAGTCCGGTGAACCCTGGGGTGTTGGGTTCAAGGCTCCCAGAATGACTGGCCTACCTTACCACATAAATATATAGATGGTTCCTATAACTTCATCCCTTAAGGAAAATCCTAGTACATTACTTAAAAATTAAAATAGTCCATGATATCTTCAGTCAGTCTCATCTACAGTACATTGCTACCGGTTGTGCTCATGTATATTTTTCTCAGCATCACGTCTGTGTTTGTTCCCTGCTTTCTTGAATTCAGATACTGTCCTCATCTCTACTACGTCCACTGTGAATTTATTCCACACATCTGCCACTCTTTCCGTAAAGAAATATTTCTGCATATTACTCCTGAGTCTATCCCCGTTCACCCTCATCCATCAGGCGCTGCAGGACTGCACCCTCGGACTCAGAGCCCCGATCGGCATCAGAAAAGTAAGCGTGAGGATGAAATCCTTCCCGCTCTCCATCTCAAGGCCAATCAGGGCCAACACAGCAATTTATAAAAGAAGTGTCATCAGCCATGCCCACACCTGGCGGGCCTGTGCCAGAGGGCCCTTTGGCGTGGCCCTTAGGTGGGGAACACAGGCAGGTATGCAGAAATCAGCTCAAACAAAAAGCTGCCAACACTAAGCCCAACAACCTCGAAAAACCTCAACAACTTTGAAGACCTCGCTGCTGACCTCCTACTCTGTTACTTATCAACACCTGCCTATACCATTAACATACCCACAACAGTCCCTACTACACATACCTTGCCACCCACACATATGGATGAATCCCCATAAGCATGCCAACAGACGAACTCCCAGATTAATAAGAATTCAAACCAACACTCACACAACTGGCTACCACACTCTACACACACTAATCACTCCAATTAACATTGGGCTAATCAATGCGAGGTCCATCAGAAACAAGACAAACACCATCATAGACTATATTCAATATTACCCAAACTGACATCCTCTTCATCACCGAATCCTGGCTAAAAAGCACTGACCAAGTCATTCTATCTGAGATCACTCCACGATCCCATACTGCCTTGAACTGCCCACGCACCTGCAAGAGAGGTGCGATTGGACCTTAAATTTAAATTTAAAATTTCCCGATCTGTAAGCCACAAACACTGTGACTTAATCATGATAGAAAACAGATACCTAGACATTTGTCTTACCTACAGATCCCCAAACGCTCCCGCTGATGAGACATTCAACATCCTTGAAGCCGTATGTTTGGTCAACTCTCCTCATAAGCCACTTATACTACTAGGCAACCCAAACCTGAGCTTTGCATCTAGCAATGGAATCACTTAACTTCGGCCAAATCCTCAAGGGTCCCTCTCAACATTCAGGCTCTACTCTGGACCTCATTTTTGTCCCAAAGAACCTTCACTCACAGGACAGCATAACAACCCCTCTTGTCATACCAATTCCCTGGTCAGACCATCATGCTATACACTTCAAGATTCACCTCCCCCAGTAAGGAAAATCACAGAGAATACCCCACTCTGAAATAAGATTTAAAGGATATAACCAAGACCAATTCCTCAAAGATATTCTTCCCAGCCTCTCCCAAGAGTTTGCAGATCCAGATCTGGCAATTAAAACCTGGAACTCCATCATCAATGCAGCAGCGAAGGCTCCTTACCTTACAAATATTGGACATAGAGAAGAAAGATACAAATCTGCCCTGTGGTACTCTGACTCAATAAGAGAAAAGAAATTAAAACTTTACCAACTAGAGCATAAATGGAAACATGACTGGTCACAAGCCACCCTTCTTCAATACCAGAATATGCAAAGAGTCAACTTCAAAAAATCTGAGGCACTATTCATAACACGCAGGGCCAGCCCGTCCATTAGAAACATAGAAACATGACGACAGAAAAAGACCACATGGCCTATCTAGTCTGTCCTTCCATAAAAACAACTACAACAGTCCACTTTTTACCTTTAGAGATCCTCTGTGTTGGTCCCATGCTTTTTTGAATTCAGTTACTGTCCTCATCTCTACCACCTCCACTGGGAGACTATTCCATGGATCCACTACTCTTTCCGTAAAGAAATATTTCCGCATATCACTCCTGAATCTATCTCCCTTCACCCTCATCCCATGTCCCCTCGTAGCAGAACTTGCTTTCAATTGAAAGAGGTTCTCTCCCTGAACATTTATGCCACGGAGGTATTTAAACATCTCAATCATATCACCTCTATCCCGCCTTTCCTCTAAGGTGTACATATTAAGATCCTTCAGTCTGTCCTCATATGCTTTATAATAGAAACATAGAAACATAGAAACATGATGACAGAAAAAGACCACAAGGCCCATCTAGTCTGTCCTTCCATAACAACAACTACAACAGTCCACTTTTTACCTTTAGAGATCCTCTGTGTTGGTCCCATGCTTTTTTGAATTCAGTTACTGTCCTCATCTCTACCACCTCCACTGGGAGACTATTCCACGGATCCACTACTCTTTCCGTAAAGAAATATTTCCGCATATCACTCCTGAATCTATCTCCCTTCACCCTCATCCCATGTCCCCTCGTCGCAGAACTTGCTTTCAATTGAAAGAGGCTCTCTCCCTGAACATTTATGCCACGGAGGTATTTAAACATCTCAATCATATCACCTCTATCCCGCCTTTCCTCTAAGGTGTACATATTAAGATCCTTAAGTCTGTCCTCATATGCTTTATAATGAAGACCACTAATCATCTTAGTAGCAACCCTCTGCACCGACTCCAACCTGTTCACATCCTTTTGAAGGTGCGGTCTCCAGAATTGCACACCATACTCCAAATGAGGTCGCACCAAAGACTTATACAGAGGCATTATCACCTCCTTTTTTCTGCTAGCCATTCCTCTCCGTATGCACCCACTGGATTACTGCAGCCCAAATGCATGACCTTACATTTTTTAACATTAAATCCCAGCTGCCAAATTCTAGACCATTCTTCAAGCTTAGCTAGATCCCTCCTCATGTTATCTACACCTTCCTGGGTGTCTACTCTATTGCAGATTTTGGTATCATCCACAAAGAGGCAAACCTTACCCGACAGCCCTTCCGCTATATCACTAACAAAGATGTTAAAAAGAATCGGACCAAGGACAGATCCCTGGGGCACACCACTGGTAACATCCTTCTCCTCAGAGTGAGCTCCATTTACTTGTACTCTTTGTCGCCTCCCACCCAACCAATTTCTAACCCAAGCAGTAACTTTAGTGTCCATCCCTAGGGTGCTCAGTTTGTTTATAAGTCGCCTGTGAGGAACAGTGTCAAAGGCTTTACGGAAATCTAAATACACCACATCTAGAGCTCTCCCTCGGTCCAACTCCCTGGTCACCCAGTCAAAGAAATCAATCAGATTTGTCTGACAAGACCTGCCTCTGGTGAATCCATGCTGCCTCGGATCCTGTAATCCGCTGGACTCCAGAAACCTCACTATTTTCTCTTTCAGCAGCGTTTCAAATAATTTACTCACCACCGAAGTTAAACTAACCGGCCTGTAGTTTTCAACCACATCCTTACTTCCGCTTTTGTGTAAAGGCACCACATGAGCCTCTCTCCAGTCCTTTGGCACCACTCCCGACTCCAACGAGGCATTGAAAAGGTCAGTCAGTGGAGCTGCTAGAACGTCCCCAAGTTCCCTCAGTATTCTAGGGTGTATCCCATCCGGTCCCATCGCTTTGTCTACTTTAAGTTGAGCTAGTTTCTCACGAACACAGTCTTCTGAAAATTGTTCAAGATGTCCCTCGCTTCTGTTCTTATTTGTGGGTGTTTTCTGAGGTCCTGCTCCTGGTTCTTCATCTGTGAACACAGAACAAAAATATTTGTTAAGCAATTCCGCTTTATCCTTATCAGCTTCTACATATTCCCCCCCTGCACCCTTGAGTCTGACAATACCACTTTTGCCCTTCCTCTTCTCACTAATATATCTGAAAAATGTCTTATTCCCCCATTTTATTGCATTGGATATTTCCTCCTCCTTTTGTTTTTTTTTTAAACGTTTATTTTCATTTTACAACAAACAAAGTAACAACACATCAAAAGAAACAAATACACACATACAATAAAGAAAGCAACCCCAATTACCCCCCACCCCAATGCTTCTTCTCTAAGCTGATTAGAATCATCATATGAGCGCTTACATACAACAATTATTGTACATCAAACAAACAGAAGGAGAATCTATGATACCGGATGAGCATGTGACAAAGATTAATACAGAATCAAACAGTCAACTGAGAGCATCGAAATTTTTTTTTTTTTTTTTTTGAGCATAATCGTTGAGCGTCTTCTAGCTAGACCAATAGTGAATAGTTTGACCGGAAGAGGCAGACATACTAGGTATTTGCGCACATTTACAATAAAGACAGATATGTTTCCCAATATTTCGTGATTGAAGAAATAGGAGACAGCAATACCCAGCATAAAGACTAAAAGAAGTAAGCCAATGTAGGAAGAGAGGGGATCCCCGCAGCTAAGCGGAGCCCCACAGACTTCCTAAAGAGGGAATCCGAAATATATAAAATAGAATGAAAACGACCTCAGACCCGACTCCAGTAATACTGTAATGCGGGACAATCATACATAACAGGAGTGTAGTAGACCAAAGGCCATATAGCATGTCCCGCATCAAGCACACTGAATGGCATTCCAATTGGCTAACCTATCAGGAGTATTTGTCTACTTGAGATAGCAGTACTGAGGAGATAGGAAAAATCTGATCTAGAATGTGAGTGATGGGGGGGGCTGAGAAAAGGTGAGCTCTAAGACTGAGGGGTGAATCAACTTCCAAATATCAATTCACACAATATCTGTCATCAGGGCTGGCAGGGTGTGGAGACTCTTGGGCGGACCACTCGTTCTAGGCGGCAGGCTATCTATCAAAGGAACAAATACTTGGTAGAAGTCACCGCCGAATAACAATAACAGGGTCATCCACATTCAGAGCATAAATACCAATACACGCTAATGCACAATCTCTAACCTTAACATATACACAGGCCCAGCTACCCTCCCCATCAGAGCTAGTATCCATTACACTGATTGGCAAAATTTCTCAACTAAGATGGCTACCTCACCACGCTCAGAAACGGCGGGAGAATAGGCAGCCACCATATAAGGTTTGGCAGCAAGTTTCAGTGGTTCGACAGAAGTGAAATGGATTTCCTGAAGAAACACTAAATCAGTATGATCATGATTAAAATAACGAAGGATGGTCATTCTATTGATTGGACTATTGATGCCTCTTACGTTCAATACTAAGAGCATACATAAGGCCATACAACAAAGTCAAACATTCTGAGAAAGGAAACATGATGGCGCACCGAGTTGCGCAATGTCCCTCATATCAACTATAAATGACTGTACACACGATATGATAGAAAATAAGCCAATGAAAATCATGAAGCGCCCTATATAACAGTAGAAGCACCGAAGTGCCTTAGAGAAGAAGCAAAACCCCAGAAATTACAGGCGACCTGATGTCTGCGGGGTGAAACCCCAGAGAAGGCCTAAATTGAAACATATAACCGGTATAGCTGTGCGTGCACCGAGTCCAACCGAGGTGCACATCATGGAGGAAAAGGAGACCAAGAAAGGTAGATATAAAAGAAAGGAAGGTCCAGGCAGTCTCTATTCCAGGCAATAATCACCGCGCCGGGCCATTCAAAATGGCGGGCAGTTCCAGCGGAGTCCATCCGAATTGTTGACTTAGCGCATCTGGTCTGCCTCTTTGGAATCCAAAAATGTTGCTAGCAGAGCAGGATCTTCGAAGGTTCTAGTTTGGTTATGAAGAGTCACTCTGAGCTTCGCTGGATACAAGAGGCCAAAGCGAGCCTGTAGCTGTTGAAGTCTAGGACGAAAAGCAAGGAGTCCCTTCCGCCGGTCAGCTGTGGGCTTTGCCAAGTCGGGGAAGAAGGAGACTTTATGATCGTCAAACTGCAGATGTGGCATCACCCGGGCGGCTTTGAGAATTTGCTCAACTTGCTGATACCTCAGTAAACGGAATATAATAGGCCGGGGGGTCGTCCGATTGAATGCGATGTTGGTAGGAGCACGATATGCTCGGTCAATTTCCAGATCTCTGCAAAAGGTAATCTTCAGCACGGAAGGGAGAGTTTTGACCAGAAATTCTCTGATATCTCCTGCTTCCGCCCCTTCTGGAACTCCTATGAGCCTGACATTGTTGCGACGAGCACGATTATTGCAATCCTCTAACTCTTTTTGAAGATTCTGTATGTGACGCTCAGCCTTGTCCAGGTTCACCAAACGCACCGCGTGCGAATCGAGGACCCCCGCCATGTTGTCCAGCCGTAGTGAAAGACCTTCAAGCCGGTCCTGAAGCATACCGAAATCTTCTCGCATGGCTCGGAGCGCCTCTCCGTTGGACTGTACCAGTTCCTTCACACCACGTATTTCCTCCAAGATCTCCTGTTGCAGTTCAGGGCTTACCCGAGGTGGAACCATCTTAAGTGGGGAAGACAACTCTGTTTTGGAGCGTTTTCCATGTGAAGAAGAGGGAGACCCGAAGTCCAAGCGCACTGGTTTGTGGGTCGCCATTCCCCCCAAGGCACCCCGGTAAGTTCGGTATCAAATATTAAGTTTATGCAGATGCTAAGTCAGGATTCTAAGTAGGCCCCTCGGGAGCTTCAGCGCAAAGCGTCTAACCCGCTGGACATCAGGCTCCGCCCCCCTGGACATCAGGCTCCGCCCCCCATTTCCTCCTCCTTTTGAATCTTTGCCTTCTTGACTACTTTGCTAGCTTCTCTAAGTTTTTCCAAATACAGATGCCTGTCTTCCTCTCTCTGTGATCTCTTGTATTTCATGAAGGCCTCCCTCTTTTTCTTCACTTTTTCAGCTACTTCCTTCGAAAACCATAGCGGTCTCCTGTTCCTTTTGCCTTTATTTACCATTTTAACAAAAAGGCTGGTTGCCTTTAAAATACCCCCTTTCAGTTTTGCCCACTGTTTTTCTACATCCCCCAGCGGTTCCCATCCCACTAACGACTCCCTGAGGTATTGGCCCATCTTCGCAAAGTAAGTCTTCCTAAAGTCTAAGGGGCATGTTTACTAAAATCCGCAAAAGTGCGCGCCGCACAATAGCGCACGGAAAACCGCCACTTAAACGCGAAAAAACGCGTTTAAACGCCCCGCACAGGTGCGAGGAACCCCCGCGCATGAGCGTGACACACTAACGGGCCCCGCACAAATACGGGCCCGCAAATGTCCGAAAGAGGCGTGTAACGGCGAACGGAGGGCGGAGGAAGGCCTCCGAGGGGCGGAGAGACGGGGTCAGTGGGCGGGGAAGGGGTGGGGAGAGGCTCCCCGCACATGAACGGGGCCGAATTTCCATGAGAAAATAGCGCCAGTGAAACACTCGCGCTAGAGGGCATATAAAGGCAAGAGAAACCATTTCCGTCAGCAATGTACAGGAAAACCGGGGAAACCTGCAAAACGTAAGCAGTGTGATACATGTGCACAGCACAAAAGTGCAAATAAAAGTAGAAAATGACCACAACAAAAATATTAAAAATAGTAAGTCAGCTGGGGAACAGTTATAGTGATGGGGAAATATAGAATAAACACCCAGCAAAGCTCCAGAAAAAAGAAATGAATTTTGGAAGTGTCTACGGAGCAGAGACTCATCCCAAACACATTTCCTTTCTTTGGAGCTTTCCTGGGAGTGTTTGCTATGGTTGCCCATTAATATCACTGTTGCCCAGCGTGGTGATATGTTGTCCCCCATGTTCTATGGTCATTTCCGGGGTATATGTGCACGTTTGTCACTAGACAGGGTGCATGTGGCCACAGTAGAAATGCGTAGAGCAGGGTTTGTGACTGCATCCTGCCAGGTTTAGTACCTCCAGGGGCTGCACTGTCACTGTGGCCATAGTGTGGTGCAGCAGACAGAGCCAGTACCGCTAGGACCAAAGGGTCAGGGGTTCAAATCCCAGCTGGGGCACTAGGCATCCCAGTCCCTATATTTTACCCACCACTAACCCAAGATAGCGCAGGGAACATAAGCATGGGGAAAGCACCCATATTTTACCCAACACCCCACACACGCCACAACAATGGCCATTACCTACAGCCAAGTCCCCCAAATGCAGGCCCGTACTGCCACCTTGCAATCAGGTCATCTGCTTTTACTGAGAGAAGCTCATGCCAGCATGTTGGCGGACGAGTACATGTGGTGCAGGGGGCATTGGCTGCTAGCCACAGCAGACGGAGGCCCAGCCATGTGCAGGCTGGCACAGTCCACTGCAACAGACAGGCCCTACCGGATCCACAGTCATGGACGTTCCAGGGATGTCAGCCAATCTGTGGCTACACGGTGGTGCAGTGCACACAGACAGTGCCTGCATGAACAGAGGGTCACAGGTTCAAAGCCCAGCTGGGACTACAGCCAATCCTGGCCACATATTTTTCCCACAACTAAACAGTGATAGTACGGACACAACTTTCATGGCGAGGACATATGCAATGGTAATACGTCTTTTATTTACCCCACTGAGCACAGACACCATGAACAGGGGCAGTACCTAGAGCAGAATCTCCCAAATGGAGTCCTGCTGGGCCACACACCAGTCACGTTCCATGCTGCCACTCATACAAATGCCTGTGCTGTATATCTATGCACCACCCCCATGGCATGTAGATGTAGCTCATGCATATTCATGAGGGACAGCAGGAACACCCGAACAGTGTGATGCAAACCTGGACTGGAGTTGGGAATCTCTGCCGTAAAGCAGCAGCCAACAGGGGCAGACACACCCACAGGCCCCATTGGCCAATGCCTCCTGGAGAGGCAGCACATGGGGCCCTGCATGCATCTCCCAATACTAGCACCTGCATACCTTAGCAATGCCACCCTACCCCTGGGTATGCGGTGGACATCTGTCAAACGTTTGCTATGTGTACTGGCAGGTAGACTGTCCTACTGAAAGCACATTTGGCTCAATGATCTCCAACATACAAAGCCGTCTGATGTCTGCGGTGGTTGCTGCAGGTCTGGTCTCTGACAGTGTTTACCACCCAGGGGGGTGACCACCAACAGTACTGCGTAGCATAGCCATGCCTGTACCGTGCCCAGGACTGGTGTGGTGGGCAAGGCTGCTAAACCCTTCTATAGTGGCACAATGCTGGCATACGTGTGGGAGTGTGTGTCTGTCTATACAGTGTGTGTTGGCTGCAAACACCTTCCACAGCCCACACTGCCAGCACTGTTGCCAGTATTGGCCTACCAATGTGCATAATGAGGAGCAAGGTACCATGGGTATAGGCCGGACAGGGTGACCTGGCCAGGATGCATCTGCACAGGGCAGAGGGCACTGGCTGGGACACCTTAGTGCCCGGCCACCACCTACACAGACAGGGGGACCTCAGTATGTCCTGCTGGGAGATCATGCTCACCCTGACTGTGCAGTGACCACAGCATGGCTAGGCACCCCCATAGTGCTATCTAGTATTTCTGTCATGTGATATATATGGGTGTTATATTGGGGCCCAGTCACTGATGTTTCTGTGTGCTGTGTATGCTGACATCCCAGTTCTGGGTGCAAGCATCTCCACTGGGAACATGGACTAGCTAGCAGACTGTATGTAGCTGGTATGTGTCCAGATGGAGTGGCTTGCAGGGTGCAGCGGCTGATGGCTTGCTGCAGGAGAATATCAGATAGTGGTGGAGTGCAGCTTATCCTATCCAGGTCTAATGCCTGTCTGCTATTGTGTTAAGGATGTGTATAGAGCTGCATTGACTGGGGTCTCTGTTCCCTTCTACTGCCACCTTTCCAGGGAGGATCTATTGATGGGAGACCATGCTTGACATGGGGGTGGGGGGCATATCCCACTTGGGGGGGCTACACCTGACTGAGACAGAGAGGGGTATCCATGGTGTTTGTGCAGACACCACCTATCTTACACATTGACACTGCTTTGGACCTCCCGCATGGCCTCCATCAGCCATGGAAGGTGTTGTGGACCTGGTCCTAGGCGCCTCATCGCACACTCAGAGTGAGCACAGTACACTCACACTGTGACGGTGTGTAGGTACTCTGTGCCTGTACAACACCCGGTCAGTACCCCCTACCAGGGCGAGGTGCTGTGGGGGTGCACCAGGTCACTCCCCCCTACCAGGCCGAGGTGCTGTGGGGGTGCATTCCCCATCTTGTGTTCATCTGTGGACAGCTGATTTGCATATGCAGTGCATCATGGGTACTGGTGGGCTAACCCTATCCTGGTGAGCACAGTAGACTGTGCGGTGACATGCAGGCTCTTTGCAGCCAGCCAGGGGCTTGCTACCAGCTGTAGCGCAATGGTTACGTCACTGCCTGTGAAGCCAGAGATCATGTGTTCAAACCCACAGTGGGGTTATTTGCTAGGGTTTACCAATGCATTGTTTTTCTTTGATGTATATATTTTGGTGCCAGCAAAAACACCCTCTGCGTACTGTACCCATAGGGTGCCTCTGAGTGGGCTCCATAAGGCACCCTATAGAGCACCTTATGGTTACCGTCCATATAAGGTGCACTATACATTTTGCTGTGACACAACTTATAGGGTGCCCTATAGGAGACATCTTAGGGTGCCGTGACGGACAGTGCACTCTATAATGTGCCCTATGGAGTGCCTTATAGGGTGCCTTATATGGCACCTTCACATACGGCACGTGAGGGCGTGTTTGCTGGCAGCACTTGACAAAATAAACATACGGTGCTGCAGGTAAAAATATGTACATTGCAAAGCTGATGCCACAGCCAGCCTTACGTATTAGGCACCCTGGGGAGCAAACTCATGACCCCTGTATCAGCAGTCAGTGCCTTAACCATTGTGCTCCACTGCTGCTCCGCATTGCACCTACTAATGCTTTTCATTCCGTAAATTGCACAGTGCCGCCACCATAAACAGTGCTCTGACCTTGCGGCACCCTCTACTGCGCCCTATAAGCTACAATCTACGGTGCCTTGGCGGACAGTGCACTTTAACATGTGCCTTATGGGGCGCCTCATGTTAACACGCTTTGAGGGTGCGTTTGCTAGTAATAATACGTAAAATAAACATAACATGCCCCCTCTCATGCCCATAATATGCAATGCCTCAGCCAGCTGTGTTCACTGGGCACTTTGGGGGATTGAACCCCTGATCCCTGCACCATTGGTCAGTGTCTTAACCATTGTGCTGTGGCTCTGCTCGTTTGCTAGCTCAGCAGCGTGCCGCCTTCTGCCGCCCCATATTGAGATGTCTCCTAAAACAATTAGCGCGCCGCCTTCTGCCGCCCCATATTGAGATGTCTCCTAAAACAATTAGCGCACCGCCTTATGCCACCCCATATTGAGATGTCTCCTAAAACAATTAGCGCGCCGCCTTATGCCGCCCAGTATTGGACTGCCTCCAAAATGTTAGCGTGCTGCCCATTATTGCAATGCCACCTGTCTTTATTGGTCTCTGTGGGGGATCAAACCCCCGATCTTTGCACCATTGGTAGGTGCCTTAACCATTGTGCTGTGGCTATGCTCTTCTGCTAGCTCAGCAGCGTGCCACATATGCCTCCCGCGCAGCCATCTGATGCGCTAAGGTGCGGGGCGCATATGGGCGCCGCGCAGCTTAGCGCATCTGCCAATCAGGGATTTCCTTCTTCAACGCGCAACGCCCACTCCTTATATGGCACCCGCACACTACCGCGGCACGCACTTTACCGGGGTTCTTAGTAAACATACCCCTAAGATCTTCACCTTGGAATGGATTCTAACAGCCCTAGTCCTAATACTGAACCACACCATCTGGTGATCACTGGATGCAAAATGATCTCCCACTACAACATCAGAAACACTTTCACCATTGGTAAGCACCAAGTCCAGTATGGCCCCTTCACGTGTGGGGTCTGTTACCAATTGCCTGAATAGTTCTCCCTGTAGAGAATCCAGGATCTCCTTACTCCTAGATGATACTGCAGCAGAAATGTGCCAATCAACATCTGGCATATTGAAATCTCCTAGCAGTAGCACTTCCCCTTTCCTAGCAATGCTGCGTATGTCTTCAATTAACTCTCTGTCCACCTCTTCCTCTTGTGAGGGAGGTCTGTATATCACACCAATGCAAATAGATTTCTCTTTCCCTCTTTTTAGTTTAACCCACAATGCCTCCTCTCTCCCTTTTAAGCTCTGTAATTCCAAAGCTTTAATAGTAGTTTTTACATATAGTGCCACTCCTCCTCCCCTTCTTCCTACCCTGTCCTTTCTGAATAAAGTATAGCCAGGTATAGTTACATCCCAGTCATGGTTTTCTGTGAACCATGTTTCTGTAACTGCCACTAAATCCAAGTCAGCCACTCCCACCAAAGCTTCAACTTCAGAGATCTTATTTCCCATGCTATGGGCATTAATACACACTGCTTTCCATATGTTACCCCTGTTACCCATTTCCATAAAGGTATTTAATGTATCACTTACCTGGGGGCTTTCACTTACCTGGGGGCTTTCTTCACCCATCCCCAACGAATCTAGTTTAAAGCCCTCTTCAGTAGATTAGCCAGTCTACTACCAAAGATGTGTTGACCTTTCTTGGACAGATGGATGCCATCTCTGCTCTGCAACCCTTGGAACAGCATCCCATGGTCTAGGAAACCAAAACGCTCTCGAAGACACCATCCACGCAGCCATGCATTAATCTCCAGGATGCGAGCCTCTCTGCCTTGGCCTTTACCCTCACCAGGGAGGATTGAAGAGAACACCACCTGTGCACCTACCTGCTTCACCCTCTGTCCCAGAGCCATGAAGTCACTTTTGATACGTTCCGAGGTATACCTGGCAGTATCCATTGAGCAAGAATGTTGTTTGCACAGGGCCCCGCAAACAACATTCTGCCCATCAGCCACTTTAAAAGAAAAAAGAAACTTGCTGTGGCAGCGGCAGAATCAAGTATCTCCCGCAGTCAAGTGTCTCCCGTTGGGAACCCCCACCGCCTGCCCTTCAAAGCCCGCTTCAATCACTCTCCTCAGCGAGCTTAACAGAGTTTCCCTATTGTGGCTCTGTTAAGCCTGCCGGGGCTGATGAGGGAAGTGATTGAGGTGGGCTCTGCTGGGCAGGCAGGAGGGGTCCCCACGGGAAATACTTGACTGTGGGACACTTGACTGCGGGAGACACTTGATTCTGCCACTGCCATGGCGGCAGCGGCAGCAGCAGCAGCAAGTTAATTTTTTCTTTTAAGGTTTCCCTGGCTGATGGGGGGGAAGGGGGGTTACGACTGGTAATGGGCTATGGGGGGGTTAGGACTGGAAATAGGTGGATGGGGAGTTAGGACTGGTAATGGGCTATGGGGGGCTAGGACTGGTAATGGGCTTGGGGGGGGGGGTTGCTAGAACTGGAAATGGGCTGAGTGGAAGGGGGGCTTGAACTGCAGATAGATGATTACTACTGTTACTCCTTGATTCCGTGTCCTCGCTTGGTTTTAAGTGCTCTGTACTGTCCTGGTTCTCTTCTTATCTCTCCCATCACTCTTTCAGTGTTTGTTCTGGTGGATTCTCCTCTGCTGCTATCCTGCTCTACGTTGGTGTACCCCAAGGATCAGTCTTTGGCACACTCCTTTTCTCTCTCTATACCCAGTCCCTTGGTGCACTAATCTCTTCCCAAGGCTTTCAGTACCATCTTTACGCTGATGACTCCCAGATCTACCTCTCTACACCTGAAATCTCTCTGGCAATCCAGGCCCACATCTCTGTCTGCTTTTCTGATATTACTGCTTGGATGTCTCACCGATTCATGAAATTGGACATGGTGAAAACTGAGCTTCATATTTTTCCCTCTAAGCCTCGTCTCCCCTACCTCTTTTTTTAGTCTCTGTGGATAATAAAACACTTGTCATCTGCCTCTAGACTATTCTAACCTACTCCTTACTGGTCTCCCTCTGAATCATCTCTCTCCCCTTCAATCTGTTCAACACACTGCTGTCCGACTAATCTTCCGCCAGCCTCATCATGCTCATATTACTCCTCTTCTCAAGTCACTTCATTACCAAACTACTACTCCTGTTGACCTATAAGTGCAATCACTCTGCAGCTTCTCACTACTTTTCCTCTCTTTTTCTCTCCCTACGACCACCCTCGGGAACTCCACTATTCTTGCAAACCTCTTCTATCTGTGACCTTGTCTGCAATTGCTAACTCCAGACTCCTTATGCCTGGAATAAACTACCTGAGTCTGTACATAAGACGCCTTCACTAGCCCTTCTCAAATAGAGGCTCAAAACTCACCTCTTCATTGCTGCTTTTGTATGTTGAGTCACCTCATCTCCTTTGTGTTTCCTTACCATTCCCCCTAGCTATATCCTGTGTCTACAGCTACTGTGTTGTCTGTCTTGACTAGATTTTAAACTCTGATGAGCAGGGACTGTCTTTACATGTGTCTGCACAGCACTGCGTATGTCTTGTAGCGCTATACAAATGAGGGTCTCAGTAGTGTGTATAGAAAGGAAAGGACAAATGTTTCTGATGTTGTTATAGAAAAGAAGCGACAGGTTTTAGCTATCTTTTGGATGCTGCAGAGAAAGAGAGAGTAGAGTTAAAGATGGTATGGAAGGGCAGAAGGGAGAGGCCGTAAGGTCTTTATCTGCCGTCATATTTCTTTGCTTACATATAGAAAGTGCCTTGAATAATGGCCAGGAATTTGTAATTATTTAATTTTAATGTAAATTGCTTTGCTCTTTTGTATAAAAGGAATGACATCAAGAGATCATGAAATGAAATTAAATCATGTAAGAGATTAACTTTCTCCCTCTTGTCACATTAATCAGAGCTGATTGGTCAGAGATGTGGGATAATCTCAGAGGAGGGATTTTGGGATCAGGAGACCCAGAAATACCTCTGTGGTCCCAACATGTGATTAGTGCCTTCTTTTTATGTCCAGCAGGTGACGGAGTCACACAGGAAAAGAAGAGAGTGGAGAAGAGAGAAGAATGGGGAAACTCTTTTACACACGAGGTGCACCCAGCACTCCACCTAAACTCTCACACACAAGAGAGACATTTTCCACGTACTGAGTGTGAGCGCGGGTTCAATCATAGCGATCACAAAAGATGCCACCTGGAAAACCACACAGCAGACGGAACTACCCCAACAGAGAGGCATTCTATATCTTTGAAAAGCCCCGAATGTGGAAGACTTTTCACTCTTAAGAAATCCGTAACAATGCACCAGAATATCCACAGGGCTGAGAAAAGATTTCAATGCACTGAATGTGAAAAATCTTTCCTCAAAAACTCACATCTAGTGCAGCATTATAGAACCCACACAGGGGAGAGACCGTTTAGTTGTACTCAATGTGGGAAATGTTTCTTCACAAATTCACATCTAATGCATCATTATAGAACCCACACAGGGGAGAGACCATTTAGTTGTACTGAATGTGGGAAATGTTTCCTCACGAAAGCACAACTAGTGCGGCATCATAGAACCCACACGGGGGAGAAACCTTTTAGTTGTACCGATTGTGGGAAATGTTTTTTCACGAAATTATATCTAGTGCAGCATCATAGAACCCACACTGGGGAGAAACCTTTTAATTGTACTGAATGTGGGAAATGTTTCTTCAGCAAAGCACAACTTGTGTGGCATCATAAAACCCACACAGGGGAGAAACCTTTTAGTTGTACTCAATGTGGGAAATGTTTCCTCACGAAAGCACAACAGGAAAAGAAGACAGAGGAGAAGAAAGAAGAATGGGGAAACTCTTTCACACACGAGGTGCACCCAGCACTCCACCTAAACTCTCACATACAAGAGAGACATTTTCCACGTACTGAGTGTGAGCGCGGGTTCAATCAAAGCGATTGCATAAGAAGCCACCTGGAAAATCACACAGCAGAGGGAACTACCCCAACAGAGAGGCATTCTATATCTTTGAAAAGCCCTGAATGTGGAAGACTTTTCACTCTTAAGAAATCCGTAACAATGCACCAGAATATCCACAGGGCTGAGAAAAGATTTCAGTGCACTGAATGTGAAAAATCTTTCCTCAAAAACTCCCATCTAGTGCAACATTATAGAACCCACACAGGGGAGAGACCGTTTAGTTGTACTGAATGTGGGAAATGTTTCTTCACAAATTCACATCTAATGCATCATTATAGAACCCACACAGGGGAGAGACCGTTTAGTTGTACTGAATGTGGGAAATGTTTCCTCACGAAAGCACAACTAGTGCGGCATCATAGAACCCACACGGGGGAGAAACCTTTTAGTTGTACCGATTGTGGGAAATGTTTTTTCACGAAAGTATATCTAGTGCAGCATCATAGAACCCACACTGGGGAGAAACCTTTTAATTGTACTGAATGTGGGAAATGTTTCTTCAGCAAAGCACAACTTGTGCGGCATCATAGAACCCACACAGGGGAGAAACCTTTTAGTTGTACTCAATGTGGGAAATGTTTCCTCACGAAAGCACAACAGGAAAATAAGACAGAGGAGAAGAAAGAAGAATGGGGAAACTCTTTTTCACACACGAGGTGCACCCAGCACTCCACCTAAACTCTCACATACAAGAGAGATGTTTTCTACGTACTGAGTGTGAGCGCAGGTTCAATCATAACGATCGCATAAGAAGCCACCTGGAAAACCACACAGCAGAGGGGACTACCCCAACAGAGAGGCATTCTATATCTTTGAAAAGCCCTGAATGTGGAAGACTTTTCACTCTTTAGAAATCCGTAACAATGCACCAGAAAATCCACAGGGCTGAGAAAAGATTTCAGTGCACTGAATGTGAGAAATCTTTCCTCAAAAACTCACATCTAGTGCAGCATTATAGAACCCACACAGAGGAGAGACTGTTTAGTTGTACTGAATGTGGGAAATGTTTCCTCACGAAAGCACAACTAGTGCGGCATCATAGAACCCACACTGGGGAGAAACCTTTTAATTGTACTGAATGTGGGAAATGTTTTTTCAGCAATGCACAACTTGTGCGGCATTATAGAACCCACACAGTGGAGAAATCTTTTAGTTGTACTGAATGTGGGAAATGTTTCCTCATGAAAACACATCTAGTGCGGCATCATAAAACCCACACAGGGGAGAAACCTTTTAGTTGTACTCAATGTGGGAAATGTTTCCTCACGAAAGCACAACAGGAAAAGAAGACAAAGGAGAAGAAAGAAAAATGGGGAAACTCTTTCACACATGAGATGCACCCAGCACTCCACCTAAACTCTCACATACAAGAGAGACATTTTTCCACGTACTGAGTGTGAGCACGGGTTCAATCATAGCGATCACATAAGAAGCCACCTGGAAAAACACACAGCAGAGAGAACTATCCCAACAGAGAGGCATTCTAAATGGCAGCGCTCTCATAACACTTCGGACCAAGCCACATACCTAGCTCACTTGAAGACTCACTGTGAAGCAATATGGGACAAAAGAAGAGAATTCCACACTGAGCTCCTTAGCCGCTCACTAAACAAACCACGCGAGCTCTTCAACCTAGTAAAATCCTTAACCAAGGAACCATCTCCACCACAACAAGAACATATACAGCTGCAGCTATATGCCAACTATATTCAATCCAAAGCTGTTAAAACAATCGCAACCAACACACCAGAACCGTACCAGTCTCCCCAGCACCAGAATCCTCTCATTAAGCTATCACCTCCATCCGCTGAAAGCATTGAAAACATTATTGCCACCATCAACACTACCACTGCACCAAATGACCCATGCCCATCATACTGGATCAGATCAATGAGACCGGAACTCAGCCCAGTCATAGCTGAGATTGCAAATCTGTCCTTCTCAACAGGAGTATTCCCACCTGTTCTCAAGCAGACATCTATTAGACCACTACTAAAGAACATCCAGCTCGATCCAAAGAAGGAGGAGTCTTAACGGCCGATTTCCAGTATCCCACTTCTAGCTAAAATTCTTGAGAATTCAGAGACAAATCCAGCAACATATTGACACCTCATCCCCCCTAAACCCCAGCCAACACGGATTTAGGGACGCTCACGGAGTTGAAACATTCTTGACCTCCTTAACCAACACACTTATCAGAGAGACAGCCAACATCAAAAGAGGTGTTGCTCTAATCTTCCTTGACATCGCCGCCGCGTTCGATTCAGTCGACCACGACCAACTCCTAACTCGACTCCATGATAAGGGAATCCAGGGTCTTGCCTGGGATTGGTGTAAATCCTACTTAGAAGACCGATGGCAACAAGTTTGGATCGGCCCCAACACATCTGAACTTTTCTGGCAAAAGCAAGGGGTGCCCCAAGGATTTCTCTATCGGTGCTGCTCTTTAACATATACATGCAGCTGATCTGTGAAATCATCCATTCCTTCGGTATATCCTGCCTCCTCTATGCAGACGATGTGCTGATGTTCACACCTATCAATGTCACACTTCCTGATTACACAGCCTTAGTCAATTGCTTCAATGCAATAATGGATTGGCTTCTCAACGAGAATCTTCGAATACATTTCAAGAAAACCGAGGTTCTAATCATCGCAAAAAACAAAAGCTTTTCTCCCCCCTTGACACTGAAAGTAAGAGAAGCAGAGCTCCCAATCAAGCCTACCATATGCTACCTGGGCGTGACATTAGATCAATGGCTGGACTTCACGACACACATAAGCTGCACGGTAAAGGCCATCTACTACAAGATCAAGACCCTTCTCGGCTTCTTAGACCCATATTGGAACCAGAGAACTTTCACACAATATTCCAAGCTCTTACACCCCATTTCGATTACGCAAACATCATACTCCACGGCCTCTCCAAGACCACCCTAAACCCGCTACAATTAACTATGAATGCTGCAGCCCATGTCCTATGCAGAACATCAAGGGAAGACCACATAACCCCTATCCTAAGAGAACTCCACTGGCTTCCGATAAGCTGCAGGATCTCATACAAAGCCCTCCTCATTACTTTCAAAGCCATTAATAAAATATCCCCTTCGTCAATTTCGGACCTACTCTCCCACACCCCCAACAACAGATCTAGGAGACCATTAGCCGCCAAAACGCTAATTACCCCAAGGGAAACCTTAAAATGTGCACAATCAACTAATTACAGGGCATTCGCGTTCTATGCCCCCAGATGCTGGAACAACCTACCCCCCAGCATCAGATCGATCACTGACCTCAGGCAATTCAGAAAAGCCCTCAAGCACCATTTGTTCCTGATGCACTTCTCACAACCAAACAATGCCTTCACCCCCTCCCTCCTCACAGTCAAACCCCTTAACATGATTTACTGAACATGTAACTCACACAACATTAATTCAGACCGACAGTTTGGTACTCAAGCAATTGTACTGCTTCCGAGGAACGCTATTGTAAATTGAATACCTGCATACTTAATTCTCTGCTTAAGTTGTATATAGTTTCCCCAGTTCAACCCCATGTTACTTTCCCTGTTATATGTAAACTCAGGTCAGATCTGTTCGTGTTCTAGAGTCAAATTGTTAACTGTAAACCACACTGACAATAAGAGCGCGGTATAGAAAAGTTCTTAAATAAATAAATAAACAACTAGTGTGGCATCATAGAACCCAAACTGGGGAGAAACCATTTAGTTGTACTGAATGTGGGAAATGTTTCCTCACGAAAGCACAACTAGTTTTGCATCTTAAAACCCACACAGGGGAGAAAACTTTTAATTGTACTGAATGTGCGAAATGTTTCCCCAGAAAAGCAGAACTAGTGCTGCATCATAGAACCCACACAGGGGAGAAACCATTTTGTTGTATTGAATGTGAGAAATGTTTCTTCACGAAAGCAAAACTAGTGTTGCATCATAGAACCCACACAGGCGAGAAACCTTTTAGTTGTACTGAATGTGGGAAGTGTTTCCTCACGAAAGCACAACTAGTGCAGCATCATAGAACCCACACGGGAGAGAAACATTTTAGTTGTACTGATTGTGGGAAATGTTTCCTCACGAAAGCACAACTAGTGCGGCATCATAGAAGCCACACAGGTGAGAAACCCTTTAGTTGTACCGATTGTGGGAAATCTTTTTTCACGAAAGCACAACTAGTGCGGCATCATAGAACCCACACAGGGGAGAAACCATTTTGTTGTATTGAATGTGGGAAATGTTTCTTCACAAAAGCAAAACTAGTGTTGCATTATAGAACCCACACAGGCGATAAACCTTTTAGTTGTACTGAATGTGGGAAATGTTTCCTCACGAAAGCAGAACTAGTGCGGCATCATAGAACCCACACAGGCGAGAAACCTTTTAGTTGTACTGATTGTGGGAAATGTTTCTTCACAAAAGCAAAACTAGTGTTGCATCATAGAACCCACACAGGGGAGAAACCTTTTCATTGTACTGAATGTGGGAAATGTTTCCCCAGAAAAGCAACACTAGTGCTGCATCATAGAACCCACACAGGGGAGAAACCATTTTGTTGTATTGAATGTGGGAAATGTTTCCACTGGAACTCAGAGCTAGTGACACATCATAAAACCCACAATGGGGAGAGACCTTCAGTTGTATGGAATGTGAGAGATATTTCTGTGCAAGATGAAGACTAGTGAGAATAAACTGACATACTGGTACTCTTGAATAATATCTAAACATCATTGTTAATAGAGGTGTCTGTTCCAAGTGATTTGCGTGGAGAGGCAGAAGATTCTTAAGTATGAAGAAGTGCAGTCAGAGACCAAGAAAATGTGGCAGAAAGATACAGTAATCTTTCCCTTTATACTAGGCGTGACAAGCTTTATAAACTACTCCTACCTGTTATATCTTACAAACTCCAGCAGGAGGCTCTCTTTTGCATGATGCAAGTACTACATCATGCATTAGCAGTAAAATTAAGAGACCAAGGTCATATTCCATATTCCCTGGCTTAGAAAAGAGGTTCACAACTGTCTTGTTAGGTGCAAAACTCACCCATTAGGCAAAACTGTCTTGAGATAATCCCTGAAAGGAATGGCTCCAGCTCCCAGAGTACACTGTGACACTCCCCCACAGTAGTTCCTGCTATTTAGGACTACAGCTCCCAGAATGCACTGTGACACTCCCACACAGTAATACATAAAAACATGATGGCAGAAAAGGACCACATGGCCTATCTAGTCTGCCCTTTCATATCAACTGCAATAGTCCCCTGTTTTCCTTTAGAGATCCTCTGTGTTTGTCCCATGCTGTTTTGAATTCAGATACTGTCCTCATCTCTACTACCTCCACTCTTTCTGTAAAAAAATATTTCTGCATAGTACTCCTGAGTCTATCCCCTTTCATTCTCATCCTATGTCCCCTCCTAGTAGAGCTTACCTTCAATTGAAAGAGACCCTCCTGTGCATTTATGCCACAGAGGTCTTTAAATGTCTCCATCATATCTCCCCTATCCTGCCTTTCCTCTGAGTATACATATTAACATTTTAAGTCTGTTCTTATATGCTATATAATGGATACTACTAAACATTTTAGTAGCCACCCTCTGTACTGATTCCAGCCTCTTTATATCCTTCTGAAGGTGTGGTCTCCAGAACTGCACACAATACTCCAAATGAGGTCACACCAGAGACTTATACAAAGGCACTATCACCTCCTTTATTCTGCTGGCCATTCCCCTCCCTATACACCCAAGTATCTTTCTTGCTTTTGCAGTCACAGTTTTCTACCTGGTTAGCTACTTTAAGATCATCAGACACAATTACATCCAGGTCCCGCTCTTCTTTTGTGGACAGAGGTACTTCATCCCCTACACTTTACAGCTCCTTTGGATTTTTATTTTTCTGCATTCAGTTTTTGCTGCCAAATTCTAGACCATTCTTCAAGCTTAGTTAGATCCTTCCTCAAGTTATTGACACCTTCCTGTGTGTCTACTCTTTTGCAGATTTTGGTATCATCTGTAAACAAGCAAACCTTACTGGGCAGTCCTTTTACAATATCATTAACCAAAATGTTAAAAAGAATTGGACCAAGGACAGATCCCTGGGGCACACCACTGGTAATCTAGGGAGGAGTGGCCTAGTGGTTGTGGCAAGTTACCTCAGGCTAGAAGGTCAGGGGTTCAAATCCCACTAGAAGACAGCAACCTTGGGCCAGAAGGACTGGGGTTTCTAGTCCCACAGGTGCTTCTTGTGGTCTTGGCAAGCCTCTTAACCCTCCATTGCCCATGTTCCCTGTAAATAGTTATCTCCAAGTTATAGTGCCCTGTTCAATGTAATTTCAGTTTGTTCAATGTAAGCCACCTTGATATCATGAAAGGCAGTATATAAGAAATGTTGAATAAAAAATAATCTCCTTCTCCTCAGAGTGAGCTCCATTTACCTATATCATTTGTTGATTCCATGCAACCAATTTCTAACCCAAGCAGTAACTTTAGGGTCCATTCCTAGGGTGCTCAGTTTGTTTATAAGTCGCCTGTGAGAAATGGTGTCAAAGGCTTTACTGAAATCCAAATACACCACTTCTAGGGCTGTCCCTTGGTCCAACTCCCTGGTCACTCTGTTACAGAAATCAATCAGATTTGTCTGACAAGACCTGCCTTTGGTGAATCCATGCTGACTCAGATTCTGTAATATGCTGGACTCCAGAAACCTCACAATTTTCTCTTTCAGCAGTGTTTCCAATAATTTACTCACCACCGAAGTTAAACTAACCGGCCTGTAGTTTTCAACCACATTCTTACTTCCACTTTTGTGTAAAGGGACCACATGTGCCTCTCTCCAGTCCTTTGGCACCACTCCCGACTCCAATGAGGCATTGAAAAGGTCAGTCAGTGGAGCTGTTAGAATGTCCCCAAATTCCCTCAGCATTCTAAGGTGTATCCCATCCGATCCCATCACTTTGTCTTCTTTAAGTATAGCTAGTTTCTCAAAAACACAGTCTTTTGAAAATTGTTCAAGATGCCACTTGCTTCTGTTCCTGTTTGTGGGTGTTTTTTGAGGTCCTTCTCCTGGTTCTTCACCTGTAAACACAGAACAGAAATATTTGTTAAGCAATTCTGCTTTATCCTCATCAGCTTCTACATATTCCTCCCCTTCACCCTTAAGTCTAATAATACCACTTTTGTCCTTCCTCTTCTCACTAACATATCTGAAAAATGTCTTATTCCCCCATTTTACTGCATTTGCTATTTCCTCCTCTTTTTGAATCTTTGCTTTCCTGACTACTTTGCTAGCTTCTCTAAGTTTTGTTTTTTTCATATAGATGCCTGTCTTCCTCTCTCTCTGATCTCTTGTAGTTCATGAAGGCCTCCCTCTTTTTCTTCACCTTTCACAGCTACTTCTTTCGAAAGCCATAGTGGTCTCCTTTTCCTTTTATCTTTATTTACCATTTTAAAAAAAAGGTTGGTTGCCCTTAAAATATCTCCTTTCAGTTTTACCCACTGTTTTTCTACATCCCCCAGCTGTTCCCATCCCGCTAACGACTCTGAGGTATCGGCCCATCTTGGCAAAGTTAGTCTTCCTAATGTCTAAGACCCTCGCTTTTGAATGGATTATAGCAACCCTAGTCCTAATACTGAACCACACCATCTGGTGTTCATTGGATGCAAAATGATCTCCCACTATAATATCAAAAACACTTTAAGCATTGGTAAACGGCAAGTCCAGTATGGCCCCTTCAAGTGTGGGTTCTGTTACCAGTTGCCTGAATAGTTCTCTCTGTAGAGAATCCAAGAGACAATCTGCAGATGGAATTGTGCACATGCTCTGACTAGTCAATCTGTATATAGTTAATAAATCTGTAAATAGATGAGAGCTGACCACATCACCTGTGACAGCTAGCTTTCCTGTACATAGTTACCCTGTCAGTCCCGTTTAGAAACCCCTGTTCATTGTAAGTCCAGTGTGGGCCCTGCCTGCACTGCACGAGTTGTTAAATGTAAACCGCACTGATTCCAAAGAGTGCGCTATAAAAAAGACATTAAATAAATAAAATTAATAAATAAAAATCTCCTTACTTCTAGATGATACTGCAGTTGGAATGTGCCAATCAATCACCTATAAGTAGCACTTCCCCATTCCTAGCAATGCTACCTATGGCTTCTATTAACTCTCCATCCATTTCTTCTCCCTGTGAGTGAGGTCTGTATATCACACCAATGCAAATAGATTTCTCTTTCCCTCTTTCTAACCCACAGTGCCTCCTCTCTCCCTTTTAAGTTCTGTTATAGGGAAAAAGTAAAGTGTATATAAAGGGGCCCGTAAGAGAGAAGATGGCAATCCTGTATATGTCTATATATGGAAAGGAATGTGCTGTGCTAAGCTAAATTGATTGTTCTACACAGAGACGACTCGTATCTGCATAGTTATTGATAAGCTGTGGTGGGCCTCAGGGGATGGGTGGATGACGTATGTATATGTTTCTATAATGTATAAAAGACAGACAGCCACTTTTACCATTGGAATAAACTTGCATACTGTCCTTCTGTGTGTTGTGAGTTCATTGCCCTGGAATTCCAGGCAGCCGAGGAGGAACAAAGGAAGCAGACGGAGGGGATTCCCCAGGCCTGGAGGCTATGAACAGGGATAACCCCGTTACAATTTGGTGTCAAGAAGTGGGACCCTCCCGTGGGCCATAGGGAATTCTGGTTGCTTTGGTAGAATGGTCAAAAATAGGGCCGGGGGACTCTCGGGTGCTTTGGTAGCATGGTCAACATTCCTCTGTCATCCCTGGGTGGGACACGAGGTGGTGTCTACTTAACATTCCTTCCTGGCTGCTATTGCTTGTGTGTGTGTGTGTGTGTGTGAGTCAGGCAAGATGCCCCTGTACGGTCCTGAAGCGAGAGCGCTTGTGACGGACCTGTGCAGAGTGCAAGTGGCCTGACGTGCATTTGTTGTGAATTAATTAGAGGATGGAGGGTCCCAAGGTAAGGGGACCGCTCCAGAATCCGCGGGAGTGCATGCACAGCCAAATGTTGTGATAAGGTTTAAAACTGCAGCTAAGAAGGCATCCTATTCTTGATATGTATCAGACATATGCTGTCAGTGAAGGTCACAGGACATTTGCCAAATCTGCAGAAGTCTGTTAGCTTGTTTACTGTGAAGGTAGGACAAAAGTCACTTGCTAACCTTGCAGAGAAAGCCTTTTTATCTTAGCCTTGCAAAGGCAATATACACACGTTGTATGGATTGGTAAGTAACACATTGTTGTTTGTCTGGTCCCACTCCTCGAATTCTCATTAGAAGAGTGGCTGCGGTAGCCCTCGACTAATTTGGCTTTTGTACTGCAGTAGTACTTGTCTCCTGGAATCCTGTGTCTTAGTTTATCTATGTGCATATAAGAGGCCCCCAGTCTCTGGCGAGGGTAAAAGCCATTGGCTCAGAGTCCCTGGAATGCAAGTGCCAGGCGGTGTTTGTTTATTTGTCTCTCTATTCTTCCCAGGGTCTGCTGTAGCTTGTTCATCCATTAATTGTGAACTAATGTGTTGGGACAGCTAGTTTTTTTCTTCCTGTCTGTATGAGTTTGTATTGTAGCATGGAATAGATTTTCTGAGGCAATGGATTGGGATCGGAATGTATTGTTTACTGAAGTAAGAACCTTAAAAGCAGACCGTACAGATAACAAACCTGGCAGTGTTTTGTGTGTTTACATTACTTCTGTACTGCAAGCTATGAAAAAAAAATGCACTTTTGTTTTGAAAAACATTCCTGATTTCAGTTTTGGAGGAACAACTAAGAAAGAACCAGATATATGTTTAAGCACCACATCCACACCCATCGTTACAGCAATGTACTGAATAATAATAAAGAGCTCTTAACCTGCTTCACAATATTCCTTTCTGAGTCTCATTGGCCAGGTTGGCCACAGGTGAATTGGCCGCAGGTAAAGGTGCAGATAACAGCTGGGGCACGCTGGGATTTTCCCACAGTAGAGTGACTTCTGCTGAGTGGAGGTGGGAAGATGCATCCTGTTGATTTCAACAGTCTCACCTCCCCCTCTGCGGATACGTTTCTTTGCTAGTTGGTAATGGTCCTAGGTGAATGGAGGTGTTGTGAACCAGAGTGTGAAAGATGGTGACTTAAAAGCAGGCACTGCAGTAACTAAGTAATTCTGTGCATGGACCGAGGTAAGAAAAAGTGGGACTTTAGTACCTACCTTGGTGGTTGGGACATTCTATCGGGAACTGAGACTGATTGTGTGTGAGTGATACGTACAATTGTGTATGAAGTGAGTGTGGAGTCCTTATCCACGGTTCTGTACTCCCGTGAGGGGGACAGCCGGAGCCGGACAAAGTAAAGAGGCCGAGTAAGTGTAATAAGTCTCAGTGGGATAATAAATAGAATGGAAGGAAGCCTAGGCAGTAGTAAGAAAAAGGGGGAGAATGATTCCCCCAGATAGTTCCTTGGGAAAGATGCTAAAACATTGGAAAGATAATAATACAACTAAGATAAGAAGAAGATGATGATATACTGTTGTTTCCTTTGAACAAAGGAAAGTATCCGTCGTCCTGCTGTTTTGTTTTTGTTTTGGCCTGAGTATGGGGCTGAGGAGGACTGGATTTGTTAGGCATTAAATATTTATGTGAATAGTAAGTCTGAAGTGGAGAAATCAAGGGAGAGGGGTGGGCTCCAAATACCCCCCTTTAAAGAGAAAAGGAGGGGGAGGGTCTAGTTCATTATGCAGGGTGACATTTCTTAAGAAAACCTCCTTATTCAGATTAGATAGGCTGTTATACTTAAAGTTTAATAGATGCCTAGGCATATAGCACTTGTAAGCTTTGATTTGTCTCTTGTTTAAATAAGAACCGTTGTAATATATGTTTTAGTCTACAGTAAATATTGTTTTTCTTCTATTGCTGGTGCAGGATTTAAGGAATCTGAATAAGATTGTCCAGACCTAGCATCATGTGGTCCCAAACCCTTATATATATTGAGCAAAAATTTTGCATGACCACAAATGGTTCAGTGTAGTAGATTTGAGGTATGTGTTTTGAGCCTGCTCCCTAGGCACTATGTAGATGACCTCCAAAGTTCAGGGAAGAAGAAACCAGTTGTGATAGAAGCCACTAACAGTCTGCTGAATTTCTTGGGAAAGAAAGGATTAAGGGTGTCCTGGGAAAAAAATTACAATATGTGAAGAGGGAGGTTAAGTATATGGGATACCTCATAAGTGAAGGAAAGAGAAAAATCAATCTGGAGAGAATAAAGGGTATTGTGGAGTTACCTTTGCCTAAAACTAAGAGAGCTGATATCCGCTTGGACGGGTGTATGCCAACGTGTGAGAAATCTCAGACTTTTTCTCCAGCTGTCGCTGTGCTCCCCTAGCTGATGGTAAAAGGGCTGTGATGATATCAGAAAGGTCTGGTGGAAACTGTTCTGTTTTCCTTTGACCTTCAAAGTAGGGCTTGAGAGCCCTGTCAGGACAATGGGGCATCCTGAGCCAGTAATTATGAGACCGCAACTTGAAAATGATTTAAATCCTGAGTGAATAAGAAGGTTATGTTATGTGTCTGTTCTTTGTCTTTGACTGTGTATGCTATTGAGTAAACTTAGAGTTAAAAAATGAATTTTATATATTGTGGCAAGCACCTCATAGAGGGCATAATTATTGTTCATATATTATAGAAACACAAAGAGCTGTAGGGTTATTTAGGAATTTAATAGCAATCACAATTAGTAACAATTCTCAAGCAACTTTTTATTTTTAACTCTTAGGGGCTTGTTTACAAAGCCGCGGTAGTGGTTCGCGATCGCGATCGCAGCCGCGGCCCCATTGAAATCAATGGGGCCGCGGCTCCGATTACGATCGCAAACCGCTACCGCGGCTTTGTAAACAAGCCCCTTAGTGTTTAGGACTTCTCTCTCTTGTTCAGCTACATATTTAGATAAATGACATAGTAATCTGCATTTGCCTGAAGGAATCTGGACACAAGAGCGACCTGCTGTGTACTTTGCTATTTGTGTTTAAGATAACATCAAGGTTGGCTGTAACTCTGAGTAATTTGCTTTAAAATAACTTCATTGTTTTCAGATCAGTTTGATACCAGTCTCAGGTATTATGTATAAGGCTTTAATTTAAATGTGACAAAATCATAACATTTTGTTTAAAGATATAAAAAGGGAAATATTCCAGATATCCACCAACATGGCTGTTTCCTGAACTGTAAGATGTTAGTTATTACTTTGTATTGTTAAGTTCGGTGCTAATGACTGATGAACAGGACAGTAACACCATAGGTGTTAACTACACTGATCTTTCCGATTTTATTTGTTACAATATTGGGTTTTAGGATAAATTTACCTGTTTTTCTGTATTTGAATTTTACGTGTTGGTGTCCAGAGAAAAAGTGTATTTTGTTTTGAAAGCTTTTTTAAAATTTCAGGTTCAGGAATACAATTCCTGAGAAAAAACAGATATATGTTGTAGCACTTACTGTTTCTTTTAAACTTGCATTACCCTTAAGTTTGCTGGAATTTTGGACAGAGGCTTATCTGAAATTGCTTTGTTCTCAAGCATATAGATCACATTAGTGGGAAGATGGAACTGAGTTCCCAGAAAAATATGAGAATATTTGTAAAGTTAGTTACAAATAAAAATAATAACATTAACTTGAGTTGATTGGACAAAACCAAATCTTGCTTGTCAACAACAATCCAGGAGTGGTTTGGGAAAAAGAATCAGAGAGAGAGAGAGAGAAAGAGACAGAAGGTGAGTCCACAGTCTAGGAAAAGGCAATCAATGTGCTTCTTCGAATGTGATGATCTGGGCCACCAGAATTCTGACTGCTCTAAGACTCCTCGAGGACCCCCAAGGCCAGAAGAACATGAACCTTGTATATTTATGCCTCGGCAGAGACATGAATAGGCAGAGGAGAGTAGGCCGAGAAGAACCCGAGGAAGTATCGCCATGAGGCCCAACCACAAATGCCTTGTACCTTCTTAGGCCTCTCACCTCAAAAAAGCATCTTTTTGACACTATGAGTAGCTTACACAAATCCTTGTGGACACTGCAGTTACAAGATCAGTCCTCAAATGTTTTGATTTTCCTACAGCGCCCTCACTGGGAACAGTGTAAACGATAGACTCTAGTCACACCTGAGAGATATGTGGCCGTCCTGTTAGAAGCCATACTTCTTCCTATTGGGATTGATATTACAAAATGTTGTAAAATAATAGTTTTACATTGTATTTAGAAAGAGCACATGCCCACTTAGTACTGGACCAATTAAGTTAGTGGGAAAGGGATACTGTTTACTCACACTGTTATGCTTATTGAGAAGAATCTAAATTTATATTTTCAACCTACCATTTGGTTACAAGAATACTAAGTTTTTTTAACAATTGTTTGATGTTCTTAGCAGCCTTGCCAAATAAGGATACATTAGTATGGTATAAAAAAAAAACCAGAAGGACCAATGTATGTAGTTTGATGGAATGATGTAAGTGGGAAAAAAAAGTGGTGTTGAGAGGAGTGTGATGGAATATTCATATCGGAAAAGAGAATTCAGATTGACAGTAAAAAACGATGAAGGTAAATTGAGATGTGAAATGATGTATCCGATGTATTCACCTAGCAGAGGAACTGACGATGAACACTCTACAATTTTTGATTATGACATCTCCATTGACTCCAATTTTGGAAGTCATCTAGCCCAGATATATACTCAATAATTGGAAATAGACACTTGGAGACAAATTGGTATAATCCTAAAATTGTGAAAATTGAGGAAGTGTGGGCATCTTGTCTGCAACTTTTCTGATCTATAAAAAAAAATGTGTATTAGCTAATTGAGTTGCGTAGGATTGGCTGTTGTATGCAAGCAGCAATCCAAGAAGGGGGAAACCTCCGGAACCTCCAAAACCTTAAACAACTTTGTAAAGAAACTAAACTGTCTTGCCTTTGACTCTGTTCAAAAAATAAGGGGATAGACTGAAAATTTTCTCCCTTTGAACTGTTATATGGAAAGCTGCCTACTTTTTACACTCCTGAGCCTCACATTTGATCTCTTGTATTTCCTAGCAGCAGATGAATCTCTCTTCCCTCCACAGGTATGCTCAGCGGTTCCAGTCCCTTCTGCTAGATTTCTCAGCTCTTTCTTTTCAACCTGGAGACTGGATCCTGGTAAAGACATACCACCAGCACACACTACTAGCCCCGTTTCCAGTATGGGACTGTTTCAAGTTCTTCTGATAACACCGACTGCAGTGAAGGTGGTGGCTAAAAGATCCTGGAGCCATTGCCCTTGCTGGAAACATTCTCTATCTCCAGATCAGGCTTCAGGACCAGGATGAGAAGTAGCTGATGCTGGGGCAGCCAAGGCCCTAGCAGCTGGAGAGGGAGAGGAGAGGAGAAGACTCCTGAAGAAAGTGGCTATTGGCCTGGAGGTACCAAACCAACACATCCCTTCAAGGTTGGTGACCAGGTGCAGGTCAGAGCGCTTCACAAGCCCGGTATCCTGAACCTGCCCTACAGACCTCCAACTACAGTGATTGTCATCACATGGACAGCTATCTTGTGTGACTCCTCCCCTTCATGGATCCACACGTCAAGAATCAAGCGTGCACCGCCTTCACTGATGCCTTCTTTGGTTCCAGATCGCTCTTCAGCCTCCTGACCATCATGAGCAAGACTGCTTTGACTCTCCTCCTACCACTCATGTGGTGCCTCCTTCATCCCATCTCTGGAACTGTTAATACAGCAATACTACTTGCCCAAACTGCCTTACCTTTGTGTGCGCAGCTCGCTACAAGCTGGAGCTTTTCTATCAACATGTCTCATTGCTGTACCCTCTAATCTGTGTGAAATGCAGACGTTTACTGTACTTGACAATTTAAACTGCACCCAGCCCCATGTTTCTTTTTATAATATTGGTGTTACTCGCCCCTCTTTGGGATATAACCAGGTCCTTGCTCATTGTAAATTGTCTCTAGTCTCAATGCTACAGATTGTTTTATTGCTTCTGCTTTTAGCCTGTCTAATACTGCTCTATACTGTTCTTCAACTACAGCAGTTTCTCATGCTTACTCTCTGATGTATCTTCCTTTGGGGTGGTCTCAAAGGGCTGATTATTGCCCTATTGAGTGGTTTTATAATCCTTGTTCCTTTTGTTGTATATTTTGATTTGTTCTTGGCTGTTGTCGGAAGGCCCTACAGAGCTCCACCACTTTTATGTACTCTTATACACCTGTTTCCACGGTGGCTGATGTACCTGAGCATGCCACCCCCGACCTCCAATTAATAATGTCTGCTTAACTGCCCTTCAAGAAGACTGTTTGGCTGTTCTTATAGTTATAGTTGCATCCCAGTCGTGGTTATCTGTGAACCATGTTTCTGTAACTGCCACTAAATCCAAGTCAGCCTCTCCCATTAAAGCTTCAACATGCTACGAGCATTTATACACACCGCTTTCCATATGTTGCCCCTTTTACCCATTTCCATAAAAGTCCACAACAAATCTAGTTTAAAGGCCTCGTCAGTAGATTAGCAAGTCTGCTACTGAAGACATGTTGACCTTTCTTGGACAGATGGACACCATATCTGCTCTGCAACTCTTGGAACAGCATCCCATGGTCCAGGAAACCAAAACATTCTCAATGACACCATCCACGCAGCCATGCATTCATCTCCAGGATGCAAGCTTCTCTGCCTTGGCCTTTACCCTCAACCGGGAGGATTGACGAAAACACCACCTGCACCCCTATCTGCTTCACCCTCTGTCACAGAGCCATGAAGTCACTTATAGTAAGCTCAGAGGGTACCTGGCAGTTTCATTTGTGCCAACATGGATTAGAAACTTTGGGTAATAGTTAGTAGGCTTGAGGAGTCTCGGCAAACTCTCCCTAACATCTTGGATTTTGGCACCTGGCAGACAGCATATCTCTCTGGACATCAAGTCTGGTCAGCAGATGGACACCTCAGAAGAAAGTCACCAACCACCACTACCCTTCGTTTCTTTGTGGTCACTTATTCTCCAACCTTGGGGTGCTCAAGCTCTGGTTTTTTTCCTTTCCAGGGATGCTTTCACCTCCTCCACTTCCAGGGCTGCATAATGGTTCTTCTCTTCAAGGGCTGGAGAAGTTGGATTGGTGACTCTGCAGGCTCTGGTCACTTGTGTCCAACCTTCATCATTCTGTAAGCTCCCATCTTCATCTCTGCTGAAGAGCTTGGATGTTGCAAGAAGCATCTCATCAATGTACTTCTCACTGTCTTGAATGCTCCTCAGCCTCACCACCTCCTCTCTGAGTTCCTCCACTTGTTTCTTGAGAGCTTCAGCATGCAGGCACCCTGCACATGGAACTGGTCCTGCAACTGGCACTAGGATCTCTGTCTGGACAGAGGCAGAAGTTGTAACGGGGGCAACAGCTTTGGTGATACAATTTTTTCCAGCCATTGTTAAGTTGGTGGAGCTTAGGTATCTGTTAAAGTAAAAGAGAGACCTACCAAAATACCAGCCGATTTCCCAGCTGTCCTTTCAGAGAAAAAACAGTTAAATCTCTTTAAGGCTGCTCGCTAGGGGTGGGGGAGAGTTTGGGGGGTAGGGAGGGAACTAGCACCTGATGAAGTGTCAGTAGCTTCAAAGAGTTGAGAAAGATACTAAAGCAGAGTTTTAAACTTACACCACTAAAGAAAATATTTCCTCTTTTAAACTAAAGCACCAAAAGGAATGTAACTTTGTTTTAAAAATGTACCGGCACCCTTTTAATAGATCCCAGGCAGGGAGCTAGTAATTTATAAAGCCACAAACTCTTACCTTTGCTTGAAATGTATAGTCCCTGTTAGGAATGCAAATGAAGACTGAATACAGTTTAGGACAACTATCCAGAGAGTCACCATGAGTTGACACATATGCCACGGCATTTAACATTTCTTTATTTAACAGGTTTTATATACCTCTTGTGGTGGCGAGACAGGGTTAGAGCCCAAGAAAATGCTGAAAAAACAGCCATTTGTTTCTGAACAGAGAAAAGGTTCAGGGAGGTTCGGGAAAGCAGGAAGTAAAAAAACAAGAGAAAACACATGAGCACAGACACGAGGAAAGTGTGGAGGAACGGAAGCTGGGAGATGAAAGAAGCCCAGGTGACGTGAGAGAGGAGAACAGCAGGAGAGCACGTGTAAGAGGAAAGTGTGCCAGCAAATGCCTCAGAGAGAAGCCCTATTGCAAGCAGCAGACAGACCACTCAAACCTTGAAGGTAGTCCAGTTCGTAGAGAGAGTACAGCTGGCTTGAAGGAAAGGAGAGTCGGCTCTGTGAGGAATGCTGAAGGAATGCAAGGTAAAGGCAAAGCTTTGAGAGAGGCTGTGGACACTATTCCACCTTTAGCAAAGTCTGAGGGAAGACTGGTTGCTGGGGGAAAGGTGGGCACGTTGCAAGCTGTGAAGAGTTTAAGAGATAAGAATCTCCTCTGTCCTTCCCCTGTATCTCAGCCTAGGAAAGAAACCCAGTGGGCTCAGGTTTTGAAACTTTTGGAGAAGTTAAAACCTGTTATTGAAGCTGAGGACAGACAGGTGCTGAGTGAAGCAAATGATGAGCTGATGGAAATAGAGGAATGCTGTTCAGATAATTTCTCTTCGGACTCAGAGATGGATTGCTCTTATTGCACTAGCCAGAAATAACAAAGCTGAATGTTTTTTTTAAACAGCGGGAAAAAAACAACCCAGGAGCTTTGGGAGATACACGTCTCATTGTAAAGTGTGGTAGTTAAAGCATTAAGGTCTGAGCTAGCCAGCCAGGCTCAGAGAAGATGGTAAATGCCTGAAGTGAAAGAAAAGCCAATGTTTGCAGCTTAAGAATGAAGAATGCAAAAAGTGTTTTAAAGGAAATGATATCCATGTTTGTCAGCTTGTAGCCAAGTGTTTTGTGTGCTGTGCAGAGCCCTGAGGAGATAAGGGTCTCTATTGTAACAAGCCTGGTTTTTAAAGAGGCTGATCTTTATAGAAGGAAAGGATTTTGGGCAACGTTTAAAGCAAGCTGTGGAGAACATGTGATACATGGACTTTGCTGTGAAGTTTGTTTCTTTGAATGGAGAAGTATCCTATTTATGTTTGATAATTCCTGAACTGCTGATAAAGAAGTTCTGTGGCTAAGAAGAAATACTTATAAATAAATTTTCCTGTGCACCTTTGAAACCCTCGGCTAAAGTTTATTTACTTACACAACTACATTGTTTAAAAGCCCCAGCATTGATCAGTCAGGCTGGCAAAAGGACATAAAGAGGTATGCCCACTGCTATTAGGCAATCGCCTAACCACTAGCGTGGGCGCCACACTCTTTATCATTTCAATCAAAGTGGTTACATTGAAACTTAAACTTGGCAATGCACATCAGGGCCGTACCGATTGTGAAATGCGTCCTGTACGACTTGCACATTGGGCGTGCGTCCCCCTCGCACCTCCATCTAGCCACTTTATGGGGGCAGGAGAGAAGAGGCATGCACCCTATGTGCAAGGCGCCAGCACGCTAAGCAGGTCTGGTCCCTCCCGGAGGGACCAGACCTGTTTAGCATGCCACAAGAAGGCTTAAGGGGCGCATTTCGGCTGTCTGCCGTTGCCTGCTGCTGCTGAGAGAAGAAAAAGTGGTGGTGGCAGGCACCCCTTAAGCCTTTGTGGTTGCACAGGACTAGGTATGGTCCTGATGTACATTAAACAGGAACATTGATAACTTGGATTTTTTTCTGAGGCAATGGAGGATTAAGTATATTGTGGCCAGGGTGTGCTAGTGAGAAATGAACCGTGGTCATTGGGTTCCCAAGCCAGGGTTCTTAACCATTAGGATACGCCTCCACTCCACATGTATTTAATTCAGAACTCTGCCTACAGTCTCTCCAAACTCCTCTCCTGAACATGTCTACTCCACAAGTATACAAGGAAAGCACTTGTAATTTAGTTCTATTTTTTTGTTTTTGCCAGTTTCTTGTTTTTGTTATCAGTGACCCAAACGTTTAAGTAAAACCTTGGTTCAGAACACAAACTCAGGACTGGGCTCAGCTATTTGAGAAGGGAAGAGGTGAGAGAGGAATGACGTGCCAAGGGCCTCCCAGCATATAGTATGCTGGTCCCCATTCAAAAAATCCTGATAATTTAATTCCAAGAGCTATAAATAAATATATTGAATAGAACGGAATTATAAATGTCTTTACATGAGAATTTTATAAAATTTCTCCCATGTAATAAGCTCCACACAGTGTGAGGGGGCAAATCATTAAATCTGTTATTTCTTACTACTGTTTGTATACTGCTGTGTGAATAGGTTTGCCAACTTTTTCACAGAGAAAAACTGACACCTGTGGCTCGCCATGCTCCGCCCATTTCCCTGCCCCAGTCCCACCCCTGCCCTGCCCCCAGTCCCATCCACACTCCACTCTAGCCCCACCCACAAAAATTACTGAGGGCAAGTGTAGGCAGCTGTAGGGGAGAAACTCTAAAGGTGAAAGGATGAGATTATATAGATCTATTATTAGAACTGTGAATACTGTGTTTAAATGTCTTCTTGGGAAATACTGTGAATGCTGAAGCTCAATGATATTTCAGTAAAGTTGCAGTTTAGTATACCTCACTGTGTGCTGTGGATTTATTTATGATCTTCCTGACCCCCAAGGTGGACCAAATGGAATAATATTGCCCAAATAGAAAAGCTACTTAAACTAAATAATCCTATATATTGAAGGAAGCAACACAAGAACCTACTCCAGTCCTTCACCACTAACACGCTCAGTGCACTGCAGGATGAAGACTGCCATTGGAGTGATGCATTGCAGTGTATAGCTCGGATTTCATTCATTGAGCTAACTCCTTAGGCATCAACTATGAAACCTAAAGTGGTGGGCTGTCCTTACATGGTGTGAGTAACCTGCAAGTCAATCCCAGGACCCACGGTGATGCAGGGACGCCGAGGCACCATGTTTTGAAGACTGAAATGCTGACAAGGAGTTACAAAAAAAACGGACAAGTGTGTGCCTGATTTGCATTTAATAAAATATATAAAGCTGAGAGTTTGAGTGACATTACATTGATTGTAAGATAAGGCGGTATAGAAATACTGTTAAATAAATAAATATATATTGATATAAACTGTCCTTGGCAGCAGTGAGCATCTGAATAGTTGGAAGTTAAAAATAAGTGACGACATGGACATTTATTTAAGTGAATCAAGGAACAGAGTTCAGGCAGTGCAGCACAGCACAGCACAGCAGCACCATAACCATCCCCATATAAAACATCTTTTTTTAAGACCCTGGGAAGTCCAGTATCACTGTTCAGACCCACTCACCGTCACTTGGCTGGCTCTGGCTCTGGCTGTGACTGGCTGACTCTCTCTTTCCACCAGTCAATGAAAAGCCTCGTGCTGGATATGGGTAGCACAGAAACAGGAGGTCCCTTCCGTCTCCTGTCTGTTAATGGAGAAGGTTGGCAAACTCTCTCACACTTGCACATTTAGTAATGACAGACTATTTTCTTATAATGTTAAGCTGGACTCACCTACACAACTGCTGTTCAGAAATTCAAATGAAATAGCCTCCTCCGCATCACACACAGTGCAGCTTCACCCCCTCCCCTCCCCCCCGGAGCTGTTTCACACCCCTTTAGTGCTGCTTCACCCCCTCCCCCAGGTGCTCTTTCACCCCCCCCCCCTTAGTGCTGTTTAACTCCCCCCCCCTTAGTGCTGTTTCACCCACATGCAGCCGCTGCTTCTGCTTTTTACAAAGCAGCAGCTGCAATAAATTTAATTTGAAAGGAAAGACAACCAGTGAGGAGCCCTCCGGTCGTCCTTCTGCAACGCCCAAGGAAGTGATGTCAGAGGGGGTGGGCTTCTCATAGCTTTCTTCATTTTCAAATTAACTTTATTGCAGCCACTGCTCTGTGAAAAGCAGAAGCAGCGGCTGCACGGCCCGGGGATTGCGTTCGCAATCACGCTGCAGACTGCGGGAGAAAAGCTGTTTTTTTTGCTCTGGCTGCTCCCGATCTCGCGGCCAGAGCAAAAAAAACAGCTTTTCAAAGGCTGGTTTTATATCTGTGCCAGCAGCCAGCCTGGCCATGGAAAAACCAGCCAGGCCGGCTGAAAACCGGTTGTCAACCCTGTGTGTGAAAGGAGCTTATGTACCAAGCTGTTTGTTATATTAGGGTACTATGATTACCTCGTACCCAAGCTGTGGAACTAAAACCCCATCCTCATTTATGTATTCAAGGGCGATATCTGCAAATGAACAAAATGGACAAAAGAATGAAACTAATTCACGCAGCGGAGTGTGCCAATAAAGCTAGTACATTTTGAAAGTGCTTTATTGAATGAACAGGTCTGTAACCATGCACAAAGATCATTAGAGAATCCACAGCTTCCCAGAACAGACACTGTCAACCTCTGGGAGAAGGGGTGTTCTTGGAAGTGGGGTTAGGAGTCCCACACAGAGCTGGCCTACAATGCTGCAAATTCAGTGTCTGCCAAGATACTTTCCATTTAAAAATGAGTGCACAGATAGAAGCAAAAACTGAAAATATTCCAAACCAGTGTTACTCTTCTAAATCTACGTCTCTGAAATACTTCCCCACCCACTTCCCCTCTCATTTCTTAGTACGGATGACTATGTACTGACCTTCCAGGTCAATGACCCACCACCTACTGATCTTCCAGAGAAATCACTAACTACTTCCATAAGATGAGGGTGGTGAGGTGCTTGAGACTATTTCTGACAGATGATAATTTCCATCTGGCTTTCCAGTCATTAATACACCCTTGTTTGGATTACTATAATATTATTTTTAAAGGTTTGACTACTGCATCCACTAGAACCTTATTGTTGGTACAGAATTTCGCAGCTAGGTTACTTCTTGATAAAATACAGATTTGATCAGGTTGCCCCACTCCTTAAACAATTGCATTGGCTCCCGATCGAGCAGAGGACACTACATAAGGCACTACTGATAATCCATAAGACTAGACATCGAGCTTTCATTGATTGTTTCCGTTTGTCACTACTACTACTACTACTTATCATTATATAGTGCTATAAGGTGTTCGCAGTGCTGTACAGAGACACGTAAGAAACAGTCCCTGCTCATAAGAGCTTATAGTCTAGTCAAGACAGACAATACAACTGGGGATTAGAATATCCGTAGAGAAATGGTAAGGAAACATGTAGGACATGAACAGGAGGCTAGGGAGATCATGATCCAAAAACAAGTTCATGTATCTAGTACATACAAACACTCTGAAACAACTTCTCGCTGTCCGTCCCTTCCTCTTTTATGACTACCCTGCTTCTTTCCCTTGTTATGTCCCGTCTTGATTACTGTAATGTTTGTCTTGCCGGTATCCCCGAGTCTGAAATTCATTGTCTGCAACATGTTCAAAATACTGCTGTCCATCTTCTAACTCACACTTCACGTTTTGACCACATCACCCCCCTCCTAATAAACCTGCACTGGCTTCCTATTGTTTTTCGGATACAGTTTAAATTTCTCATTTTTGTTCACAGGGCAATTCATTCAGGTACCCCTCTTTACCTCGCTGACCAGGTTCATCTTCACACCCCTCACCGTTCTCTCTGTTCCATTCACATTAATCGCATGTTCCTCCCCTCCCCTTCCCAGGCCCACTTGGCATCCACTCGGTCCTCAGCTTTCTACTTCCTAGGTCCTAGACTCTGGAACTCACTGCCCCCCTGCACTGCACTTAGAATCCTCCTTTAACTCCTTTAAAGCTAAACTAAAGACTCATCTTTTCTGCTTTGCCTTTGACCTCCCTTTCCATCCTCACCCCTCTCCCCTCCTCTTCATTAAAGATACAACTCTCCTACCCTTCTGCCCCCTCCCCCTCTTCCTCCCCTTGTTCACCTTTCCCACGCCATGTACATTGTCTTGTCCATTTTGTATATTACCTCTCTCTTCTATTGTATGTACTTTTGCCTTTTCTATCTCTACTGATCCTTTTCTTCCCTGTCTTTTTTAAAGATTTTATGGCATTCCTTTCCTTTCTTTTTTGCAGCTTTTTGTTTCTAACCTTTGTTTGTAAACCGCCAGATGCTACTGTTTATGGGTGGTATATAAAGTTTTAAATAAACATAAACATAATGAATCTTGGTTGGCACCTTCAGAATCCAGGGGATCAGGCAGTTTTTGTCACAGTAGACGTGGAGAAGGCATTCAATAGGGTGGAATGGCCATATATGTTTCAGGTGCTGGAAGATATGGGATTTGGAGAAAGGTTTATAACCTGGATTAGAGCACTCTATAAACAGCCTAGTGCAAGGATCAGAATTAACGGTGGGTATTCAGAGAAGCTTTTACTGGAAAGGGCTACAAGACAAGGGTGTCCACTCTCACCACTCCTATTTGCATTGACAATAGAGCCCTTAGCGGAAATAATAAGGAAGAAAGGGGATATAAAAGGGGTGCAAGTTGGGGATACAGAGGAAAAAATAGCGCTATTTGCTGACGACATTATCCCTACTATGCAACAGCCTTTTACTACTTTGCCCGTGTTATTGGGAATAATAGAAAAATGTAGTAGTATGGCAGGGAATAAAATAAATCAGAGGCGGCACCAACAATCTGGAACGCCCTCCCCGACGAACTGCGTTCAACAACAGACCTTAAGGAGTTCAGGAAACTACTGAAGACAACCCTCGTCATAGAACACTACGGTGACATTACTTAAACCATGCAACAGACACCTCAGTTCCCCCCACATGTCACTATAATTGTAATTAAGCAAGGAACTGATACTCATAGCATTGTAAATAGCGCACGCTGTAAATAGCACCACAAGAATCAACGTCCAGACACACTCACACGCATACACTACTCACTGCATGTGCACTCTGTACTCTGTATCTTATTGATTGTTTGCTGTTCAGACCGCCTTGATTGCAGGATAAGGCGGTACAGAAATACGTTTAAATAAATCAGAGTAAGACAGAGGCTTTAGGATTTAATCTTACGGGGAATCTGGAGGAAAGGTTAAAGTCGCATTTTAGATTTAAATGTGTGTCTCAACACTTTAGATTCTTAGGGATTTATTTATTTATTTATTTATTTATTTAACAGTATTTCTAAACCGCCTTATCTTAATAATCAAGGTGGTATCACAGCAAGCAATCAGGTAAAGTGTGTGTGTTGTACATGCAGTGAGGATAAAACTTAGTTGTGTGAGGGATGTGTTGGGTGCTTGATTTGTTTGAGCTATATACAGGGTGGGCTATTTACAGTGGTGCTAGAATCATATTTTATATATATTCAGTTGTTTGGGAGGATTGGAGTGCTGTTATCCATTCTCTTAGGTTATGTGATGTGACCATAGTGCTCTATGAACAGCATGGTTTTCAGTTGTTTTCTGAAGTCTTTGAGGTCTGGAGTTGCCCTTAGATCGTCCGGTAGATTGTTCCATATTGTTGGAGCAGCCATGGAGAGAGCTCTGTCTGTTGTGTCCTTGCGTGTGTGCTTGTACTCATTTGGGGTGCTGACTCGGTTGCGTGTTTGACTTCTTCTGGGACGTGCGCTGGTTTCCGGTTGTATGAGCAGGTGGAGGCTGTTGGCTGATGTGTGTTCTTTTATCTTAAATAGGTTTATGATAGTCTTGTATCTGATGCGAGCAATGATTGGGAGCCAGTGTAAGTCCTTTAGTGTAGGTGTGATGTGCTCCTGCCTTGCGGCTCCGGATATGATTCGAGCTGCAGTGTTTTGTGCCAGCTGTAGTGGTTTGAGAGCTTGTTTTGGTAGTCCGAGGTATATCGGATTGCAGAAGTCCAGTATTGGGGTTATCAGTGCTTGACAGACTGTATGGAAGTGTTCTGGAGCGAGGAGTGGTTTCAGTCTCCTGATGATTCGCATCCTGTAATATGCTTTTTGGATTGTTTTGTCTATGTGTGGTTTGAGGTTGAGTTTACTGTCCAGAGTAACCCCAAGGTATCTCACCTCCGATCTTATCGGTATCGTGGTGCTTTGTATCTTTATGTTTGGTGGGTGTGTGAAGCTTTGGTTTCGAGTGATGATTAAAGCTTCAGTCTTGTTGTAGTTTATAGCTAGATTGTTGTTTTGGCACCACTTCGCCATTTGGGTAAGGCAGTCTGCTATCTTAGAGAAGTCCGGGTTTTCGATTGATATCGGGGAGTATACCAGTCTGCGTATATTGTGTATTGGATGTTGTTCTCTTTCATAATGTTGCATATGGTTGGATGTAGATGTTAAAAAGGAGTGCTGAGAGTGCGGATCCTTGTGGTACTCCTTGTTGGACGTTTATGGGCCGGGAGGTGTCCTGTCCCACCTTGACCTGTAGCTGTCTTTCTGTTAGGTACGAGTGGAACCATTTTAGAGTGGTACCATGTATACCAGTGTTCTTCAGTCTCTCCAGGAGTATATTGTGATCAACTGTGTCGAACGCTGAGGAGATGTCGATGAAGATCATTATAATTCCATTCCTGATGTCGTCAATTATTCTTATGATGCTGTCGAAGAGGTAGATCAGGAGAGTTTCGACTCCATGGTTGGGACGAAATCCGTGTTGGTTGTCGTCGAGAGTTCCGTGTTCGTCAATGTGTTCCTGAAGTTGTAGTTGAACCGTCTTTTCGATTATTTTTGCGAGGAAGGGTATGCTGGAGATTGGTCGGTATGCTGCTGGGTCCTTTTTGTCGAGAGAAGTTTTCTTTGTGATTGGTCTTACTGAGGCAAGCTTTAATTGCTGTGGCATGAGTCCTTGAGTGAGTGAGTTGTGTACCATTTTATGAATGTTTGGTATGAGGCTTGCTTTGGTGGCTTTGACCCATGACACTGGGCAAGGGTCTGTAGGAGCAGTGCTTGTGTTGATTGTGGAGATGATGTCTGATATCTGCTCTTTTGAGGGTGAGTGGAATGTGCCCCAGGTTTTGGGGTGGACGTTCGTTCTGTTGGTTCTACTGGGTGTTGAGCGCTCTGTGGAGTGAAATTTGTCTTTGATGTGGTCGGCGAATATCTGTGGATCCACTTGTATTTCTCTTTCTGCTGCTTGCTCTTTTGTCAGGGTTTTTACTATTTCGAAAAGTTCTCTGGGTTTGTTGATGGAAGAATTATCAGGTTTGTGTGGAATTCTCTCTTTGATTGGTTGATGTGTTCATTGTATTGTTTTTGCTTTGTTAGGTAAAGATGTTGGTCGGAAGTAGTTTTGTTTTTTCTCCATCTCCGTTCAATTTTCCTGAGCTCCCTCTTTTCCTGTCGTATTTTTGCTGAGTACCATGGTTTGTTTTGTCTCTTGTTGTGGTGTTGTTTCTTGGTCCTGTCAACGGATGGTTTGGCGGCGTTAGCTAGGACATTGTTCCAGTTGGAAACTTGTTCCTCCAGGTCCTCTGAGTCAATGTTCAAGTGTTGTATTGTGTCCTGGATGAATTCGTCCTTGTCAAAGGACTTGAATCGTCTTTGTGTGTGTGGGAAGTTCGCTCTTTCGCTTGTCCAGTCTTCTTGTGATTGCAGATTTGTCTCGATTAAGTAATGGTCAGACCATGGTACTGGGGTGATGGTGGGTGTAGAGATTAGGTCTCTTGAAGTTAGGTAGTTTGATGCGAAGATGAGGTCTGGGGATGATCCTAGTCTGTGTGTTGGTGCATTGACTATCTGTGTGAATTGAAGTGATGACATTGCCTGAAGGAAGGCCTCTGCATCTTTTGTATTGGCGGACTTGAGGTTGAAGTCTCCGATTAGTAGTGCTGGTTTGTTGTTTGACGTTATGGCACAGGCTTCTTCGAGTATGAAGGCTAGTTCGTCGGGTGGAGCACGGGGTGCTCTGTAGGTTAGGCAGATTGCAATATTCTTGTTCTTGATGCTAATTGTGTTACACTGCTTTGTATCTGTGAGATTCAGTGTCTTGAACTTGAGTTCTGTTTTTGCTATTATTAGGACTCCTCCTCCACGCTTGTGGATGCGTGGGCAGTTGTATGCTGAGTAGTTGTTCGGTACTAGTTGGTTGAGTAGTACACTGTCGGTAGGGTTGAGCCATGTCTCTGTGATGCATATTATGTCTGGCTGTCGCTCTTCAATGTGGTCTACCAGAGTGTGTATCTTGTTGCAGATGGATCTGGCGTTTATGAGCTCAATTGATGTTTTCTTTGTGGAAGAGGTTGTTGCGACTTGTGCTTCCTTAGGGCCGGTGTTGGGGTTTGATTTGTGTCTGTTTTGTCTCTTTGTTTGGGAGGTTGCGAGTGTCTCTTTGTGTGTGTGTTGTGGACCGAGATATGGCAGTGCAGTTGGTGGGTACCATGGTGTGTTTGTTTGGGGGTAGTGGGGGTGTGTAGTTGGTGGGAGGAGTTGTGTGACTAGTAGGTATAGTGGGAGGAAGTATGTGGTGTGCATGTTGATAGCTTGTGATGTTCTGATAGGGCGACGCCTGTGTCCTTAGGTTTTCGTCTGTTGTTTGCTTTTTGAGGAGAGCTGTACTTGTTGCAGGGGCTTGTCCTGGGGATGTGAAGTTGTATCTGTTGCGGTGCGTGAGCCTGTCCCGTGGAGGGAGCCTGTCCCTTGGATGTGAAGCTGTATCTGTTGCGGTGCGGGAGCCTGTCCCGTGGAGGGAGCCTGTCCCTTGGATGTGGAGCTGGATCTGATGCGGTGCGGGAGCCTGTCCCGTGGAGGGAGCCTGTCCCGTGGATGTGGAGCTGGATCTGTGGCGGACGCCTTGGTGCGGGAGCCTGTCCCGTGTGTGTGGAGCTGGATCTGTGTTGGTCGCCTTGGTGCGGGGGCCTGTCCCGTGGATGTGGAGCTGGGTCTGTCGCGGTGCGGGAGCCTGTCCCGTGGAGGGAGCCTGTCCCGTGGATGTGGAGCTGGATCTGTGGCGGTCGTCTTGGTGCGGGGGCCTGTCCCGTGGATGTGACGCTGGATCTGTCGCGGTGCGGGAGCCTGTCCCGTGGAGGGAGCCTGTCCCGTGGAGGTGGAGCCGGATCTGTGGTGGTCGCCCTGTTGCGGGGGTCTGTCCCGTGGATGTGGAGCTGGGTTTGTCGCGGTGCGGGAGCCTGTCCCGTGGAGGGAGCCTGTTTCGTGTGTGTGCAGCTGGATCTGTTGATGAACTCTTGGTCTGACCCACTATGGTACATCCCAAGTCCCTATGTTCTTATCTAGCTAAAGATGACATTGCTCTAACATAGCATCAGTACTAGCATATCTCTGGGTTTAAGGTATCAATCTGGACAAACATGGTAATACCAAATATGGCCTATAAACGATGGTAGTGAACACTGGCATATCCCTGGGTTTACAGTATCGATCTGGACAAACATGGTAATACCTAATATGGCCTGTAAACGCTGGAAGCTAACAACAGTATCCAGAGGGAACTAGTCACTAGAGTGCCCAACACTGATCTTGGATTCTAGTCCCAAACATGAATTTCTACCCTTTAAATTAGTATTTTTATGAGAGCAGGAGGATAATCCTAGCTGTAGAGAGTGGTGCTGCTGCAATCAGATGATTTAAACAGAACTATACATTCAATTATTGTTAGGAGTGCAGTTAATTCATATAAGTAATGAAGCAGTGTTGATAGTTTAAAAATCACTCAAATGAGTGTGACTTACGTGGCCCAGAGTTTCAGCTCTTTAGGCAGTTCGGCGTCTTCGGAGTTGGTATTCTGCGTTTCCACTGTGAGTTGGTGGATTGTCAGTTCCTTGATTGTACGCGAGCTCGACCCCGAGGGAGCTCAGCTGTACCAAGAGGGAGGTGTAGTCTCAGCGTCGTTTTTTCTGTTATGTTTCTGTGACGATCTTGGGGGTGCCGTTGCCTAAGGGCCGTGCCAAAGGGCCCTCTTGCGCGGCCCTCAGGCGCGGCGCATGGCGCGGGTGCGCCTGTGGCGTTCTCCTTTTAAATGGAGAGCTGTGCCCCGATTGGGTAGAGCTGCTCTGAGACACGCTGCTGGAGGGGTGGAGCCAAAAAGCAGCTTCCCCCGAAGAGCTCTTTTGTGTGCAGCAAGGTCTTTTGTAGCTGGCTTGCTCTTTTCTTGCCGCCGATCTTCTGGAGCAGGGCAGGCTCCCTTCGATGAGGCTTCGACTCGGGTAGATGGCTCAGCTCCTCCTGGAGCTAAGCAGAGCAAGAGAGGATGCTGTGCCTGTGGCTTCTCCTTTTAAATGGAGAGCTGTGCCCCGATTGGGTAGAGCTGCTCTGAGACAGGTGGAGCCAAAAAGCAGCTTCCCCCGAAGAGCTCTTTTGTGTGCAGCAAGGTCTTTTGTAGCTGGCTTGCTCTTTTCTTGCCGCCGATCTTCTGGAGCAGGGCAGGCTCCCTTCGATGAGGCTTCGACTCGGGTAGATGGCTCAGCTCCTCCTGGAGCTAAGCAGAGCAAGAGAGGATGCTGTGCCTGTGGCTTCTCCTTTTAAATGGAGAGCTGTGCCCCGATTGGGTAGAGCTGCTCTGAGACACGCTGCTGGAGGGGTGGAGCCAAAAAGCATCTCCCCCCGAATTGCTTTTTGTGTGCAGCAAGGTCTTTTGTAGCTGGCTTGCTCTTTTCTTGCCGCCGATCTTCTGGAGCAGGGCAGGCTCCCTTCGATGAGGCTTCGACTCGGGTAGATGGCTCAGCTCCTCTGGAGCTAAGCAGAGCAAGAGAGGATGCTGTGCCTGTGGCTTCTCCTTTAAATGGAGAGCTGTGCCCCGATTGGGTAGAGCTGCTCTGAGACACGCTGCTGGAGGGGTGGAGCCAAAAAGCAGCTTCCCCGAAGAGCTCTTTTGTGTGCAGCAAGGTCTTTTGTAGCTGGCTTGCTCTTTTCTTGCCGCCGATCTTCTGGAGCAGGGCAGGCTCCCTTCGATGAGGCTTCGACTCGGGTAGATGGCTCAGCTCCTCCTGGAGCTAAGCAGAGCAAGAGAGGGATACAGTTGGGGCGAGTTAAACAATGGAACTACCAAGGAATGACAGATTGTATACGGATAGATTTATCTAATTGGGGGGGGGAGGGCTGGGATTGTCGTGGTTGGGCTGCATAGCAGTGGTCAAGATGAATATACTGCCCAGATTGTTGTTTCTATTCACATCCTTACCATGTAGGGTGACAAAAAAAGGAGTTGGGGAAATTGCAGAATTTGATGTTACAATGTATTTGGGAAGGGAAATCCCCAAAGGTGGCGAGAGGCACCCTGTATGTGCAAAGGACGGCGGGGGGCCTAGGGGTACCATGTCTGATGAAATATTCTGAAGCGGCACAACTGAGCCACTCCTGGCATAGTGGGAGGAGACTGATTGTTTGAGTTGGGTGCAAATTGAATCAGGGGGTGAACCATATAAGGAAGCAAGGATATGGGATCCAGGGGGAGGGGGGAGGCGAGACAGGGATGGGAACAGCAACCCATTTGCAGAGTTAACATTCCAAGTATGGCGGAAGTGGAAAGGACATTTGTGCAAGGGAAAAAGGTGGGCACAGAAAAGGTTGGTACAGTTAGGGCAGCTGATAAGGCGGGGGGGGGGGGAATTCGTACATTTGAGGAACTACAGAGAGAGTACCATATCGATAAGACAGATCACTATGCATATGTGCAATTGTGGTATTTTCTCCAAAATAAGGAGGTAAAGGCAAACTTGATGAGGAGACCCACCCAATTTGAGGAAATGATGGGAAAACAATGTACACAAAAAGGGGCAATTTTGAGACTATATAAACTATTGCTGCAGAAAGGAGGGGAAGGTGAAAAGGCAGCAGAGATGGGAGGAAGACATACAAGGTCCCTGGGATGAGAAGAGATGGGGAGACATATATAATAGAACACACAAGTTGGCACGGGGTACCCCGATGTTGGAAAATAGTTTGAGGGGGAGGTTACGGATGTATTGGATGCCGGTGAGAATACGAGCGATATATCCGAATGTGTCCGATGAATGTTGGAAGAAGTGTGGAAACAGGGGGGATTTAATGTACATGCTATGGGAATGTCCAAAGGTACGGGGGTACTGGGAGGGAGTGGAGAGGCTGTATGGGGAAATCAAGGGGGCATCATTTAAGTTTACCCCGGCGATGGTTATATTAAATGAGGAAATGAGAGAGGGGAGCAGGACCTGAAAACATTTGTGGGATATGGGATAATAACTGCTCGAATGAGCTTGCTAAGTTGGTGGAAGTATGAAGGGGTTCCACCGTTACAAGAGGTGGTGGAAAAGTTGGAGCAAGTATGGGGTTTCTGTGAGATAGAAGCGTATAAAATGCAAAAAGTAAATAAACATTGACAGGTGTGGCACTGGTATGAGGTATGAAGGGTGAAGGGAATTGCGAAAATGTGGAGGGAAAGATAGGAAAGCAGGAAGGAGAATAAAATGGTAGGCTGTAGAGGGTAGATGGGGTAGGGGGTGGTGGTGTGGAAGGGGGGATGGAGGGATGGGGGGTTATAAACTGTTACAGAGTTGACAGAAATAAGGGAGTAAAATTGAGTGTATGTTGGGGCTGGTAGGTTCGAGGAAATGGCATGTAACTGAGCCCGGAATGCTGTTAGAGAGGAATGTACAAGGAGATGGGAAAACTAATAAAAAATTTAAAAAAACTAAAATAAAAAGGGAAATATAAGATGGTAATTGGTAATGGGCAGTACAAACTTTTTGAGGTTATTTCAGACTAATAACTCACAATGTACATAACCAATGAAATGAAAGGCAGGACACAGAGAGGTATAGATATACTGTTTAATAAGGACAAGCAACGATAGCAGAGGTTACTGTTATAATATGATGTTTGCATACAGAATACTATTCACTAAATATGAGGGGATAAGTTATAAATTATTGGGATATGTAACTTGGATGTATGACAAATTATTTATATATACTGTGCTATTCTGCATCAGTGTGGTTTATATTGAACAGGGCATTATAACTTGGAGATAACTATTTTAAAGGGAACATGGGCTATGGTGGGGTAAGTGGCTTGCCCAAGACCACAAGGAGCACCTGTGGGGCTAGAAACCCCAGTCCTTCCAGCCCAAGGTTGCTGTCCTCTAGAGGGATTTGAACCCCTGACCTTCTGGCCTGAAGTACCTTGCCCCAACCACTAGGCCACTCCTCCACTCCGTGTATGACAAATGTAAAGTTTTGTACATTGGTACTTTTGATGAATAAAATAAAAACATTTTAAATTTAAAAAAAAAACAATCAAACCCATGAGGATTGTAGAAAATTGCAAGAGGATCCTGATAAATTCGAAGACTGGGCATCCAAATGGCAGATGAAATTTAATGTGGATAAGTGCAAAATTATGCACCTAGGAAAGAACAACCCAAACTATGGTTACATGATGCAAGGTTCCACATTAGGAACCACCACCCAGGAAAAAGATTTAGGCGTCATCATCGATAACATGAATAACCCTCTGCCCAGTGTGTGGCGGTGGCCAAGAGAGCTAATAAAATGCTAAATATCATAAGGTGTAGAAGAGGGCCAATTCAGTCAGTCCCCAAAAGTAAATTGGATATAATTAGTGAATTAGAAGAAAAAGATCCTGACAAACAAATTTATACACCTATGATGAGTCTAGTATATGGAGATTTGGAGTTATCAGATTCAGAGACAGACAGCGGATCAGGATCAGTGTTATCCATAGGGATAGAAGCCAGCCCATCCATACATGAAAGTGGGGTATAGAACCAAACTTAGCTATAGGCCACAGAAAATACAGGTTTGAACTGAAGAGAAATTATCTCTTTAAGAGAACTTCTGTAGTTCTGCTTTTTTGTTATGACATTGGACTTAGTCAACAGAGTTTATGTTTGATTAGCAAATAGAATATGTTTAGAAATAGATGTTGGGTCAGATTGCACTTCCCTTAATTAAATAGAACAGAGGGTACATCTACTTTTCCTGTACTCTGATAGGCTGAGAGGTTACCAGGTCAGGATGTACTGCTCTTTTGAAATTAGGTTGAGTCAATTAACAAATATAGCTTGCATAAATAGTAGAAATTCAGCAAAGATATTATAAGTAACTAATTAGCTTCTGTAGAATAGAGGAATCACAGCGACACCTACTGAAATTAGTGAGCATAGTTATAAGATGAAACTTCTTCTTTTTATGATAATATTGCTTGTGTTAGCAACTTTTATGTACACTTTGTAATTTGGAAAGTACCAGATGTTAATTAAAGATTAACTGAGTCAGCTGATATTCTCTAATAAAAAGGGGAGACCTATAGAGCCATCTTTGAAGAAACTCGATGTATATGTCTGGCTTAGACATCATGTGGTTCTTCCCTATAGAGCTCTCTAGAATTGAATGATTAATTAATTGTGTCGTGTCTTTTCTTCCTGTTGAACGGTACAGGAATTTAAAAGAATCCAGGTATTAAGTGTGTGGGATTCCAGCAGGGTAAGAGTCAACATAAGGAAAGTGAAGAAAACTCCGTAATCTGGCCACAATACCACAGCTCTTTAGGTCTCTGGTCCTCAAGCAGTGAGAAACAGGCTGAGAGTAATACAGAACACAATCACACACACGTGTTACTTACTTTGAGCTCAGAGGGAAGACAATAAACGGGTCTATGAACATGCATAATTCCACGCTTATTGAATTCAAATTCTTCCTCCTAAAAAGCTTCTTTTATTACAGAAAAAGAGGAAGTAACAGTCATTTATTATAACCATGAAATAACACAAGGTGTCGCCAAAGTTCTTTTTACAGAGTAAGATCTGATTACAGTGTATTAGATGAAATTCACTTGATTATGACAAAATTATTTATAATTGCAAAAGTTACAAAAATTATGTTTTGTCAGCAGGGACTTCCAATTGACTGTACAATGAACTATGGTTGCACAGTTCATAGCCTATGTTTACCCTTTATGCTTACGTTAACAGTGTTCCAGACTATTTTAAAAACAGTTACTCAGAACTCATGATCATGACATCCTATTCTATTTAAGAGAAAGTAGGTGAAAAGCTAAACTTCTAATCACATTCTGTATCAAGAAATTCATCCATCTTTTCAATTACATATTGGGGATTCTGGTATCTCCTTTATCTGTCCATTTCTACAGTCCTCCCTGTGATTCTATAAAGAATCATTACAAAAGAATGGTAGCTGAAACATGTCCAATTCCAGAATAAATCTTCTACAGTAGGCTTCATTTTGGAGATGTTCTTTCAAAGTCCTAGGCACATCTGGTCCATAGGTGAGCTCCATCTTATTCATTGGAAGAAATTGTTATACAAAATCATGTGACATTGTTTACCTTTGCTTAGCCTCAATAAAAAATGTGCACAGAGAGCAAGACTTTACCAATTATTCTTGTAAGCACTACCTCATCCAGCAGTGGCCAACTGCTTCTCATAGATCTAGCAATAATTCAGAGATTAGTCCCTCAGATCATGACACCAGTCATCACTCCAGATTCTTCAGCAGCATCCTTTCTCACCATGGGCTGTGCTATGCACATCTTAGATCAATCTTTTTCAGTGACCATCCACCCAGGCTTCACTGCTGCGCATACATGAGTAGTTCCGCTGGAATCAATGATCTTTATCAGGAGTCTCCATATCCAGTAGCATTTCATTCAGTTGTTTTTCCTCTTCGGCCCATTAGATTCAGTGCATACAATATATAATTTGTAAAAATCCAATTCTCCACTACAGCATCTCTCTTGATGCCATACAATTGCAAACAAGCACAATTATTCATCCCTAATGACAGTCTTGAATAGTTGAACAGAATTATATTATCTATTGCTAATTACAATACATCTATAGCTAGCACTAAAATATTACATAGCTAACCTATAACATAGTTATTTTTGCATCTACATTCCTAAATTTATTTTGTCTACTTGCTGAATCAAACGTTAGCATGAGGCCTAATAGACACATTTCTTTTTCCTGTCAGGAACAGAATTGTACATATTCATATCACTAATCATATTTGTGATGTACTCTCCAGCTATAGAAATATACAAGATATAGTCAATCTGGTTATTCAAGGGGTAACAACCATTAAAACATAACTAGCAGTTCATGACAAATTAAACTCATTTCAGTTATTTGTCAACAATTATTAGGAAGGCTGTCTTATCCTAGGTGATGGTTCAACTCACATTACTTTAAACATTATCACCGCGTCCTGCACACACAAACACCCCAGTACCTCACTGGTCTTCTCCGCTTCCACATCCCTACACGTAGTCTTCGTTCTCTTCACATTAATCGACTTCACCTCCCCCACCATTTCGTGCACACTTACAATCTACCCATCATTCTGCCTTTTTCTTCCTTGGTCCAGCTCTGTGGAACTCTGCCCACTCCGCTCCATTTGGAAGATAACTACACCACTTTCAGGTCCCTACTTAAATCCCATCTGTTCACCTCAGCATATAACCTCCCGGCCACACCCAGCTGACCTGGTTTATCTATGTTTGCACTTTTCTTAGTTTTTTTTTTTTCTAATATTACTTTCCCCACTAATCACAGCAGCTCACATTGCAACTAAAACTTGGTACAGCACATTAAACAGGAACATTGATAACTTGGAATTTTTCTTCGTAAGGCAATGAGGGGTTAAGTGACTTATCCAAGGTCACAAGGAGTGCTAGTACTCTAGTCATTAGACTACTTCTCCATTCCATTCTAATTTGCATAGACATCTAAGTTCACAAAGGAAGGAACATTTATATAAGGGTGTGTACATTCATAAACTATAAAACCTTTTTTAACATCAAATTTGAACCAATTAGAAAGTCAATTACAACTTCTTAATAGCTTAACAGTTCTATCTTTGTTACACTGTTTTCAGAACAAAACAGCATAGTAGTATCAGCACATAGAGCTCCTCATGCTAGAAGCCTGAGATAAAATCCGTATTGATCAAGTGAGCAGATAACTCAAGATCTCTAGAAAGAGTGAACACTCCAGCTAGTTGAGCATTAGCAAATAGCAAAGCAGCCGACTCTGCACAGAATCAACTCTTATAATTGCTAATTTCCTTATTCATTGCGCAAAGCAGAACCATCAGTAATTTGGATTGCAAAGATTACTGCCAGAAAACTGAAAGCATGGAGGCATTCCTGCTACAACAGGGTCACAGAAGTCTGAAACATAGCCCAGTGGCTTATGTCCAGTGGGAAATGTCTGAGCAAAAAACACAAACAGTAGCAATAGAAGAGGTAAGCAATAGAAGAGGAGTGGAGGAGTAGCCTAGTGGTTGGGGCAAGGTACTTCAGGCCGGAAGGTCGGGGGTTCAAATCCCACTAGAGGACAGCAACCTTGGGCCGGAAGGACTGGGGTTTCTAGTCCCACAGGTGCTCCTTGTGGTCTTGGGCAAGCCACTTAACCCTCCATAGCCCATGCTCCCTGTAAAATAGTTATCTCCAAGTTAGAATACCCTGTTCAATGTAATTTCAGTTTGTTCAATGTAAACCGCACTGATGCAGAATAGCGTGGTATATAAGAGAATGTAAATAAATAAAATAAATATTAAATCTAACTCAGTGATACTAATTTAAAACTAGCAACAAGGCATTCACTTCACACTTGCAATTAACAACATCAATTCTGCAGAGGTCTTTCCATAATAACTAAAACATATACGACATGAGAATTTAATATCACTCCTCCAATCGACTCCTGCAGATTAGTTTAAAAGAGACTAGGAGAAAAACATCAGCATTTTTCTGCAGGCATTGTTACTCATACACTATTATAGTTTATTTATTTATTTATTTAACAGTATTTCTATACCGCCTTATCCTATAATCAAGTTGTAATTTTCAACTAGTCCACTATCACAAAAGAAAAATAAAACATTATACATATTCACCATACTGTTTTAATTACTTAATTCACTTGTTTGAATGTAGTTGTATCATTCACTTTTTCCCTTTAAGTAAACAAACTTGCTTGACTTGACTTGACAAGCAATTTAATATTTTTCCAGTTAAGTTACTAACTTCTCTTTTCCTTTAAAACACTTAATTTTTTTAAACCTTTATCACATCACACAATTTATCAAATATCTAAATACATGAAAGCATGGAAGATCTTCCCACTCATTCACATCAAGTATAACTAAATACAATTTGGAGACTATATCATCATTTTTTTTCAAAGTATCCAGAGACATAAGAAACACCAAAGACTAGTGTTTCTAATAACATTTTTCAGCATTTGCATTATTACACATTGAATAGAATCAGTAGATAAATTCTCATAACCCAAAATAAGTTCAGATCCAGACCTAAAAAACAAAACTTATTTACTATACATACACAAGTAAAAGAAATAGTTAATCACATTTGGAGGTTTTTTTTTAAACTTCCCCAATAAGGCTTCTGGTTAATCTAACAAAGAAAATCTTACCACAGTTGCTCAAGACTTTCTTCCTGCTAATATTGCAGTCATGCCAAGCTGTTATCTTGCCGGAAACCTCTAAATTATTACTGCAGCCAGAAACAAAACTCTTCCCTAACCACTAAATTAGAGAAAACAAACTTCATACTACAATTATGACATGAAAATTAGTCCTTCAAAACTTTGTTTGATTAATTCTATTATTTCATAGAGCAATGACTTACGTATTTCCCTGTAAGTTTCAGTTTCTTTTATATTTATACTATCCATCCTAAACACTGGATTTTTAAACACAAAGTCAGTGGCCTGCTGCACTTTTTCAGCCTTAAAAAAACACAAAACCATTCATGACTGATATGAGGTCACCCCAAATCATTAAGGGCCATCTCATACTGTAACTAACTCAATTTGTCCTACTGAAATGTTCCAAGGGGGAACGGCAAACTGTGGTTACTGGCAGTCATCGAATGTTAACATAAGGGCGCTTCACCAAAACCTGCGCCTCATTTCATAATTAAGGCTTCCTTTCACGAGCCTTCTCGCTTCGCTTATCTAACTGAGATCTCTAATTAACCTTACCGGCTTTACATTACAATCACAATATACACACAGATATCTGTCAATGCTTTAGTATACTCACTCACGACAACCACTGCCACACATATCCTGGAGACTTGTCTGCTGTTTCCAACTGCTGAAGAAACACAGAGATCCAAGAACGGCACCAACTGAAGAAAACTCCGTGATCTGGCCACAATACCATGGCTCTTTAGGTCTCTGGTCCTCAAGCAGTGAGAAACAGGCAGAGAGTAATACAGAACACAATCACACACACAAGTGTTACTTACTTTGAGCTCAGAGGGAAGACAATAAACGGGTCTATGAACATGCATAATTCCACGCTTATTGAATTCAAATTCTTCCTCCTAAAAAGCTCCTTTTATTACAGAAAAAGAGGAAGTAACAGTCATTTATTATAACCATGAAATAACACAAGGTGTTGCCAAAGTTCTTTTTACAGTGTATTAGATGAAATTCACTTGATTATGACAAAATTATTTATAATTGCAAAAGTTGCAAAAATTATGTTTTGTCAGCAGGGACTTCCAATTGACTGTACAATGAACTATGGTTGCACAGTTCATAGCCTATGTTTACCCTTAATGCTTACGTTAACAGTGTTCCAGACTATTTTAAAAACAGTTACTCAGGACTCATGATCATGACATCCTATTCTATTTAAGAGAAAGTAGGTGAAAAGCTAAACTTCTAATCACATTCTGTATCAAGAAATTCATCCATCTTTTCAATTACATATTGGGGATTCTGGTATCCCCTTTATCTGTCCATTTCTACATAAGGAAAGGAACGGAGAATAAAAGCAAGGATATTATAATGCCTCTGTGTCGTTCCATGGTGCGACCGTACACTGAATATTGTGTGCAATTCTGGCTGCCGTATCTTAAAAAGGATATAGCGTTATTAGAAAAGGTACAGAGAAGAGCCACAAAAATGATAAGGGAATGGAAGGATACCCCTGTGAAGAGAGGCTAAAAAGGTTAGGGCTCTTCAACCTGGAAAAGAGACGGCTGAGGGGAGATATGATAGAGGTCTATAAATTAATGAATGGAGTGGAACGGGTAAACGTAAATCGATTGTTTATGCCATCAAAATATAGAAAGACTAGGTGGCATGCCATGAAACCACAGGGTAATCTGTTTAAGACTAATAAGAGAAAATATTTTTTCACTCAACATGTAATCAAACTAAATAATTTTCTTTCATCTGCAAATCTGATTATCTCACTCATTATTCCCATTTGCAGGTCATTTATGAATATGTAAATAAGCAGCAGACCCACCACGTATCCTTGAGGTACCCTACTATTCACCTTTCTCCATTGGTAAAATTGGCCATTTAGCCCTAACCTCTGCTTTTTATCTTTTAACCAGTTCCTGATCCACAATAGTATACTGCCTACTATCCCATGACTTTTTAATTCCACCAAGAGTGTCTCATGAGGAACCTTGACAAAGGCTTTCTGAAAATCCAGATACACTAGATTGTCTGACCCACCTTTGTCTACCTGTTTATTTAAGTCTTTAAAAAAATATAACAGATTAGTAAGACAAGACCTTCCTTGGTTAAAGCAATGTTGGCTCTCTCCCATTAAACCTTGACTATCTACATGTTCAGTAATTTTGTTCTTTATAATGGTTTCTACCATTTTTTCTCGATACTGACATTTATATTTTCCCATCACCCCAGAACTCTTTTAAAATTGGTGTTACATTGGCCATCCTCCAATCTTCAGTTATTTCATATGATTTTAATGATAGTTCACAGATTGCTAATAGCAGGTCTGCAATCTCATATTTCATTTCTTTCAACACCCTTGAATGTATACCCACTAGTCCAGCTGATTAGCTACTCTTCAGTTTATCAAATAGTTGTAATACATCTTCCCGGTTTATCAATATTTCTTTCAATTCTTTTGCTGCATCAGCTTTTAATACCATTTCAGTCATGGGTAACTTCCCTATATCTTCCTCAGTAGAGACCAAAGCAAAACATTCATTCGGTCTTTATTTCATTCAGAATATCATTGAATATCTGAGATCGGCATACTGCCTCATGGCTACCATAGTTAACCAGGCAGCAGCGATATTGCATGCTTCCCAATTAGCCCCTGCAGCTAAAAGATAGGGACTGTCACCCGGCTCTCCCACGACACTCCTTGATGCTCAATGGTTAACGTCAGAGCAAGCAAGGGAGAATACGGGATATTCAGCTACACTAACTGGGTAAATGCCTTTTGAATATCAGGCCCTATCTTTTAGTGCTTTGTCTGTTGGTTTTGGTTATGTTTAGTAGAGTTTGTAGATGGGAGGAGGATTAGTTGTTGATGATTTTGAAAGTTAGGAACAGTATTTAGTATCTGATGTGGCTTTGCAGGGGAAGCTAGTGAAGTTGTTGCAGGATAGGGATTAGGTGATCATATTTTGGGGCTCCTTGAATGATGCATGCAGCTGTATGTTATACAATGTGTAGTGGGAGAAGAGTTGAATTTTTTGAGTCGTGGTAAATTGAGTTACAGCAATCAAAGTGTGGTGAGATGATGGCCTGGAATGCCTTCCAGAAAGAAGTCCAATGGTTCCAGTAGGGGGTGCAGGGTTCAGATTTGGTGGTAGGTTGTCCTCATTGTGTTGTTTATGTGTGGTTTCAGTATTAGTTGTTGGTCCAGGCTGTTACTTAGATACTAAACCTCTGTCCGGACTTTCACATCAATCTCATTTATTGTCAGGGATGGGGCTGGATGGATTGTGTCATCCTTGGTGATGCAGAATATTTTGGGGGCTTTTATGATTAACTCTCAATGAGTTTCTTGCCAGCCAGTGAGTGATGTCTGTGAAGCAGCTTGATATTCCTTCATATATGGCTTTGTTGGTGTTGAAAGGTGCGTACCTCCATTGCCTCAGTAAAATCCAAGTTATCAATGTCCCTGTTTAATGCACATTACCAGGTTTAAATTACAATGTAAACTGCTTTGACTGAAATGAAAAATGGTATAAAAAATGGTGGAATAAATCAATCAATCATTATATCATATGCATAGATGTGGAAGTATGTGTTATGGGTATGAATAATTGGGCATAGTGGCAGAAGAGAAGTGCCTTGATGGATGCCTTGTTTTTGAGGGAAAGAGGATGAGGTGTTGATGCCCATTTTCAGTTGTTGTTGTCCCATAAATAGATAGGAGTGAAACAATTTTAGTACTTCATTTTGTTTTCTTTGATGGAAGATGCTATGACAGACGGCGTCTGAGGCATCAAAGAATATTAAGATTTATCCTATGTGTGGTTTCCTGCTGCTCCCTCCAACAGGATGTTGCATCAGAGGGGGCAGGAGTAGCAAGCCATGAGCGTGCTAGCAATGGCACTTCAAAGCCCGCTCTGGCCATCGTGGTTCATGCTGCAGAGGGGTGAATCGGGCCACATGAAGACTGGAGCCAAGGTTGGAGGACGCAGGCAAGCTCCCTGTGAGTGAGAATGGTCAGACTGAGAGTTCCCCTAAGGAGAGCATGGCTCGTCACAAAAGCACAGGCGAGCTGGCCATTTTAGCTCAGAATCTGAACTCTCTGGTTCCCAACCCCCGCCCATCTGCTGATATGGCTTTGCTCAAGGCATTTTCAACTGGCTAGAAGATCTGAAGAATACAGCAAGGGTCTGTCTGTAGGTGAAGTTTTTTTCACCAAAGTTTGTCCTTGTTTTGCAGCCAGGGGCGGCCCAAGGGGGGTGCGGGGCCATGTGCGGAGACTCGGTGTGGGGCCTCATTTGCATAAGTGGTCTTATTTGCATAAATATTTGCATAATGTTACCATACACTAACTTTTAGTAAACATGTCTCTTAATGAGTGTATGGATAAAGAAAGACTAAAAGATTTCTACATTACTATAATCCAGTGCCAACCGCCAGGCACATTAGGAACTACTACAAACGCTGCCCATTTAGAACCCATTTATTGAACGTGGGCTATCTCAGTCGAGCCAATTTCCACAGAAAAATGATAGTAGGTATATATGCTCAAACTATAACAAATGAAACAGAGTGCTAGGCACCTAGGTCTCAGTATAAAACTTCACAGCAAGTTGTTCAAGTTTAAATACTCTGACCCAAACTATGAGCTGCTGTTCACATCAATGACCCTTGAACGGTGCCATAGTGATTTGTTTCATAATCAGTCAGTGCTCAAAAACTTCACATTTTTTTCTCTTTTCTTCTTTTTTTCTTTTTTTACTAACTTATAATTTGTTTTCTTTTTCTTACTGTTTCATAAAAATATAAATATAAATACTCCCAACGAATTGCAAAACATGTGCACACTGTCACTCTAAATACATCCAAAAAACGTATCTTCTCAGTGCCGAAAGCTGCAATTTTCTTGATCTGTAAACCACTTATCTTCTCAGAAGATCGCTCTTTGATGGAATCAGCAGCAAAAGCACTGGAATCTCTCTGGAAGCAATCTTTTTTATTTTGAATGTCGAGTGACTAATACTTAGAAGTCCCAACGCCGTAATTCTAAGGCGCCCAAGCGTTTCACTATGCAAGGTTCTTCAGGGGAATGCACATCTTTCCAACTGACCAAAAAAAGAAGAACATATCACGAAACTGCTTCATGTTCCACTATGGTTTGTGATAAGGAAGCTTATCATAGCTCAGGTAGGAGCTATAGAAAAGATGATGTGACTCTGAACAAGCAACCTGTCAGTTCTGGTAGAAGCAAGAAAACAGAGTTTTCACATGAAAGACTACCAGTCCAGAATGCACCAGGTTTCCAGCAGCCATGAGAGGGGCTGAAGTGAGAAAATGTGTGTGCAATCAAGAGAGCTATGAGGTAATCCCTAAGCACTCATCTCAAAGGGCAGGGCTTGATTCAAGACAGCTGCGCTGTGTTAGGGAGCAGCCCACATTAGGACAGAATAAGAATAGTTCTTATTCCATAGATAAAAAGACAGAAGGAGCTACAGAGAGAGACACAGAAGGAGACAGGAGACAGAAACAGAAGCCAAGCCAAGCGGATAGAGAGAGAAGGAAACTCTCTGGAAGGAAAAGAAGGAAGGCTCTTGGAAGGTCTGGGAGAGTTCAAGGCAGCACCCATACTGGGAGGTATTCCAAGTGCCAGCAGAGTCCATTGGACTGGAGTGTCCCAGAGGAATGGATTGGCAGAGATAGGAATCACCAGTGGCTACCTGGGAGAGAGAAGGCTGCACGTGGAAGGGACTTTCAGACCAAGGCCAGAAGGTATGTGAGAGAGGATCCAGTGTCCAGGGATCAAGTTTGGAAGGCTGGACATCAGAACTGGATTACATACTGGCCAAGATATACAGAGAGGAATTATGATAGCAGGAGAGGGTCAGATATGAACACTGAACCAGACCCTATCTTTAATAGTGAATGGCAGCAAGGGAATAAGCATTCTCATGATAGTGCCTTATTGAAAGACTTGTCTGTGCCAATGTATGATAGTGACCCTATGATAATTGATGAAGGGGGAAATACAACAGATGGAAATATTGAATACATGGACACTTTTCTATCCAAGTGCTATTGCTAGCTTTCTGTGAGCAAAACATATCAGCCATCACAAAGAAATCCAACTTTGTTCTTTATTTCATTGATACAGCTCCTAAGGCAGGATTTTGGGCTCACACAGCAGCCAGCCAGCTAAAGTGTTTCAGCTGGGCCATTGATAGTAATTAGGGCTGCACCTGATTGTGTGTGTGAGCAAAGGAGAATCACTGCAGGTTCTGTGGAGATAAGCAGAAGTTAATTTAACTAGCAAAGTTTTATTCATTTCTTTGTGCCTTTTTAGTTGGTAATTATTTGCTAAGAAGTCATTAGCTAATTGCCTGACAAGGTGAAGGTTGTTTTCTGATTTGCTTTATGACTTTTTGCTATCCATTTAAATACTGCAAGGAAGTAACCTCATTTATGCTATCAAGCATACCTGTGCTGGGTGAATTAATTCCCCATCAATAAAAGAAGTATTTTATTGACCTTACCACTGGTACACAACTCAATTAATGTCTTCAGCTGTGTTGGGAGTGAAAGAACTACATTACCCACAATACCTTGCCAGAATCATATGAATATATGCATCGTCAAGATTGTGTAAGTTCTCACCCTAGGCAGCCGTCTGACAGGTTGTCGCTGGTACTAAAATGCAACGTCTCATTAAGAAACAATTCATAGCGTTAGAAAATCTCTTGTTACCTTACGTGCCTGCTCTGACATTTGCAAGATACAAAGGGAAAATCCTTCTCGCCCCTCTTCGGTAACTGCCGGGGAACGCCGCGCATGCGGCTTAGCCAAAAGCTTGGGGTATTTAAACACTCACATAAACTCCGCCTCCTCAATTAGAATATCCTGTAGGTACGCAAGGTGTATTAGGGGTATTAGATACACTTTTATTGGTATAAGCATCTACACCAATCCTTATTATATACAGAATCTAAAAGATCTAAACACAAGCTTTAAACTAAGATGCAGACAGAAGTCCAGCAACGAGATGGGGGTTCTCCGGTCTTTTGCATTGAGTGTCACATGTATGATTTTCTCCCAGTTGGTGAGAGATCTTACGTATGCACGAAGTGCAAAGAACTCTTTGCTCTCAGGGAACAAGTCCGTTCTCTAGAGGCTAGAGTAGCAGACCTGGAAGACATAAGAAAGACAGAGAAGTGCATGGACGTGACCTTCAGGGATATAGTCCTGAAGTCCCACCTCCAGTCTGGCAGCATCCCTGTTGCCACGGAGGAGAGAGGTCACGTGACAGGAGAGCATCACCCTGGTGTGGCAGGAAGTGATCCTGTAACTAGGACCTGTCCTCCAGGTGATGTAAAACCCTCTCGCACCGAGGGCGTTTCTCCAGGGCCATGTGCCCACGAGGGGAGGGTCAGGACAGCTGTTATAGTCGGTGATTCAATCATTAGGAATGTAGATAGTTGGGTGGCTGGTGGACGTGAGGATCGCCTGGTAACATGCCTGCCTGGTGCGAAGGTAGCGGACCTCACGCACCGCCTAGATAGGATCGTAGATAGTGCTGGGGAGGAGTCTGCTGTCTTGGTACATGTTGGTACCAATGACATAGGAAAATGTGGTAGGGAGGTTCTGGAGGCTAAATTTAAGCTTTTAGGTAGGAAGTTGAAATCCAGAACTTCCAGGATAGCGTTCTCCGAAATGCTTCCTGTTCCACGTGCAGGACCCAAAAGACAGGCAGAGCTCCGGAGTCTCAATGCGTGGATGAGACAATGGTGCAAGGATGAGGGTTTTGGATTTGTTAGGAACTGGGGAACATTCTGGGGAAAGGGGGGGCTCTTCCGAAGGGATGGGCTTCACCTTAATCAGGATGGGACCAGACTGCTGGCATTAACCTTTAAAAAAGAGATAGAGAAGCTTTTAAACTAGAAAATAGGGGAAAGCCGACAGTCACCCAGGAGCGCATGGTTCGGACGAAGGTATCCTTGAAGGATACTACCAAAAGCAGTGAGGTTCCAAAAGGGGGTATAGTAGCCCAAATGCCCTTGAGTAAGGAGCAGACAGAGCATAAAGATTCCAAATTACCCCTGCCTACCAATAGCCAGATTAATATGACAAAAATACAGTCTCTGAAATGCTTGTATGCCAATGCTAGAAGTCTAAACAATAAGATGGGAGAGTTAGAATATATAGCACTAAATGAGAGGTTAGATATGATTGCGCTCTCAGAGACATGGTGGAAGGAGGATAACCAGTGGGACACTGTGATACCTGGATACAAACTATATCGTAATGATAGAGCTGATCAAATTGGTGGAGGGGTTGCGCTCTATGTTAGAGAGGGCATTGAGTCAGAAAGGATTAAAGTTTTGCAGGGAACAAAATTTGCTGTAGAATCTCTATGGATTGAAATTCCATTTATGAAGGGGAAGGCGATGGCATTGGGAGTATACTATCGACCGCCTGGCCAGAATGAACAAATGGATGATGAAATGCTCAAAGAAATCAAGGAAGCTAACAAAAGTCACAACAGAGTAGTAATAATGGGTGATTTCAATTACCCCGGTATCGACTGGGTCAGTGTCACGGCAGGACAAGCTAAAGAGATAAAGTTTCTAGATGGAATAAATGACTGCTTCTTGGAGCAGCTGGTTCATGAACCGACCAGAGGGGAAGCCATACTGGACCTAATCCTTAGTGGAACGCCAGATCTGGTGCAAGAAATAAGGGTGTTGGGACCACTTGGCAATAGTGATCATAGTATGATCATGTTTGATTTAATTAGTGGAGGACAGATAGTAAAGGAATCCACAGTATTACCTTTTAACTTTCAAAAGGGAGACTATGATAGAATGAGGAATATAGTTAGGAAAAAACTAAAAGGAGCGGTTCCAAAGGTTAAAGACTTACAGCAAGCTTGGGTGTTATTTAAAAATACTATCCTCGAAGCCCAGACCAGCTGTATTCCACGCATTTATTTATTTATTTAGACAGTTTTGTATACCGCCTTATCCTTCAATCAAAGCGGTCACAACACAATTGGGGGATACATTTAACACGCGGGGATATGAGACACATACACTAATACTTACAGGGAACATGGGCTATGGAGGGTTAAGTGGCTTGCCCAAGACCACAAGGAGCATCTGTGGGACTAGAAACCCCAGTCCTTCCGGCCCAAGGTTGCTGTCCTCTAGTGGGATTTGAACCCCCGACCTTCCGGCCTGAAGTACCTTGCCCCAACCACTAGGCTACTCCTCCCTAGGAAGAAAGTCCAAAAAACTGCCAGCGTGGTTTAAAGGTGAGGTCAGAGAGGCTGTTGCTGCCAAAAAAGCAACCTTCAGGAAATGGAAAAAAGAGCCAAATGATGAAAACTGGAAACATCACAAGCACTGGCAAGTTAAATGCAAAGCATTGATAAGGCAGGCAAAGCGGGAATTTGAGAAGAAACTTGCTACAGAAGCAAAAACACGAAATAAAGACTTTTTCAAGTACATTCGTAGCAAAAGGCCTGTGAGAGACTCAATTGGACCGTTAGATGATAGAGGGGTAAAAGGGGCAGTAAGAGGAGACAAGGCTATAGCAGAGAGACTGAATGAATTCTTTGCTTCGGTCTTTACTGAGGAAGATGTAGGGATGTTACCCATGACTGAAGTGGTATTTAAAGGTGATACTGCAGAGGAATTGAGAGAAATATCACTACACCGGGAAGATATATTACAACTATTTGATAAACTGAATAGTAGCAAATCACCTGGACCGGATGGTATACATCCCAGAGTGTTGAAAGAACTGAAATATGAAATTGCAGACCTGCTATTGGTAATCTGTGAACTTTCATTAAAATCATCTGTAATACCTGAAGATTGGAGGGTCGCCAACGTAACACCAATTTTTAAAAAAGGTTCCAGGGGTGACCCGGGAAATTACAGACCGGTGAGCCTGACATCAGTACCGGGGGAAAATGGTAGAAACCATCATAAAGAACAAAATTACACAACATGTAGATAGTCATGGCCTAATGGGAGACAGCCAACATGGCTTTAGACAAGGAAGATCTTGTCTTACTAATCTGATATGTTTCTTTGAAGGTGTGCATAAACAGGTAGACAAAGGTGAGTCGGTTGATATAGTGTATCTGGACTTCCAGAAAGCTTTTGACAAGGTCCCCCATCAGAGACTTTTGGCAAAACTAAAAAGTCATGGGATAGGAGGCAGTGTACTATTGTGGATCGGGAACTGGTTAAAAGATAGAAAGCAGAGGGTAGGGCTAAATGGCCAATATTCCCAATGGAAAAAAGTGAATAGTGGAGTACCCCAGGGATCTGTACTGGGTCCGCTACTTTTTGACATATTCATAGATGACCTGGAAAAGGGAATAACTAGTCAGGTTATCAAATTTGCAGATGACACAAAACTGTTTAAAGTTGTTAAAACCCAAGAGGATTGTGGAAAACTGCAGGAGGATCTGGATAAATTGGAAGACTGGGCATCCAAATGGCAGATGAAATTTAATGTGGACAAATGCAAAGTTATGCACCTAGGAAAGAACAACCCACACTATAGTTACACGATGCAAGGCTCCACATTAGAAACCACCACCCAGGAAAAGGACTTAGGAGTCATCGTGGATAACATGTTAAAACCCTCCGCCCAGTGTGCAGCGGCGGCCAAGAAAGCAAATAGAATGCTAGGTATCATAAAGAAAGGGATGGAGAATAAAACAAAGGATATTATAATGCCTCTGTATCGCTCCATGGTACGACCGCACCTTGAATATTGTGTGCAATTCTGGTCGCCGTATCTTAAAAAGGACATAGCGTTATTAGAAAAAGTACAGAGAAGAGCCACCAAATTGGTGAAGGGGATGGAAGGCTACTCCTATGAAGAGAGGCTAAAAAGGTTAGGGCTCTTTAACCTGGAAAAGAGACGGCTGAGAGGAGATATGATAGAGGTCTATAAATTAATGAATGGAGTGGAACGGATAAACGTGGATCAATTGTTTACGCTAGCAGAATATAGAAAGACTAGGGGACATGTAATGAAACTACAGGGTAAACTATTTAAGACAAATAAGAGAAAATTTTTTCACTCAACGTGTAATCAAACTCTGGAATCTGTTACCGGAGGATGTAGTAAGGGCTGTTAGTATAGCTGGGTTTAAAAAAGGTTTGGACAAGTTCCTGGAGGAAAGGTCCATAAACCACTATTAAAAAGGGACCCAGGATATCAATGCTTGACCCAGTACAAGCATTGTGGAACCTGTGGTCTTTTGGGGATATTGCTAGGTGCGTAGGACCTAGATTGGCCACTGTTGGAAACAGGATACTGGGCTTGATGGACCGCGGTCTGACCCAGTATGGCATGTCTTATGTTCTTATGTTCTTATCTCTTAGCCGAAGGAAATCCCTTCGATCATTCTGCTTCACATACATAAAGACCAGTCAATCGAGCTGTTTAAACCATACGGTTTAACCGTATTCAACTTAAAAATCCAACGCTGTTCTGCCCGGATTAAAAGCTGCTCTCTTGGGCTTCCTCCTCCACTAGCCACAATTTGATCTATGGCAAAGCAGCCCAAATGCTCAAAACAGTGGTTCTCCTGAAGGCAATGCTGTACCAAAGGAGCTTCCAACACCCGACGGTTTAATCTACTGCGGTGCTCTGCTAAGCGGAGCCGTAGTAATCTAGTAGTCTTGCCTATGTACATCAGCCCACACGGGCAACGGATCCCATAGACAACATTCGCTGATTGACACGTGGTGGCACTCCACAAATTGTAATGCACCCCTCGATATTCAAAATCCTCCACTTCCAACATTACTGCACACAAACTGCATGAGCCACAGCGTCTATGCCCTGGGGTAGATACCTCCACTCCACCTTCCTCCAATGGGCGGATTCTCGAGGGACTCAGCTGTTCCTTAAAATTTTGTCCCCTACTCTATACACAACAAATCTTATCAGTCAATCCCGGGATTGTGCGCAAAATGTTGCTGTGTGTTTTTAATATTCTCTGAATCGGACCACTCAAAGGGGAAAACCGGGTGATAAAATGAACCCTCTCATTATGCAACTTTTTCCGAGTAGAAGGTGCTTGACCCGAAGACGACAATAACAACCAACGGTCATTATATAGGGCTCTAGTGTAGGCTCGGCGTACGACCGGCTCTGGGTACCCCCTGGATATGAAATTCCTCATGAATTGTTTAGATTTATGTCGATAATCAGCCACTTCCGAACAGTTTCGGTGATATCGGAGAAACTGAGAAAAAGGTAACCCCTCTTTTAGCATCCTGGGGTGAGCACTGGAAAAATATAAAAAGGTATTTCGGTCAGTGGGTTTCTGAAAAACGGAAGTACTCCAGGTCCTTACCCCCCGTGTGATTTCCACATCCCATTCCAGTTTTTTGGATGTATTTAGAGTGACAGTGTGCACATGTTTTGCAATTCGTTGGGAGTATTTATATTTATATTTTTATGAAACAGTAAGAAAAAGAAAACAAATTATAAGTTAATAAAAAAAGAAAAAAAGAAGAAAAGAGAAATTTCCCATCAGCCCCTGCGGGCTTAACAGAGACGCGAGGGAGACACTCTCCCTTCGCGTATCTGCAAGCCGGCAGAGAGGGGCTCAGCCACGCCGGGAGAGTTCCGCCGGGCAGAGGGAGCCCCGCGGGACACTCCATGCCACCGCCGCGGTAGCGGCCAGCTTTTTTTTTTTAAATCCAATTAAGAAAAAGCAGAATGTTCTTTGCGCGGGGCCCCCCGAAACGTGGGGCCCTGTGCAAAAAACATTCTTGCTCAATGGACGGGCCGGCCCTGTTTGCAGCTTTAGAAGAAGAGGGACTGACTCAACCATTAGGCAAGACTAGGCAGTCACCTAGGGCAGGAGATTTTGAGGGGCTGCAAAGAGCAGCAGCAGTCAAAGCAAAACACTAGATTCTGGCAGCTGGACAAATTCAAAGAGCCCTCAACACATTATATTACCTGCAGGATGAGAGGACTCTCGCATGCAATGTAAAATAGAATATTTCAAAGTATCATCTGAAAGGAAGGAGAAGCTCAGGCTGCTTAAAGTAGATGCCTTGATTATGCCATTAACAAAGAAGATGACTATTCTTGTTGGGAGTGGTGACAAAGGACTGGAGAGAGACTCATGTGGTGCCTTTACACAAAAGCGGAAGTAAGAATGTGGTTGAAAACTACAGGCCGGTTAGTTTAACTTTGGTGGTGAGTAAATTATTGGAAACGCTGCTGAAAGAGAAAATAGTGAGGTTTCTTGAGTCCAGCAGATTACGGGATCCAAGGCAGCATGGATTTAACAGAGGCAGGTCTTGTCAGACAAATCTGATTTCTTTGACTGGGAGACCAGTGAGTTGGACCGAGGGAGAGCACTAGATGTGGTGTATTTAGATTTCGATAAAGCCTTTGATACCGTTCCTCACAGGTGACTTATAAACAAACTGAGCACCCTAGGGATGAACTCTAAAGTTACTGCTTGTGTTAGAAATTGGTTGAGTGGGAGGTGACAAAGGATACATGTAAATGGAGCTCACTCTGTGGAGAAGGAGGTTACCAGTGGTGTGCCCCAGGGATCAGTCCTTGGTCCAATTCTTTTTAACATCTTTGTTAGTGATATAATGGAAAGGCTGTTGGGTAAGGTTTGCCTCTTTGTGGATGATACCAAAATCTGCAATAGAGTAGACACCCAGGAAGGAGTAGATAACATGAAGAGGAATCTAACTAAGCTTGAAGAGTAGTCTAGAATTTGGCAGCTGAAATTTAATGTTAAAAAATGCAAGGTCATGCATTTGGGCTGCAGCAATCCAAGGGAGCAATATAGTATAGGGGGTAAAGTATTTTGTCCACTAAAGAAGAGCGGGACCTAGGCGTGATTGTGTCTGATGATCTTAAAATAGCTAAACAAGTAGAAAAGGTGATGGCAAAAGCCAGAAGAATGCTTGGGTGCGTAGGGAGAGGAATGGCCAGCAGAAGAAGAGAGGTGATAGTGCCTCTGTATTAGTCTTTGGTGCGACCTCATTGGGAGTATTGTGTGCAATTCTTTAGACCGCACCTTAACCTAGAAATAGGTAGTAGTCAGTGCATAGGTTGGCTACTAAAATGGTTAGTGGTCTTCATTATGAAGCATATAAGGACAGACTTAAATTGTTACTATGTGTACACAGAGTAAAGGCAGGATAGGGACGATATGATAGAGACATTTAAATACCTCCATGGCATAAATGCACAGGAGGGTCTCTTTCAATTGAAGGCATGCTCTACTATGAGGGGACATAGGATGAGGGTAAAAGGGGATAGACTCAGGAGTAATATGCGGAAATATTTCTTTACAGAAAGAGTGGTAGATGCATGGAATCGTGTCCCAGTGGAGGTGATAGAGACGAGGACAGTATCTGAAGTCAAAGAAGCATGGGACAAACAGAAAATCTCTAAAGGAAAACAGGGGACTATTGTAGTTGATATGGAAGGGCAGACTACATAGGCCATCATGTTTCTATGTATTATAGTGTGGGAGTGTCACAGTGCACTCTGGGAGCTGTAAGTGTGAGTTTTCCACCTAACATGACAGCCATGAACCTCACTTCTTAGCCAGGGTATGTGGAATATGACCTCAGTCTCTCAAACGTGCTGCTAATGCCTGTTGTAGTACTTGCATCATGCAAAAGAGAGCCTCCTGCTGGAGTTCATAAGATACATACATATATACATACATACAACCTTCTCCTTGATACACTGTCCTTGTTTGGCTTCAAGGGCTCTGTACTATCCTGGTTCTCCTCCTATCTCTCCCATCGCTCCTTCAGTGTGTGTTCCGTTGGCTCCTCCTCCTCCGCTACCCCACTCTCAGTTGGTGTACCCCAGGGATCTGTCTTGGGTCCGCTCCTTTTCTCTCTCTATACCCATTCCCTTGGTGCCCTTATCTCTTTCCATGGCTTTCGATACCACCTCATATGCTGATGAGTCCCAAATCTACCTCTCTACACCTGAACTCTCTCTGGCAATCCAGTCCCGGATCTCTGCCTGCCTTTCTGACATTGCTACCTGGATGTCTCACCGCCGCTTGAAATTGAACATGGCCAAGACTGAGCGTCTCATCTTTCCCTCAAAACCTCCTCTGCTCTTCCTCCTTTCTCATTCTCTGTGGATAATTTTGTAGTCCTTCCTGCTTCTTAGGCCCACAATCTGGGGGTCATCTTTGACTCCTCTCTCTCCTTCCCCACACACATCTATCTCATAGCTAAGATCTGACGTTTCTTTCTCTACAACATTAGCAAAATCTGCCCTTTCCTTTCTGAACACACTACTAAAACCCTTATCCACTCCTTAATCACCTCCCGCCTTGACTACTGTAACCTACTCCTTGCTGGTCTGCCTTTGAGTCATCTCTCTCCCCTTCAATCTGTTCAACACTGCTGCACGACTAATCTTCTGCCAGCCTCGTCATGCCCAGATTACTCCTCTTCTCAAGTCACTTCACTGGCTCCCTATCCACTTCTGCATCCAGTTCAAACTTCTCCTGCTGACCTATAAATGTATTCACTCTGCAGCTCCTCAGTACCTTTCATCTCTTCTCTCTCTCCTTATAACCCCCCTCGGGAACTCTGTTCCTCTGGCAAACTGCTTTTATTTATACCCCGCTCTTACTGCTAACTCCAGACTTCACTCCTTTCACCTGGCTGCACCTTACACCTGGAACAAACTACCTGAGTCTGTATGCCAGGCACCCTCTCTGGCCCTCTTCAATTCCCGGGTGAAAACTCACCTCTTTGCTACTGCCTTTGGAGCGTGACTCACCTCATCTCCTTTTCTCTCCCTTGTTCTACCCTTGCCCACACCTTCCATGTTTGTATGTCTTGTCTTGACTAGATTGTAAGCTCTGATGAGCAGGGATTGTCTCTTACATGTCTGTGCTGTACAGCGCTGCGTACGACTGGTAGTGCTATATAAATGTTGAGTATTAGTAGTAGTAAGATATAACAGGCAAGAGTAGTTTATCAAGCTTGTTATGCCTAGTACAATGGGAAAGATTACTGTATCTTTCTGCCACATTTTCTTGGTCCCTGACTGCACTACTTGATACTTCAGGTTCATCTGCCTCTCCACACAATTCAGAGAAGAATCACTTAGAACAGACACCTCTATTATCAATGTCGTTTAGATATTATTCAAGACTACCAGTATTTATTTATTTATTTATCAGGTTTTCTATACCGCTCTATCCTTCAATCAGAGCGGTTTACAAAATAAAATAAGTTGTCTTATATCTACACAACAGTATATCTAACACTTAATTTCAGTGTACATTGGATTGAAAGGAGATATAAGGTGTACTTGGAGGGAGGGAGGGGACACTGGAAGGGATATTTCAGGGAGGGAGGGAGAGAGCTATTTACATTGAGAGGTCTTTGTGAGGGAGGGGGAATGTAGGGAGGGGAGAGAGGGGTTCAAGGGTGCTTATTTACAAATGGGAGAGTTATATATAGCAAGGGAGAAAGCTAGTGTATGGGCTTTACTGAAGAGAGCATGGACTATGTGAAGGTCCCTTAGTAATCAGTGAATGGGAAGGTCTTCAGCCTTCACATCAGTAGTAGTCCTGATGTCCTGGGGGAGTGAGTTCATAGGGAGGGTTCTGCAAGAGATAGAGCCCTCTTGGATGTCGAGTTCATTGATTTGCAGTATGAGGCCGGTGTCTGGATGATGTCCATCATTGGTCTACGTCTTGGCCTAGTGTCATTTTTTGTCTTGATCAAGTCCCTGAGGGTATTCGGCGCCAGATTACACTGGATTTTGAAAAGGATGGGGGCTGTTTTGAATTTGATTCTGAGCATGATAGGTAGCCAGCGTAGTTGGCTCAGGACAGGGGTGATGTGTAGGTGTCTTACAGAGCCTGTGAGGATACGTGCAGCTCTATTATGTAAAGGGTGAATAGCCTACGCAGGTAATACAAGGAAAATGGAGTTGCAGTAATCTAGTAAGGGTGTTATTATTGCTTGACATACTGTCCTGAAATGGTCTTGGCTTAGTATAGATTTTAGCCTTCGAATGATTGCCAGTTTGTGGTATGCGTTCTTTGTAGTTTTGGCAATGTGGAAATGGAAGTTTAGATTCTTATCTAGAATTATTCCCAGGTACCTTATCTCCTCTTTGACAGTAATGGTCTCATTGATAAGGTCAATGTGCTGAGGAGGAGTGAAATTGTGTTGCGTGTGATGAACAGAGCTTCGGTTTTCTTGTAGTTGATCCTGAGGTTGTTGTTGGATAGCCATAGGGATAAATCACGGAGGCAGTTAGTTATAGGTGCATAGTCAGGCTTATCTAAGTCAATTTGGGGGTAGATCATGATGTCATTGGTATATAGTGCGTATTGGATGCTGTGTTGCGTTATGACTTCACAGATGGGTTGGATGTAGAGGTTAAAGAGTAGGGCGGATAACGAGGATCCTTGAGGTACTCCTTGTTTTAATGGAAATGGAGATGAAGAGGTATTCTCCCCAGTGTGAGTTCCAAGATGCCTCACTAGTCTTCATTTTGTGCAGAAATATCTCCCACATTCCATACAACTAAAGGTCTCTCCCCATTGTGGGTTTTATGATGTGTCACTAGCTCTGAGTTCCATGGAAACATTTCCTACTTTCAATACAACTAAAGGTTTCTCCCCTGTGTGGGTTCTATGATGCCGCACTAGATTTGCTTTCCTGGGGAAACATTTCACACATTCAGTACAACTAAAAGGTTTCTCCCCTGTGTGGGTTCTATGATGCTGCACTAGATTTGCTTTCATGAGGAAACATTTCCCACATTCAGTACAACTAAAAGGTTTCTCCCCTGTGTGGGTTTTATGATGCTGCACTAGTTCTACTTTTCTGGGGAAGCATTTCCCACATTCAGTACAACTAAAAGGTTTCTCCCCTGTGTGGGTTCTATGATGCAGCACTAGTTCTACTTTTCTGGGGAAGAATTTCCCACATTCAGTACAACTAAAAGGTTTCTCCTCTGTGTGGGTTCTCTCATGCCGCACTAGATGTGCTGTTGTGAGGAAACATTTCCCACATTCAGTACAACTAAAGGGTTTCTCCCCTGTGTGGGTTCTATGATGTTGCACTAGATCTGCTTTCCTGAGGAAACATTTCCCACATTCAGTACAACTAAAAGGTTTCTCCCCTGTGTGGGTTCTATGATGCAGCACTAGTTCTACTTTTCTGGGGAAGCATTTCCCACATTCAGTACAACTAAAAGGTTTCTCTCCTGTGTGGGTTCTATGATGCTGCACTAGATTTGCTTTCCTGGGGAAACATTTCCCACATTCAGTACAACTAAAAGGTTTCTCCCCTGTGTGGGTTCTCTCATGCTGCACTAGATGTGCTTTTGTGAGGAAATATTTCCCACATTCAGTACAACTAAAAGATTTCTCCCCTGTGTGGGTTTTATGATGCTGCACTAGATTTATTTTCGTGAGGAAACATTTCCCACATTCAGTACAACTAAAAGGTTTCTCCCCTGTGTGGGTTCTCTCATGCCGCACTAGATGTGCTTTTCTGAGGAAACATTTCCCACATTCAGTACAACTAAAAGATTTCTCCCCTGTGTGGGTTTTATCATGCTGCACTAGATTTATTTTCGTGAGGAAACATTTCCCACATTCAATACAACTAAAAGGTTTCTCCCCTGTGTGGGTTTTATGATGCTGCACTAGATCTGCTTTCCTGAGGAAACATTTCCCACATTCAGTACAACTAAAAGGTTTCTCCCCTGAGTGGGTTCTATGATGCTTCACTAGATCTGCTTTCCTGAGGAAACATTTCCCACATTCAGTACAACTAAAAGGTTTCTCCCCTGTGTGGGTTCTAAGATGCTCCACAAGTTGTGCGTTTATGAGGAAAGATTTCTCACACTCAGTGCAGTGAAATATTTTCTCACTCCTGAGGATTTTCTGGTGCATTGTTACGGATTTCTTAAGAGCGAAATTTCTTCCACATTTAGGACTTTTAAAAGATGTAGAAGGCCTCTCTGTTGGGGTAGTTCCCTCTGCTGTTTGGGGTTCCAGGTGGCTTCTTATGCAGTCGCTATGATTGAAACCGTTCTCACACTCTGTACGTGGAAAATGTCTCTCTTGCGTGTGAGAGTTTAGGTGGAGTGCTGGGTGCACCTTGTGTGTGAAAGAGTTTCCCCATTCTTCTCTCTTCTCCTCTCTCTTCTTTTCCTGTGTGACCCCGTCACCTGCTGGACATTAAAAGAAGGCACTAATCACACGTTGGGACTACAAAGGTATTTCTGGGTCTCCTGATCGCAATATCCCTGCTCCGGACTTTTCCCACATCTCTTAAATTATTTTAGTTCATTTCATGATATCTTGATGACCCATCTTTCATATAAAATAGCAAAGCAATTTGCATTAAATAATTACAATTTACTCTCCAGTATTCAAGGCACCTCCTATATGTAAACAAAGAAATATGACAGCAGATAAAGACCATATGGCCTATCCCTTCTGCTCCTCCATACCATCTTTGACTCTACTCTCTCTTTCTTTGCAGCATCCTAAAGCTAGCTAAAACCTGTCGCTTCTTTCTCTATAACATCAGAAACATTTGTCCCTTCCTTTTTACACACACTACCGAGACCCTTATCCACTACTACTGAACGTTTGTATAATGCTATAAGACATACGCAGCGCTGCACAGACATATGCAAAAGACAGTCCCTGCTCTTCAGAGCTTAAATCTAGTCAGGACAAACACAGTAGCTGTAGACATGGGATACAGCTAGGGGGAATGGTTAGGAAACACAAAGGAGATCAGGCGACTCAACCTACAAAAGCGGCAGAGAAGAAGTGAGTTTTGAGCCTTAATTTGAGAAGAGCCACAGAAGGCATCTGAAATGTAGACTTAGGTAGTTTATTCCAGGCATAAGGAGTAGCAAGGTGAAAGAAGCAAAGTTTGGAGTTAGCAATTTTGAAGAGAAGGGCACAGATAGAAGAGGTTTGCAAGAGGAGCGGAGATCAAGGTAGTGAGGAGCTGCAGAGTGAATGCTCTTATAGGTCAGCAGGAGTAGTAGTTTGGCAATGAAGTGACTTGAGAAGAGGGGTAATATGAGCATGATGAGGCAGGTGGAAGATTAGCCACGCAGCAGAGTGCTGAAGAGATTGAAGGGGAGAGAGATGATTTTAAGGACCAGCAAGGAGCAAGTTACAGTACTCTAGATGGCAGATGACAAGTGTTTTATTATCCACAGAGACTGAGAAAAGAGGTAGGGGAGATGAGGGTTAGAGGGAAAATAGGAAGCTCAGTTTTGGCCATGTCCAATTTCAAGTGGCGGTGAGACATTCAAGCAGCAATGTCAGAAAGGCAGTCAGAGATCCTGGCCTGGATTGCCAGAGAGATTTCAGGTGTAGAGAGGTAGATCTGGGAGTCATCAGTGTAAAGATGGTACTGAAAGCCTTGGGAAGAGATTAGTGCACCAAAGGAATGGGTATAGAGAGAGGAAAGGAGTGTGCCCAAGACAGATCCTTGGGGTACAGCAAGTGAGAGCGGGATAGCAGCAGAGGAGGATCCACCAGAACAAACACTGAAAGAGCGATGGGAGAGATAAGAGGAGAACCAGGACAGTACAGATCCCTTAAAACCAAGCGAGGACAAGGTATTGAGGAGTCGCAGTAGTAATACTTTGGCGGAAAGATGGGAGAGAGGAGATATGACAGAGATGTTTAAATATCTCCATGGCATAAATGCTCAGGAGGAGAGCCTCTTTCATTGAAAGCAAGCTCTGCAATGAGCGGACAATTTATTTTATTTATTTATTTAACAAGCTTGTTATACCTCCTTCTCATACAATCAAAGCAGTTTACATTAAAATAAACATTTCAGAGAACTCAATGTGTAAACTTAGGAAGGGGAGACGTGCAGGGTTTGCAAAGAAGCAAAACATATACATTGCAATATATGTACAAGAGTTAGATATTCTTTTAGGCATGCCAGATGAGGGGCAAGAACTAGGTATTGTCTCTGAAGTGATCAGTGAAAAGGAAGGTTTTGAGATGTTTTATGAAGTCCTTTAAGTCCTTGGTTGTCCTGATCTTCTCTAGGAGAGAATTCCAGATGGCGAGTGCCGTTAATGAAAGAGTCCTCTTCGTTGGTTTAAGAACTAGGAGTTGACATGGTGTCTCTGGTGCTCTGTCTCTTAGGTCTGCTGTTTAGTTTTGTGCATATCATTTTCTGTAAAATTCCAGCTGATGTGTTGTTTCTTATCTTGAAGATAGTCAAGGCAGTTTAGTATCTGGCACGTGAGGTAATTGGTAGCCAATGAAGCTGATATAAGAGCGGTGCTATGTGATCATGTTTGGCGGATCCTGTGATGATGTGGGCAGCCTTGTTCTGGGCTAATTGCAAGGAATGAGTGGTTTGAGTTGGAAGACCTCGAAAAAGGGCGTTACAATAATCTAGCATAGGGATTATAACTGCTTGACAGAGCATGCAGAAGTGATCCAGACTGAGGAGGGGTTTTAGTCTTTGGATAATAGTGAGCTTTTGGAATGCATTCCTGGAGGTTCTGTTGATGTGGAGTTGTAAGTTTAGAAAGTGATCAAGGCTTGTCAGGATGGAAAGGGGAATAGACCATGATGTCATCTGCATAAATGGCATAGTTAATTTTGTGCTGCTTGAAGATGCTACACACTGGTTGTAAGTAGGAAGGGCAGGCAGGGAAGACCCTTGCAGGACTCCCTATGTTGTGTTGAATGGAGTTGAGGTGTTTTAATAAACGTTGACATTTTGTTGTCTGTCAGTGAGGTAGGATTGGAACCAGTTGAAGGTTGTGCTGTGAAGTCCAATGTTAGTTGGTTTAAGAAGATGCTGTGTGATACAATGTCGAAAGCCAAGGAGATGGCAATAAAGACGAGTAGGAATCCAGTTTTATGTTGTGTATTCTTCTTAGGAGTATGTTGAACAGATGTATGAGGAGGGTCTCAACACTATGGTTAGGACAAAATTCATGTTGGTGTGGATCCAGAGGAGCATACAGGTCAATATGGTCTTGCAGTTGTCTCTGCACCACCTTTTCAATTATTTTGGATAGAAAGGGCAGATTGCAAATAGGATCAGAGCTGTTGCTGAGTTGTTGTTTTTTGGATGAGTTGGATGTTAATTTGTTTGAGAGCAGGGGGCATGTATCCTTGAGATAGGGATGAGCTTATGGTGTTGTGGATACAGTTTACAACTTTGTCCTTGAATTATTTGATCCACATGACCGGGCAAGGGTCCGAGGGCACGGTAGTGGTGTTTAAGGCAGCAATGGTGTGGAATATTTGCTCCGTAGATCAGTACAATTTGTGTTTGACATTGGGTTCTGCCTGGCTGAACTACGATGTCAAGTTCAGGCAGAGCATGGCAGAAGACCCAACCATGACCTGGCAGCACAGGATCGTGGATCTATGGCTGGAAGAAATGGCTCCCAACCGACCATGGACTCAGGAAGTGACCTCGCAGTCCTTTCAGGCGCCTCAATGGCGGCAGAACCCCCAGCAAGCCGGTCGCAAGGAGTGCCGGCAATACAATGCAGGGAGCTGCACATGGCGGCCGTGTAAATTCAGGCATGCATGTTCCAGCTGTGGGGGGAATCACCCCGCCACCTCATGCCGAGTTGGTAGGGATACCAAGACATTCCGGCCAATGCTGCCGAGAGGGATCGATGGGCATGGCCCCAACCCCCATCAGGCTTGACCGTATGCGGGCTTGGTTGAGGTCCTACCCCCGAAAAGACAAGGGTCTCAATATCGCGAATGGCTTTGCTCATGGATTCCAGATTCCAGCCTCAGTCACACCACAGGGGCAGGTAATCTGCAACTCACCGTCAGTTAAAAAATTTGCATGGGTGGTACAGCAAAAAATATTGAAGGAAATAGAGCTAGGAAGGGTGGCTGGCCCTTTTGCTTGCAGACCCCTCCCGAACTTGGTACTGTCCCCGTTGGGAATAGTTCCCAAAAAGGAGCCAGAAAAGTTTCGTCTAATCCACAACCAATCTTACCCAGAAGGGAGTTCAGTCAACGACCACATCGACCCAGCCCTATGTTCTGTAAGATACTCGACGATTGATCAGGCCGTGGGCATCATACGGAAATTGGGGCAGCAGGCGAAACTGGCCAAGGCGGATATCGAATCAGCCTTTCGACTACTCCCGGTTCACCCTGAGTCATTCTCACTACTGGGCTTCTCTTTCAATGGGGAATATTACTATGACAAATGTTTGCCCATGGGATGCTCCATATCATGCGCATACTTCGAGCAGTTCAGTACATTTGTACATTGGGTTGTAGAAGACATTGCGGGGCACAACACCGTCGTACACTACCTGGACGACTTCCTATTCATCGGAAACGGGGGAGGAGACTGTTAAAGGATCCTCTGCGTGTTTGAGCACATTGCCCAGCACTTTGGGATTCCCCTGGCGAAGGAAAAGACCCGTGGACCCACGGGGAACATCACATTCTTGGGCATAGAGCTCGATGTAACAGCACAACGGTCTCGGCTGCCCGACGACAAAATCAACAGGCTGCGAGCTGCCGTACGCGAAATTCAGGGGCGGACGAAGGCAACGTTGGAGCAATTCCAATCATTGCTGGGTCTGCTGTGTTTCGCATGCAGGATCATGCCAATGGGACGGGTGTTCTGCCGTCACATGGCAATGGCTACGAGGGGGGTCAAAAAGAAACACCACAAGATTAGACTTACATAAGGCATTCGGGAAGACCTACGCATGTGGGAGCTCTTCCTGCAATCCTTCAATGGCCTGGCATTCTGGCAAGAGCTGCCAGTGCCGAGTGAGTCCCTGGACCTCTTCACTGACGCTGCGGGAGGGAGCGAGTTCGGAATATATTTCCGAGGCGCCTGGTGCTCGGAGAAATGGCCGTCCGAGTGGCAAGCTGAGGGTATCACTAAGGATATTACTTTCCTGGAGCTATTCCCCATAGCGGTGGCACTGTACATCTGGGCCCCTCAGCTAGGCAACAAGGCAATCATATTCCATACCGACAATGTAGCGGTGGTGTATGCCATAAACGGGAAGCGGGCTCAGACTCTGGGCCTCGTTGCACTCCTTAGGAACATAGTGTTAATATGCCTAAAGCATAACATAAATATCAGGGCGGAACACATTCCCGGGCAGCATAATAACATTGCTGATGCTCTCTCTCGTTCCAAGATCCCTCTCTTTCGATCGCTCGCTCCCGATGCCGATCCCGCCAAAATGGTTATCCCGCCACAGGTATGGGAACTTGGCCCACCGAAGTTTGGGAGCTTGTTATGAGCTCCCTATCCGAGCGGACAAGACGGAAATACCTGGCGGCCTGGGTGAAATTTCAAGCCTTCTGCGGAGGAACTGGGCTCAAGGACGACGGTCCAACAACGGAATCCATCCTGCAGTGGATCCTGCACTCCAGGAATTGTGGAGTCAAGAGATCAACGGTACAAATGCATTTGGCCGCAATTACCTTCTTCACGAAGGTGATGGGTAAGACCAATCCAGGAGCGGACTTTGTTGTAACCAAGGTGATGAAGGGCTGGAAGACCGAACAGCCCCGCACAACAGACTGGTGACGCCCTATAACACACGAAATATTGCAGAGACTGATAGCGATCACGGGCCGGATATGCTTCGACAGCTTTGAGACCCGGCTATTCAGATGTGCATTTTCATGGGCATTTTTTGGAGCATTCAGAATAGGTGAACTTGTAGCCTCAGCGAGCCGCAAATCTGCCGAAGGTGGGATCCGGGAGAGAGATGTCAGCCTGCAGGATGGAAAACTCATACTGCATATACGTAAGTCAAAAACGGACACCAAAGCAAAAGGCGCACGGATAGTGCTAGCCCCGCTACCGGGGGACCCATCCTGCCCAGTAGCAACCTTCAATGAATACAAGCAGATACGCCCCGTAGGGGCGGAGCAATGGCTGGTCCACTCAAATGGAACCCCCCTCTCATGGTTCCAGTTTGCTAGGGTATTGAAGTTGACACTTGAAGCAGCGGGTTTGGAAGCGTGCTTTTACGGCACCCATTCATTCCGCATAGGGGCCGCTTCCACGGCGGCCAGCATAGGTATGACGAGGGAGCAGATCATGAACATCGGGAGATGGCGCTCCGAGAGATACAAACTATACGTACGCCTGGTTTGACGTCGGGCGTGGGGCGGCCCACTTGTTAAGTTAAGGTTTATATAAACAAAAAAAAAGAAAAAAAAAATTTGGTGTACTTAAAGGAAATTTCAAAGGGGAGGAGAAGTCGGTTGTATGCACTATAGATTGCTGTGTTTAAATATATGACATGGACCTGTCACTGGTACCTTTGTATTCCTGCACTCTCATTGTAATCCTAACAAGCTGTGTTGGTTTCTTGATAATAACAACATATAGGTGCCAATCCCCATTGCGAGGCATGGATCTGCGGCCATTCGTTTGTTCATTGGGCTGAAAAGAGATCGAGACGAAGACCGCAGGGGCATAATCTGGGCTTCCCTAAGGAGCAGCTAGCAGTGAGATGGATGGGTCGTCGTGGTATGGTGTGAGACCAGCTGATGCCAGTCCTCTTACAGTTGAAGAGGGCGGGCGGACAGCCATGGGGCAATGGTGGTGCACCTTGGCGGTAATGACCTGACGGGTATGCGCAGCGTCGAACTCACTAAGAAGATGCACAGGGACATGCTGACGCTGACAGGTGCCTTTCCAGGAACATTACTAGTTTGGTCACACATCATACCACGGCGAGTGTGGAAGGGTGAGTGGTCGCATCACGCAGTGGAGAGGACAAGGAGAAAAGTGAATAGATGGATGGCCCAGTTCATGGAGTCAATCGGAGGATACGGCATCGTCCACGACTTGATAGACGAGAACTGCCCCGGATTGTATCGCACGGATGGGATACATCTATTTATTTATTTATTTATTTATGCTTATTTCTATACCGCTTTTTCCAAAGATCAAAGGCGGTTTACAGGTAACATTTAGTGAATATGGTTTTACATAGAACATCGTTTTTTTCATAACTATGTACAGTTAACATGATAAACGATAACATGGAACATTGTTACAGAACTAAATACAGTTTAACATGGATTATTGTTACAGAACTATATACATTTTAACATTAGCTAGTAATGCTTTGTCTATTTACATTGATTCTTTGTTAAATTAAGCTTTGTTTCTTAAATGTAGTGAGTGTTGAGGCTTGTTGAGCTGTAGTTAAGGAGGATTGTTATGGTTGTGTGGTGTGTTGGGTGGGATAGGATTCATTTAAATTTGTGAAGTGTTCTTTTAAATAGAAATGTCTTCAGTTCTTTTCGAAATGTTTGAAGATCTTTTATTTTGCGGAGTTCTAGCGGGAGTTTATTCCATAGGGTGGGGGCTGCATAAGAGAAGGCTCTTGAGCTTGTGGTCTTCTTTGTTTTCCGGATGGATTTTTTTATTTCTAGTGAGTAGGTTGCGTTTTGTCTGCGGGTTCTAATTTCTTTTGGAGCTTGAATCAGAGTGGTTAAATGTGAGGGTGAGATGCCGTTTGTTATTTTAAATGTGGTTAGGAGTATTTTGTATGTTATTCTACTATTTATGGGAAGCCAGTGTAGTTCGGCTAATACGGGAGTTATGTTGGTCAGCGAGGCGGGCTTGTGCTGTTACTCGAGCACAGATGTTTTGAGCTCTTTGGAGTAGGTTGGTGCTTGTAAGAGGGAGGCCAATAAGTATGCTATTGCAATAGTCGAAATGAGGAGTGATAAGTGTGCTGATGACAGATCTGAAGTCATGTGTGTCAAGTAGTGGTCTTAAGTGTTGGGTGATCCTAAGTTTATAGAATATGGTTTTCACTGTTTGTTTTATATGAGGAAGCATACTAAGTGTGTGGTCTATTATAATGCCTAGGTATTTTACTTCTTTTTTAACTGGGATTATTGTGTTGTTAATTGTTATAGTTTCAGGGAGATTAGTAGAGTCTGGTTTTCTTGATACTATCATTGCTTCAGTTTTTTTTTAGGTTGATGCTGAGATTATTGTTTTCTAACCAAGTATTTGCTTCACTGATACAGTCTAGTAATTTCTGGTATGTGGGATTATTTGTGTTTATCGGTAGGGTGAGCATGATATCGTCAGCATATATGTAGTGGTTTACTTTATATTTTTTAAATATATTTGTGATGGGTTGAAGATACAGGTTGAAAAGAAGGGCAGATAGTGCCGAGCCTTGTGGGATACCTTGTCCTTGTGTGAAGGGCTCTGAGGTGGTTTGTCCTAATTTAACGCGTATCGATCTGTTTGTGATATATGATATGAACCATTGCAGAATTGTTCCACCTATTCCTAGGTTTAGGAGTCTATTAATGAGTGTGTTGTGGTGTACATTGTCAAAGGCTCCAGTTATATCAATGAATATGAGGATGTATCCTTGGTTGTGTGAGTCAGTGCCTTTGATGAGGTCGTTCATAAGTGTTATTAGTAGGGTCTCGACTCCGTGGGATGGTCTGAAGCCGAATTGGTGTGAGTCAAGTGGAGAATGAGTGTCAATAAAGTCTTGTAGTTGTATCTGTATTATTTTTTCTATTATTTTGGCAATAAATGGTATGCTGGCTATTGGTCTGTAGGAGTTCGGGTCTTTCGGATTGAGTTTATTATTTTTTACTATTGGGCGTAAGGAGGTAAGTTTTAGTGCTTCAGGCATGATACCTTGTGATAGTGATTGGTTCACTATATTTAGTATATGGATAGCAAGATCAGCTTTGGTGTTCTTTATCCATGATACGGGGCATGGATCAAGGGGGTAGGTAGTGGGTTGTATCATTGATATTACATTGATCAGGTGTTTGTGATTAATGTTTTGGAAGGTTGTCCATGTATTTTTTGTTTCTATGTCTGTGAGCGTAGTTATGGTTGTGCTAGATGAATTATTTTTTAGTTTATTAGCAAAATGAGTTGCAAGGGTTTGTGCACTTATTGTTGTTTGTTCTGGTTCTGTTGTTTGGGTTTTTGTTAGTGCTTTTATAATTGTGAATAGTTCTCTTGGGCGGTTGACTGCCATGTTTATCATTTTTGTATGGTATTCTCTTTTTGATTTATTAATTGTGTCCTTGTATTTGTTGAGGAGATTCATGTATTGATCTTTATTATCGCTCGTTTTATCTTTCCGCCATCGTTTTTCTTGTTTTCTTAGTTGCTTTTTTAGGTTAGAAAGGTCTTTATTGAACCATTTTTCTGATTGTTTTTTTATGAATTGTTTTGGATTAGTTTGTTTGGGAGTGGCTGCTTCTTTTATTATTGAGTTCCATTGGTCTATTAAGGTGTTGACTTCTGTCGAGTTATTTGTGAAGTTGGGTAATACAGTATTTAGGAAGGTATCTTGTTAAAGTGGGCAAAACGGGATTTATAATGTGTTGGAGTTGTTTCAGTGTTGTTGTTAGGTAGTGAGTTTAGTGTGAAGGTTATTAAATGGTGATCTGACCATGGTACTTCTGTAATAAGGGGTGATGATTGGAGTTTATGTTTATTGAATGGTATGGGAATGAATACAAGGTCTAGTGTATTTCCTTTTATGTGAGTGGGAGTCTGTATGATTTGGTTGTAACCCATTTCTTTCATGGCATCCATAAAGTTGGAAGTGTGTTGTTGGTTGAGCGAAGGAAGGTTTAGGTCTCCTAATATGATAAGTGGTTTTTTCTGCGAAGCTGTACATGCAAGGTCTAGGATGGGCGTAAGATTTTTGTGGTCCGCTGAGGGGGGTCTGTAGATAAGAGATATTGCAAGGGTTTTATTCTCTATATTTATGATGTCCATACTGTCAATGTTATTCATACTTGTTAGTGAGTATTTGAGTTCTTTTTTTGTGATGATAAGGGCTCCGCCTCCCCTTTTTGCTTCTCGGTGGGAGTTGAATAGGTCGTACTGGTTCGTGTTAAGTTGATTTAGGAGGATTGAGTCTGTAGGTGAGAGCCATGTCTCCGTGATAAGAAGGATATCAGGTTTTTTATCAGTGATTATGTCATTTATTAGTGATATTTTATTTCGTATGGATCTTGCATTTATAAGAATGAATTTTTTGATGGTGTTTGAGTTAGGAATTCTGTTTGTAGGTTTATCTAGTTGGAGATTTATTTGTATTAATCTTGCATGTCTGGGGCATTTGGACGGTGAGTTTGGTTGAATGTATATGGGTATGGTTGAAGTGTGTTTTTGTGTGTGCTTTGAATGATGGGAATGGTATTGTATGGTGCATGAATAGGTTTGTATGCATGGATGTTGTGAACTAAGTGAATGGTTAGTATAATGATAAGAAGGTAAGATTGATACTTTGTGAGATCCATGATTCTTCAGGAGTGAGCTGTGAAATGTGCTGTAATATGACAGTGAAAGATTGCACAGTGTCTACAAATGATGTTACTGGTAGTAGAATATAGGTGTAAATCTATTGACAATAGATATTATGTTGTAGCAGTTGCTAGGTACTGAGAACAATAAACTATATGTTGAAAAACAGTTGTGATATGTGAGAAGATCGTGGGGTTACTGACTATAGTGATTAAGTTGCTGCAATCGCTAATTGCTGTGAACAGTTGCTATACAGTGAAAAATTGTCAGGTATGAGATAACAGTAAAAGATCAAAAACATCAAAGCTGTCAGGTATGAGATAACATTCTGAGAAGACAATTGTCAGTTATGAGAAAACAGTTACAAATAGTGGCTGCAAGTAAAAACAAATTGAAAGTACCTATAGTGTTACTGCTAACAGTAAATTATTGTGCTTCTGTCAACATTACTGAGAATAACATTATAGTGTTACTAACAGCGGTAATTATATTTCTACTGACAACAGTATTTGTAGTGTTCTTTGTGGGACTATTAACAACTATTGTTATAAACTAGATATTGATTTAGGGATGTCTTTCACGGTGTCCATTAATGTATCATATGTCTATGATATATGGTATACTTGCGATTGTTGAGATCGTTGGATCTATCAGATATTGGGATGGACGTATACCTCTGTGCAATACAAGACACGATCGAATGCTTGTGGCAGAAAACGCAGGTTGGCCACAGCAGGGTGGGGTAAAAGGGGAACTTCCCGGCAAGCGAGGGGTCGCAGCCGGGAAGGATTGGCGAAAGAGATAGGGACCCCATCCTTATTAGAGAGCACACAGCCCAGACAGGAGAAGGGGGAGCGGGGCACATGGGAACTCACGTGTCCCCCCAGAGTACAAAGAGGTGGAAGCAGCAACAGTGTATAGAAGACCTCCTGACGCTTTCACGGCCGGAGAGACGAACATACACTTTTATCTGCGTACCCCTGCGCATGCCTTTTGACGGGCCATGGGCAGAGGTAAATATGGACACTGCTGCAAAGAGTAAAAGGAGCCCTGAAAGGCCGGGGGGATAACTGCAACGCCCCTTGTCCACTGTCATGTTAGTTGGGACCGACAGCAGTGGGGAAATGGCTTTGACGGCCATGTTCCAGAATATCCCTGCCGGGAGTGGGCTGTGCCTCTCAGGGAGGGATGAGGCGAAGTGCCAAGTGAAGTGAAAATTATGATGTTCATGATGTAATGCTGTGCTAATGTTGTTATAAAGGTTTGACGTGATAATGTTGATGTTGTTAAGTTATGCTGTGGCCAACAGTTCTAATACTGTATTTTCCACTTGTTGTTGACAAATAAATAAAGACATCTTTTGAGGCAAGTCCGGATGCAGGGTAGTTATTTCGAGCAGGAACAAGGGGCTAGGGGGGGGAGGGGTAGCGACCCGCGGCTGTCATGCTGGTCCCCTGGCTGTGCAGTTGAGGTGTTGGAAGTGTTTAGCAGTGAAGTTCTTAAGGGTGGTTTGCTCTTGTTGATGAGGAAATCTGCAAAGATCTGGGGATGGATAGTGTCTTCTTTGTGGGATGGATTCTTCATGAAGGTGCGGACAATTTCAAATAGCTTTTGAGACTTGTTGCTAACTTTTAAGATAAGGTTTGTGTTGTATTCTCATTTGTGCTTGTTGATCAGATCATTGTAGTCTCTTTGCATTTTCTGGTATTGAAGAAGGGGGGCTTGTGACCAGTCATGATTCCGTTTTTGCTCTAGCTGCCAAATATTTTGTTTCTTTTCTCTTATTGCGTCAGAATACCACAGGGCAGATTTGGATCTTTATTCTCTGTTTCCAAGATTTGGGTGTAAGGAGGCTTCACTGCTGCATTGATGGTGGAGTTCCAGATTTTAATTGCCTCATCCATATCTGAAAAGTCCTGGGGGAGGCTAGGAAGGATATCTTTGAGGAATTGGTCTTGGTTATATCCTTTAAATCTTCTTTCATAGTGGGGTATTCTCTGTGATTTTCCTTGTTGGGGGAGGTCAGTCTTGAAGTGTATAGCATGGTGATCTGACCAGGGTATTGGTAGGGCAAGAGGGGTCGTTATGCTGTACTGTGAATGAATGATCTTTGGGATAAATATGAGGTCCAGAGTAGAGCCTGAACGGTGAGAGAGTACCTTGAGGATTTGGCAGAAGCTATGTGATTCCATTATCTTGTGAAAGTAGCTTCTCCTCTGCTAGGTGCGAAGCTCAGGTCTAGGTTGCCAAGTAGTATTAGCTTATGAGGTTGCCAAGCTGCTTAGCTTATGAGGTTGCCATGCTGCTTAGCTTATGAGGAGAGCTGACAAAACATATGGCTTCGAGGATGTTGGATGTATCATCCGCAGGAGCATTTGGGGCTCTGTAGGTAAGGTAAATGGCTAGATGTCTGTTTTCTATCATAATTAACTCACAGTGTTTGTGGATTACAGATTAGGATATTTTAAATTTAAGGCCAATTCGCACAAGGATAAGTACCCCACCACCTCTCTTATGGGTTTGCGGGCAGTTGAAGGCAGTATGAGATCGTGGAGTGATCTCAGATAGAATGACCTGGTCAGGGCTTTATAGCCAGGATTTGGTGATGCAGAGGATGTCAGTCTGGGTGATATAGAACATAGTCTATGATGGTGTTTGTCTTGTATCTGATGGGCCTAGCATTGTTTAGCCCAATGTTAATAGGAGTGATTAGAGTGTGCAGGTGTGGTCATAAGTTGTGTGAGTGTTGGTTTGAATTCTTATTAATCTGGGGGTTCATCTGTTGACATGCTTATGGGGATTCCTCCATATGTGTGGGTGGCAAGTGTAATGGGGAAGAGACATCCTTTGCCATGCAAACAGAGGAATCTGAGAGAAATAGGTCAGTTTCTGACAGGAAGGCAAAGCACATGACTCCCAGTTGCCAGGAGCAACATAAACAAACTCAGCCATGAGTGCAGCAGCCCCGCCCAGCTAGCAAACAATCCCCATCTCCTGAGCCTAATAGATTTCACCTGAGTAAGGGAAGGGCTAAGTTAGCTCCAAACCAGGCATATAAGAAATGCTCCTTAGAGTTTGAGAGAGAGCTTGGAGAGAGTGAGATTGAACAGAGTGAGCTTGGACAGAACCAGCGAGAGACGCAGAGTGAGAAACAGCTTCAGAGTAAGCTGAAGTCTGAGACCGAGCATCAGATTGAGAGAGAACAGCTGAAGCGTCAGTCTGGGAAGCAGACTGAGATTCAGAAGCAACGTGTGTTTCAGAGTGGAAGGAAGCACGAGAGAAAGCACGTGTGTGTGATTCAGAGGATTGTGAGTCTGGGAGTGAGTCTGATAGAGAACTAAAGAAGGTAACCAGCAGGAGTAACTGGAGAAGCAGAGCCCAGAAGTCCTGTGGAAAGAGCCCCAGGCAGGTGTCCTATTGGGACGTTAGACAGAGGGAAACGTTACCGGAGAAGCTATCCTGGAAGCACTTGCAAGCCCCAGGCAGTGAAAGGTATTCTTTGGAGGATATCTGCATGTCAGAGGAAGAGGGTGAAAAGCCAAAACCCAGAGGAAAACCTCTAAGGTTTAAACCCCTTGCTGACCAGGCTGTGCACAGACATTCCCCTGTCTCAAAGCCAGAAGGTAGGCTATCTAAATACTTTAAGGATAAAAGTATTTATAAGAAGTTCTCTTGTGAAAACCCTGAAGGGTGGGACTCTCCTCTCTGCTATTCTGATATATGTGGTAATACTGAATCCTATCTCACAGAGGGCTGGTTAGAGAAGCCCCGGGAACAGATAGAGGGTGGAAGTTTGAAAACGTTGCATAATAAACTGAAGCTTTACCTACCGGAAAATCAGCATGAGCCAATGCTGATTGACCCTGATATTGAGGAAGTATCAGATGACCAAATGGACTGTACTTTAATGATTATAGATGATATAACTTCTCTGTGCTGAGCCAGGTGATTCATGAAAGCCGTTTGAACTGGCAGTTAAAGAGCACAGGATTTTTCCTTTGTTGTGCAAAGTGCCTGTATGCTGTGAATACTGTGGAACTTTGGATTTTCTGTTGAGAAGCTGTTTTGTTCTTTACTTATTTTGTGCCAGAGTGTATGGCCTTTTTTGTCCTCAGTCTTTTGTGTTTAAGTCCGCCCGGAAGGGGAAATAAAAATCCTGTCATTGCCTATACCACTCATACCACAACTGCTTCTTATTGAAAGGGAAAAATACTACAACTCCCAAGAAGCAATGCATGCCTAAAGCATTGCTCAACTCATTCAATAAGGGTCCTCAGGTAGTACAACCCCGTACACTCAGGCTGCGGGCCGACTACTGGTGACAGGTTTGGCGTAGTTTTATGGATTTTTAAACACAGTACAAGGACATTATTAAGAAAAAGGATATCAGCTTTTAAAAAGGAAAAGGACATCACCTCTGGAAAAAGAAAAAGTTTGGCTACCCTGAAAAAAAAAAAAAGGAGGAAGACCCGGACTGGATGTCGGTTACAGCCTGACCTGGAGGAGTGAAAGACACCTTTCTCAGTGCAAGACTGCACCGTGCTCAGGTAAAAGTAGGTGGGCACGGGAGTAGATGGATTGGTGAGAAAGGGGGAATATCTGTACTATAGGAAGGAGGCAGAAAAGTTTTGTGCCGCACTTGGTGGACCCTGTTTTTTTGTTTCTACCCCTGCAGGTACAAAAGTCCGAGATGGATCCCCAGGAGGTCAAGAGCTGGATGGAGGCTCTATGGAAAACGCAGAGAGAGTTAGCGAGGATGATCCAGGAGAAGACTGTAGCAGCGATGAACGCGCAACAGCAGCCACTCCTCGAGCTATTGGAAGCTCTGGTCAAGAAAACCGTGGACAGAGAGGAAACTATTCCCTCAGTACAAGTGGGGGTAGGACTTCCTAACTGCTGTGCACTAGCACTGGGACAGCTTAAAACACATGATAATTTTGATGATTTTACCGATGCTTTCGAACGTATTGCAGAGGCAGCTAAGTGGCCGGTGGACCAGTGGGCTGTCAGGTTCGCTATGTCTCTGTCAGGCGAGGCATTAGCGGCCTACAAAACAATGCCCGTTGATCTAGCATCCAATTATCTAGATGTAAAAAATGCTGTGAGAGATAGGTTGGGGTTGACTCCCATGCATTATAAGCGCTTATTTAGAGAAGCTAGGCTTATGCCTAAGGAAACGCCAAAAGCTCTGTTTCAGAGGTTGAAGGGACTGGCGGTAAAGTGGCTTGCTCCTGAAAGGAGGACGGTGGATTCTTTAATGGACACTGTCATCCTGGAACAATATCTTGAAGCCGTGCCTCCCGAGGTAAAGGCTTTCCTAATGCTCCAAAAATGCCATTCCACTGAGGAAGCAGCTGACCTCACTGAACGGTACTTTGAGTCGGAGTTGGCCGGGACCTCTAGAGGAAATGTTTTAAAGGTGGCTGGCATTGATAAGCTGTGGAGCTTAGAAAAGACCTCTAAGGTGAATGTAACTGATAAAAATGGGGAAAAATTTGTTTCCAGGAGAAAATGTTATAATTGTGGCCAGGTTGGACATCTCCGCAGAGATTGCAAAGTGCGAACTGCCCTAGTGTCAGGAAGAGAGAAACACTTGGGGGAGGGATTTCTGCTGAAGGTCCAAGTGGAGGGCATAGAGGCTCTGGCACTGCTTGACTCCGGAGCAGACCAGAGCATGGTCTCGCAGAAGCTGTGGCAGACCATCAATGACCATGCCCGATCCGCCGCAAGCCAAGCAGATGGGCAAGTGAAAGTGAGATGTGTGCATGGAGCATCCTCATATTATCCTTTGTATGAAGTATCAGTAAAAGGGCTAGGCACTAATGAGGAGGTGCAGGTGGCAGTAGTCCCAAGACTCCAGTATGAGGTTGTTTTAGGGCGTGATTGGCCTCCATTTGTTAAGGAAATGGAGAAAGGCCTTATGGGAAAACTAGGCCTGGCCTCTACAGAAACTCCAGGAGTAGGTAGTGTGCAGCCAGGGATCCCAAAGACAGAAGCCCTAGCAAAGAAAATCCCTAGTCCCTTATTTGAAAAACCATGGAAAGATAGCGTCCAATCCAAGCCACGGGTGGGGGATGGGTCCTTAGCGCAGAAGAAATTTGTTTTGCGATTCACTAAGGTACCTATTCACAGAGCACTTCCAGCCACCGTAATGCTATTATAATATGTCATAAGACAGATTCATATGCATAACCACTCCATAAGACATACCTTCTAGAACTAAAAATTCTGATGTAATTTCTCTGTTCATTAAAATCTCGCTGCTAGTTGAATTTATGTAAATAGTTTTTTTCGTTATTGTAGATAGTTACCCTTGTTACCCAAGTTTATTGCCCTGTTATATGTAACTCATACTTGTTTTCAAATGTACTGAGATTGTTTTGTTCCATGTAAACCGCGCTGATGCTAAAGAGCGCGGTATATAAACACTTTAAATAAAATAAATAAATCTCCTCAGGCTCAAAGTCCGCAGAGAGCTTCTGAAGCCGCCGCAGGCTACGACCTATTCAGAATAGAGGATGTTATAGTCCCAAAGGAGGGGAAAGCACTCATCGACACCGGTTTGCAAATACAAATCCCTGAAGGCTGCTATGGACGTATAGCGCCGCGATCCGGTTTAGCAGTCAAGCACTTTCTTGATGTCGGAGCCGGGGTAATAGATCCAGACTACCGAGGTCTGGTAAAGGTCCTACTCTTTAATTTTAGTAAAGAGGACTATGAGGTTAAGACGGGCGAAAAGATCACTCAATTAATTTGTGAGCGGGTAGGCTTCCCAGCAGTAGAGGAGGTACCCTCGCTGACTTCCACAAGTCGGGGAGCGAGTGGTTTTGGTTCTACTGGGGTGGGGGAGGTAAAAAGCCTGACAGCTTTGGCCGAAGAAAAGAGGGAAGAAGACCTAGGCACACAACCAGCTGATTGGAAAGAACATCTGGAGCCACGAATAGGCACGGATCTGTCACTGCAACAGCAAAAAGAGTTAGCTACGGTGTTGACAAGGTTCTCTGATGTCTTAATGACGGTGTCGGGGGAGACGCATATCGTGGCACATGAAATTGTCACAACACCAGGGAAAGTAGTTAGGCAACGGCTTTGATTGAAGGAAAAGGCGGTATAAAAATTTGTTAAATAAATAAATAAATATAGGTTACCCGAGGCCAAAAAGAAAGAAGTCATAGCCCAGGTAAAAGAAATGGTAGAGATGGGAATAGTGGAAGAATCGAGAAGCCCTTGGTCTAGCCCAATTGTGTTGGTCCCGAAGCCTGACAGAACCCTCCGTTTTTGTATTGATTTTAGACAGGTCAATAGTATATCCCAATTCGATGCATACCTGATGCCCAGAATTGATGACCTGTTGGACCGCTTAGGCCAAGCGCACTATTTAACCACGCTAGATCTCACCAAGGGGTATTGGCAAATACCATTAACTCGAGACTCGAAACCCAAAACAGCGTTTAGCACACCAGTGGGATTATATCAGTTTCGCCGGATGCCATTTGGATTACACGGCGCAGCGGCTACGTGCCAGCGACTCGTGGATCAGGTATTAAGGCCTCACCAGAAATATGCGTTAGCCTATATGGATGACGTGGTCATCTACAGTAGCATGTGGGCTGAGCACCTATCTAGGGTAGAGGAGGTCTTACGGGCCATACGGAAAGCCGGTTTAACCCTGAACCCCGGGAAATGTTTATTTGTGAGTAGGGAGGCCAAGTATTTGGGTCACGTGGTGGGAAATGGACTAGTAAAGCCCCTGGCGAGTAAAATTGATAGTGTCCGGAATTTTCCCAGATGATCTGATAAAAAACATGTGCGCAGCATTTTAGGCCTCATAGGATATTACCGCAGATTTATCCCCAGATTTGCTGAAGAGAGCGCAATCTTTATGGAAATGCTCAAGAAGAATGTGCCTAACAGTGTAAAATGGACTCCAGAGGCGGAGGAAGCTTTTATATCCCTTAAGGAGAAGCTTTGTAGAGCTCCGGTCCTGAGAGGAGTTGATTTTAGGTTACCCTTTATACTGCAGACTGATGCCTCAGAAACCGGGTTGGGGGCAGTCATGTCGCAGAAGTTTGAAGGAGTAGAGCACCCTGTCACCTACCTCAGTAGGAAGTTATCTGGCACCGAAAGAAAATACTCTACAGTGGAAAGGGAATGCTTTGCTATTAAATGGGTTGTGGAGGCATTGAGGTTCTACCTCACGGGGCGCAGATTTCTCCTCGTCACTGACCACGCTCCGTTGAAGTGGCTCAGTCACATGAAAAATAATAATGCTCGTTTAACAAGATGGCATTTAACGTTACAAGCTTTTAACTTTGAGGTGCAGCATAGGCCAGGGAAGTTACATGGCAACGCTGATGCGTAATCTAGGATTACGTGCTGGCAGACTAAAAAGTCAGCAGCCTGTAATATCTTAAGGGGGGGGATATGTAATGGGGAAGAGACGTCCTTTGCCATGCAAACAGAGGAATCAGAGAAGTAGGTCAGTTTCTGACAGGAAGGCAAAGCACATGACTCCCAGTTGCCAGGAGCAACATAAACAAACTCAGCCACGAGTGCAGCAGCCCCGCCCAGCTAGCAAACAATCCCCATCTCCTGAGCCTAATAGATTTCACCTGAGTGGGGGAAGGGCTAAGTTAGCTCCAAACCAGGCATATAAGAAACGCTTCTTAGAGTTTGAGAGAGAGCTTGGAGAGACTGAGATTGAACAGAGTGAGCTTGGACAGAACCAGCGAGAGACGCAGAGTAGAAACAGCGTCAGAGTAAGCTGAAGTCTGAGACGGAGAATCAGATGGATCAGATTGAGAGAGAACAGCTGAAGCGTCAGTCTGGGAAGCAGACTGAGATTCAGAAGCAACGTGTGTTTCAGAGTGGAAGGAAGCACGAGAGAAAGCACGTGTGTGATTCAGAGGATTGTGAGTCTGGGAGTGAGTCTGATAGAGAACTAAAGAAGGTAACCAGCAGGAGTAACTGGAGAAGCAGAGCCCAGAAGTCCTGTGGAAAGAGCCCCAGGCAGGTGTCCTATTGGGACGTTAGACAGAGGGAAACGTTACCGGAGAAGCTATCCTGGAAGCACTTGCAAGCCCCAGGCAGTGAAAGGTATTCTTTGGAGGATATCTGCATGTCAGAGGAAGAGGGTGAAAAGCCAAAACCCAGAGGAAAACCTCTAAGGTTTAAACCCCTTGCTGACCAGGCTGTGCACAGACATTCCCCTGTCTCAAAGCCAGAAGGTAGGCTATCTAAATACTTTAAGGATAAAAGTATTTATAAGAAGTTCTCTTGTGAAAACCCTGAAGGGTGGGACTCTCCTCTCTGCTACTCTGATATATGTGGTAATACTGAACCCTATCTCACAGAGGGCTGGTTAGAGAAGCCCCGGGAACAGATAGAGGGTGGAAGTTTGAAAACGTTGCATAATAAACCGAAGCTTTACCTACCGGAAAATCAGCATGAGCCAATGCTGATTGACCCTGATATTGAGGAAGTATCAGATGACCAAATGGACTGTACTTTAATGATTACAGATGATATAACTTCTCTGTGCTGAGCCAGGTGATTCATGAAAGCCGTTTGAACTGGCAGTTAAAGAGCACAGGATTTTTCCTTTGTTGTGCAAAGTGCCTGTATGCTGTGAATACTGTGGAACATTGGATTTTCTGTTGAGAAGCTGTTTTGTTCTTTACTTATTTTGTGCCAGAGTGTATGGCCTTTTTTGTCCTCAGTTCTTTTGTGTTTAAGTCCGCCCGGAAGGGGAAATAAAAATCCTGTCATTGCCTGTACCACTCGCACCACAACTGCTTCTTATTGAAAGGGAAAAATACTACAACTCCCAAGAAGCAATGCATGCCTAAAGCATTGCTCAACTCATTCAATAAGGGTCCCCAGGCAGTCCAACCCCGTACGCCCAGGATGTGGGCCGACTACTGGTGACACAAGGTATGTGTAGTAGGGGAGGTTGTAGGGCTGTTGTGGGTATGTTTATGGTATAGGTAGCTGCTGACAAGTGGCAGAGTAGGATCCAGATGAGAAGAAGAGCAAACAATACTTGGTTGGCTGGCAACTTTGGATTCTGTGGCATTATAGCAGTTTTATGCTTTTTGGTAGAATCATAGGGGGGGTAGGGGTGGGACTCTTTCAGCAGTGAGTTCCATTTCTGATGAGTGGTATTTACAGTTTGTCATTTTCTTGCTGAAAGTGTGTCATGATACAATCCGAAGTGTCTAGGAGATGTGTGGGATGAGAGTTGTCTGTTTGTGAGTAGTCCTGATAGGAGTGAGGTCTTTGAGTTTGTTGAGGTTTTTCGAGGTTGTTGGGCTTAGTGTTGTCAGCTTTTTGTTTGGGTTGAGCTGATTTTTGCATACCTGACTGCGTTCCCCGCCTAAGGGCCATGCCAAACGGCACATGCCCACCAGGCACGGGCGCGCCTGATGGCACTTCTTTTTTAAAGTTGCTGTAGTGGGCCCTGATTGGCTTTGAGATGGAGAGCAGGAGGGGTTTCAGCTTCCCTCTCTCTTTCCTGATGACGAACGGGCTCTGGGTCTGAGGGTGCAGTTCTGCAGCGCCTGATGGATAAGGGTGAAAGGGGATAGAAGTAATATGCGGAAATATTTCTTTATGGAAAGAGTAGAGGATGCGTGGAATAGTCTTCCAGTGGATGTAATAGAGATTAGGTCAGTATCTGAATTCAAGAAAGCAGGGGACAAACACAGAGATGCTGCTGAGAAAAATATACATGAGCACAACAGGAAGCAATGTAGAGTGAAACTGACTTAAGATATGATGGACTATTTTATTTTTTAAGTACTGTACAAGTATATCCCTGAAGGGATGAAGTTATAGGAACCATCTATATATGTATGGTGTAAGGTAGGACACTCCCTGTGGGAGCCTTGAACCCAGTACCCCAGGGTTTACCGACTCATCCTCCACTCCGCTCTGCAGATTCTGTATCTAGAGTTGAATTATTGATGATTTATAAAATACTGCTTATTGTACCTGATGGATACTGGGTGTTAATATGTCTGGAAATTGCTATGTGAGCACATTTTCTGGATGTGTACTATCTCTGGAACCTGGAAGAATGGTAGATACAGTACAATAGATCAGCTCCACTGTCTGCTAGAAATGCAGATACAGTCGTACAGTCCTTACCCAGGGAGATCAGAGTCTCATAATTCTCCTTCATCACCTCCCTGTAAAGCTCCTTCTGCCCTTCATCTAAATACTCCCACTCCTCCTGGGAAAAAGAGACAGCGATGTCCTCAAACGTCACCCGCATCTGAAACACAAACCAGAAACACACTCAGGGACACGTGGAGGTGCTCAGAGTACATTAAATGTTGGCTGGCTTTGTTCTCCTCCCCTAGAAATCCAAGGGAGCTCTGCATTTAAAACTTTTAGGAACAGACCCAGAAGCTATTACTGGTCTCCAGAGCACCGAGGGTGGAAGCACATTGAGTGGATCTCTCTGGCTAAGTTTTTATAATTTTTCTTTTGCATTCTTTGAATAGTTTTAGCTGCCTGTACCTCGTTGGTCATTTGGAATTACTGTAATTGCCCTTCTTTACTTACTGCCTGTGTTTAACATAGTAATATAGTATATGATGGCAAAGAACAGCATGGCTCATCTAGCCTGCCCGGCAAGGTGGCTAGACTCGGTGCTCCTGCCGCTCCATGCAGGTCATTTATTTATTTATTTATTTAACAGCTTTTATATACCGCACTTTTGATATCAGCGCGGTTTACATTTTAACAAGTTTTGTACTTAAACATAAACAAATGTTAAGTTTACAGAGAACAGGGAATACAAAACATGGATAACAGGGGTTAACAATTAACAGATATTTTCAATTATTTACAATAGATTCTTAAATGCTCGAGCTCTAAAGGTAGGGTTTGTGAGAATTGGTCTAGATCAAGTGGTAAGATTTAGGGAGCTTATTAAACTAGCCGTGATCGATGGTCTGTGTGGGTGGGGGGTCAGTATATTGTGAAAAGTGTTGTAGGAAGAGATGTGTTTTTAGGGATTTTCTGAACTGGGACAGGTCTTTTTGTGATCTAATACTAGGTGGTAGCGTGTTCCAGCATTTAGGGGCGAAGGAAGAGAATGCTCTTAAAGTGGTTGTTTGAGTGAGCTTTTTGCTATCTTTTGGGACTGTTAGCATGTTCTCCGTTACAGAACGTCTAGATCTGGTGTTCTGTGTGTGTTGGAGGAGATCAGATAAGGAGGATGATGAGATATGGTGGAATGCTTTGAAGGTCAGAATGAGAGCTTTGTATAAAATTCTGCAAGCTAGTGGGAGCCAGTGGAGGTCAAATAGGATGGGAGTAATATGTTGGCTCTTTGGGGATCCATGAAGAACTCTGGCCGCTGTATTCATGGCCAATTGAAGCGGGTTTAGAGTACTCTTGGGTAGGCCATGAAGAACGATATTTGCATAGTCAAAATGAGGAGTGACTAATGCCTGGAAGGTTGTACGGAAATCAGATGGTTCAAGCATAGGTCTGAGGTGTCGAAGAGTCCTGATTTTGTAATAAATGGCTTTTACAGTATTTTTTATGTGATCTTTGAATTCAAGTCACTGGTCAAGTATAACCCCCAGATAACGTATTGAGGTTCTGAGTGGTAGATCAGCATCTCGTGTTCTTAGAGTTGGTGGAGGAGAGAAGTCTTTGTTCCTAGTGACAATCAGGACTTCGGTTTTTTTAAAATTGATTCTGAGATTTTGTGAGAGTAACCAATCTGATATCGAGTTGAAGCAGGTGATTAGTGTAGTGTAGTCAGGTTTTAAAACATTAATTGGAGTGAATAAGAGCACATCGTCTGCGTAGATAAGACATGATATTCCGAAAGAGCGGGAGATGTTGCAGAGAGGTTGCATATAGATGTTAAATAGAAGGGCTGAGAGAGAGGAACCTTGCGGAACTCCTTGCTTCTGATGAAAAGGTTGAGATGTGGTATCGCCAGTCCGTACTTGTTGCCAGCGATCTTCTAGGTAAGATCTGCACCAATTCAATGCCGTTCCTTGAATTCCTTTTTCGTGGAGTCTGGTGAGTAGTTGGTTGTGGTCAACAGAATCAAAAGCTGCTGCTATGTCTAGGAAGATCATAGCGACTCCATTTCTGATATTGTCTGTTGTATTAATGAGTGTGTTCAATAAGGAAGTTAGGAGGGTTTCAACTCCGTGGGCTTCCCTGAAGCCATGTTGGTTTGGATCTAGTGGGGATTCGGAATCAATGTGTTGTTGGATTTGTCTAAGTACGATTTTTTCTAGGATCTTGGCTAATAAAGGAATGCTTGAAATTGGGCGATAGGAGTCTTCTTTTTTCGGATCCAGTTTGTTGTTTTTCAGTAGGGGACGGATGGAGGTGTGCTTGAGAGCTGTTGGAAATATCCCGGAACTAAGGGACTGGTCAGCTAAGGCTGATATGTATGGGCTAAGTTCTGTTTTAAGTGATTTGATCCAGAAGGCTGGGCATGGATCGTTTGGAGCGGTAGTGGCGTTGATGGATGTAATAATTTCTTCAATAGACTTTGCAGTTGGAGATGAGAAATTATTGAGTATGAATTGGACGTTGGAAGGTTGCTTAGTTACACTTGTGTTTGCTTTAGTGATCCTGATTGCCTTGGATTGGATGTAGTCAGCATATAGTTGTGGGTGTATATATTCCTGTTGTGGTGAGGGAGGTTCAGTAGTTAGGGATTTTACTATTTGGAAGAGATCTCTTGGTTTGAGGGAACGGCTAAGTAGCTTTGTATGGTGTTCTCTTCTCTTAACCCAGGTTAGCTGGCGATGGGACTTCAGATTGGCTAGGTAAATGGACTGGTCGTGAGGGTTTAGTGAGTGTCTCCATTTCTTCTCAAGTCTCCTCAGTTGTTGTAGGGAGGTTCGTAGCTCTGAGGAGAACCATGGTGCGTTCTTTTTCTTGGCGATAGAAGAGTTGGTAGAGGTTTTATCATGTGTAGTGGTAGGCTGTGCTGATAGTCGAAGAGCGTTGTTCCAGTTTGAAACAGTGTCGTCGATGTTGTTAGGTATAGAGGAGAGTTTTGGCATGGTAAGGGAGGTGATTGTATCCATGTTGAAAGGTTGGAATCGTGCTGGTTTTGATGGTGGGTAAGCATCTGGTGACTTGTTTGGAGATTCGATAGATGGAATGATGAATGAGAAGTTTGTGATCAGACCAGGGGACGGGGGTTGATAGGGGCTCAGGTTGGTTTATCAGATCCTGGTGTGCTGATGGTGCAAAGATGAGGTCAAGGAGATTTCCTTGTTTATGAGTGGATGTTTTTACAATTTGATCGTAGTGTAAGTTGTTCATGGCATCAAGGAAGGAGTTGGACACTGAAGGTGGTGTGGAGGCAAGGTTAAAATCTCCAAGGATCCAGTTAGGTTTGTTGATATCCGATGGGTTGATGGCAATATCAATTATGATTGAGAGATCATCAGCTGGAGCATTTGGGGCTCTGTAGATGAGGTTAATGGTGTTGCTATTATTGGAGATGGAAAGAGTATTTGTGTGGTTTGTGGCATTGGTGGATATCACGAGATATTTCAAATCTGTCATACCTCCACATGCTTTTGTTTAGGGGTGTACCAACCACTGTGTGTAAGTCACCCCTATTTATTGTGTCTGTCCTATGCCATTTTGAATTCTGTCACTGTATTTGCACCCACCGCATCCATTGGGAGGGGATTTCAAACATAGGAATTACCTACCTTTAATTAAAAAAAACAAACTCAAATTTTCAGCCTGATCTAGAAAAATAGCTTTAAAAGAATGTTTTGCCTGTATTGTCTCTGCTCTAGTAGGTAACAGCTGCCCTGCAGAGTCACTGGCTTAGGAACTCATACTCGTAACTTACTATCACTTATTTCTCTCCATCCCTCCCCTCACCCATCCACCCCAGGGCTGGATGTTCTTAGTCACCCCAAGACACACAGTCGCTTGTCATAACTTTAGAGGAAAGCACTTCTCTGTTGCTTTTTCATCTGACAACTGCCCCATATTTGACACACTAATCAAAGTTATTTTTAATCAGTGCAATAGTTGTGGTGCTTTAATCCTCAGGAAAACAATTTGGAGCCTTTGAGCTTGTCCTCTCCATCATAAGCTATCTGCTATAGAAAAATAATTGCTTCAACTTAGGGAAAGCTGCAATGAAACAAACCTCCCCCAAGATACAGCTTGCAAATAATCCATGCAACTCCCTCAAAAAATCCAGTAATGCAAGAATAGATGGATGATAATGGTTCTGGCCGGTTATGACCCATTACACAGAGCCACCAACTTCACCTCGAGATAGCATTGGTAAAGTAGGATTCTGCATTAATGGAAAATGAGGTGGCATTAGACAAGAAAGTCGACATCAGTTTACAGACATCTGAACCATATACACAAAGAGAGGGACTTACCTCAGTGATCATTTATATCAGCCCTTTTATTTAACATTTATCTACAGCCAATCTGTAATATCTTCCATAAGTTTAAAGTGGATTATCACATCTATGCAGATGATATAGCATTATATTTCCCATTTGAAATTGCAAGCCTTAACCTCCATCTGATAATGTCCTGATTCAGTGAATTGTCAAAGTGGCTTAATTCCCATAATCTGCTGATTAATTTAAAGAAAACTGAGACACTATAGGGTCAGGCATGTCCAAAAGGTAGATCGTGATCTACCTGTAGATTGTGGAGGGGTCAGAGGTAGATCGCCAGCCCCACTTGGCTCCATCTCTCCAGCAGCTCGCCCCGTTGCTAGGAGAGAGCTCGTACCGGCAGGTCGTCTGTCAAGGGCTTGCCGCTGCTGCTGATCCTTTGCCTGTCTTTTTCCCTGTTTGCGGGAATCTTGCCTGCGGGTGTATTGGGGTTCTTGTTATTTATGTGCCAATAGTTTGTGGGTACCCCATGGGGCCGCCGCCCGTGCCCTGTGACGAGACGTCACAGGCCCGGCGTCATACCTGGTCTCCTGCCTCTCAGAATCACCCATTCCTGTCCCCGCCCCAACACCCCTTAGAAGTGTGCTTTATACTGGGCGATATTCATTCTCCCAGGCTTTACATGAATACACTTACTGTATTAGTTGTGTCATGTGCTGGTCGTTGGTCGCTTTATAGTTTGCTTTCATTAAATGTTTTTGGGCAAACACAACAAAGTGTCGAGAATTTGGTGATTTTGGTGGGCTTTTCCAATTTTATTCTAACTTGCCTTTGCCTTACCTTCGAATTGGTTCAAACCACTGTGACTTTTGCTTGCCTCTGCAATTTTATTTTGCCTAGCTTTTGCGTTGATTTTACACTGTGTGCAGAATTTATTAAATTGTGTGTGGTGGTATTTGAACTTGTTTGGCGGTATTTGATTTTATCTGGTTTGCTGGACAGGTGTTTGAGTTTTTTTGATGATTGTTTGGTGGTATTTGATTATCGGTGCCAGTTTGATGAATTCTTATTTTTACTTTTAGAACTGCATGTGTGGTTTTGGCTCCAGTCCTTGAATTGCCCATCATCCATAGGTTTTCAGTTCCTGTTGATCTTTAATACTTTGGGACAGTGACAGTTTTGGACCAGATTCTGCCAGATTAATTTAAAGAAAACTGAGGTAACCAGGAACCATGACTTTAAACCTCCCTCAACTTTACACCTAAAACTAGCTCTTTTACAGGTAAAGAATGAGGTAAAATTCCTTGGGATTACTCTAGATCAATCTCTTAGCATAACCATCAATATAAATTAACCCCAGGTAAGATCTATTACAAACTAAAGATGATTCAGCAATTGAGACCACTGCTATCAAGCTATAACGTTTGGTGTGTCATTCAGGAAATAATCACCCCACACTTTGATTATTGCAACAGCATTATCCAGGGTCTCTCCAAACAGGCAATAAGCTAGTTACAGATAGCCCAACATGTGGCTGCTCAAATTATTTGGAAAGTTAATAGAACTGAAAATATCGCACCTATATTATATGAATTACACTGGCTGCCAATTTATAGCCATATAAAATACAAATTACTCATGATCACATTCAAACTTCTAAAGAATATAACTCCATTATACCTCAACTCTCAACACCCTCATAGTCCCCACAGACTTCCACAAGGTTTTGTAATTATATATTTATTGACTTCCACAAGGTTAACCACTTGATGAGAAACACAGCCTTTACATACACTGCACCCGTGAACTGGAACTCCCTCCCTGATAACCTCAGATCCATTAATGATCTCTCCACATTTCATAAGGCCCTTAAAACCCATCTCTTCGCTCAGCACTTTGCAACGCACAGCACCAAGTCAAGGTCTACCTAACCCAGCCTTCCTGTCCATGCATTCCAATACAGTTGACAAGTCTTGAGCTTAGCAAATATGTTGGGAATGGAATTATTTTTGTAAATATGCTATTTAAATATGCCACTGCATAAAGTTGATATTGAATTAGACGAAAAATCTGTATATAATTCTAACATCTCACTCTGTTATAATTATGTTCAATGTAAGAGGTTTTGTTGTCTGGAATCCGCTTTGATTTCTGGAAAAGGCAGTATAAAAAAATCTTTAAATAAAATAAATAAATAAATGAATAATAATAAAAAATCCAGCAATTCAAGAATAAATGGGTTCAGGCAGGTTACAACACTATACACTGAGACACTCACTCCACCTCGAGATATCCTTTTGTAATACCTTCTCTGCCTTGGTAAATGAGGATTGTCCATTAATGGAAACTGAGGTGTGGTCTTAGACAAGAAGATTGACATATAGTGTAAGAGAAATGTTCAGAGTGCTGTCAAAGTATTTCAAAACAGAAAACTGATAATACTAGGTGATTCCATTACACTGGTCAACATTGAAATCGTTACTGACTTTAAAAGGCCCTAATCTGTAGTATCTTCATGAGCTGACCATGAATATAACATTTAAAACATTTTATTGGCTCTCGTTTTGAAGGTAGTGCATGTAGTTCATTTTTGACGTTTCACCATGTAAATTTATCCAGTAGGACATCAACAACATCCCAAATAAGCCTTGAATGATGTAATATTGCATCACATTGCATAATAACAGCATGCACACATCATCCAGAGTTGATTGCATCTTTTTCTGGTGTAATGCAATACTACTGCCAGACAGCTGCTGAAGCCATCTGACGTCAGCAGTGTACTATACCCAGTCGGAAAGGTTGAGCATTTAAAATATTTCAGACTGTGTGCGAGACAGTTTAAGCTACTGTTACATGTAACTTTTTATTAATCATAAAATTTTAGCCATTTAGGTACAATACAGAACAGTAATGCTGCGAAAGTGCATTAATACCGTTGACAATTTCTGATACATTTGTGGGGAAGTGACATTTGCCAACCAGAAGAAAAGTATCACTTCTCAACTGAAGAAAGCATATCATCTTTACTTCGGATGCAAGATTGGTGACCAAGACAAGCCTTGGGCCCCGCATATATGCTGCGCTACATGTACAACACAGCTTTCACAGTGGTTGAATTGCAAAAGACCATCAATGCCGTTTTCAGTCCCCATGGTGTGGAGAGAGCCAAGTAACCACATAAATGACTGTTACTTCTGCTTGGTTCCTCCTCTTTCCAGCGGAATAACGAAGCAAAAGAAGTCAAGCATAGTCTACCCAACATTCCGTATGCATTGAGACCAGTTCCATATGGTGAGGGACTTCCTATTCCAGAACCTCCATCAGAATATTCTCTTGATTCATCTGATGAGGACAAGGGTGATCCGACCTGTTCTTCTCCTGGTCCGTCAGCATGCAGTGACCCAGATTTTCACTGGGATGCATATCAACTCCACACAGAATAACACAGGAAGAACTAAATGACCTGGTTCGTGATTTGGACTTATCCAAAAACAAGGCAGAATTGCTAGGATCAAGACTCCAACAATGGAATCTTCTAGAAGAAGATGTCAACATTACTTAATATCGAAAGCGCCACCAGCAGTTGGAGCCTTTCTTCAGAAAGGAAAGTAATCTGGTATTCTGTTCCGATATTGAAAGCCTCATGAATGCCTTCAAAATCACTCATGACCCACAAGACTGGACACTATTTATAGACTCTTCGAAACTGAGTCTGAAGGCTGTGCTTTTGAACAATGGAAACCGTCTTCCATCTATTCCAGTAGCGCATGCCGTCCACATGAAAGACACTGAAAATTAGGTCTTCTTATAGAGTGTGAAATAGCGAAAAATTACCCCCTGAAGAAACGCGAAGTGAAACGCGGAAGCAGTACTCTATGGCGGCATTGGGGAAACCTGTTGACGATATTACAGCAAAACATTAAGATAAGAAAATGTTCCATTTTATTAAATTTAGGTATAATTGAAGCACAGCGAGAAGGTCATTGATGCTATTAGGACACCTTAGTCCCTGTATGTGGCCCGGTGTCTGCAAGTCTGAGACCTTCCTTAGCAAGGCATTGTGTTTAATTTATTTAATGTATTGAAAAGCTGTGCTATATATGTGAAGAGTATAACAACTATCTTTGGTGAACTGCTTGAGTGTACCCATCATAATTGTCCACATGAAAGAGACATACGATAACTTAAAGCATCTACTGACTTCCAGCTGGCGCCTCTGTGGTGACTTGAAGGTAGTTGGGTGGGGCCATTGGTGGAGGCATGGTGGTGGGGCCAGCTCTCGCCCTCTCGCCATTGCAGACGTATTCCAATTTTAAAAAAAAAAGGATCCACTCAAGCCTCCATGACCCCAATAAAGCATGAGCACTCATGGTCACTTTGCCTCCACCGACTCAGTCTCCACACCACCATGTAAGCATACTTTACAGCATACTTTTATTTATCCCTGATGTAATGTACGCTATAATGCCCAGCCCATGTAACCCTGTCGTATTGTAATGTACTCTTGGTGTAATTGTACTCTATGTGTTATTGTAAGATATTAACTTATTTATATTGTGTGTATAGTAAATGCACAGTAGTATTAGTAGTAGTAGTACTCGGAGACAGCCAATCTGGCTTTGCCCGAACTAGATTACTACTCTGTGTGTATTATGTTGTCGTGATTAGATTGTAAGTTCTGATGAGCAGGGACTGTCATTCTCTATATATTCATGTCTGTACAGCGCTGCGTGCGTGGCGCTATATAAGTGTTAAATAATAGTAGTAGTAGTAGTAGTTGCCCTTTTAGTGGGACTGCAGCAGGGATATATAAAATACATGTGTTTCTTATGTGAGTGGGATAGCCGAGCAAGGGATTGGCACTACTTGCGGAAGGAATGGAATCACAGACAAAATGTAACAATTGGAGAGAAGAATATCCAGCACCCAGCTTTGGTTGAGGCTCACAAAATCCTGCTACCACCCCTTCACATCAAACTAGGTTTGATGAAAAACTTCGTGAAAGCCATGGACCGCACTTTGCCAGCTTTCCGATACCTGCATGAAAAATTCCCTCGACTCAGCGAAAGACGGAGTTTTTGTGGGTCCTCAGATTCGAGAGTTCTTCAAAGCTGACTGGTTCAACGAGCCACTTAACCCTCCATTGCCCATGTTCCCTGTAAGTATTAGTGTATGTGTCTCATATCCCTGCGTGTTAAATGTATCCCCCAAATGTGTTGTGACCGCTTTGATTGAAGGATAAGGCGGGATACAAAACTGTCTAAATAAATAAATAAACAACTTGCTGAAGGCTGATGTGAAACAAGCATGGAATGCTTTTCGCCTAGTGTCAACAAACTTTCTCGGGAATATTAGGGCAGAAAACTACAAGGAACTAGTAGAAGACATGCTGATGCAGTATCAGAAACTTAGATGCAATATGTCTCTAAAGATCCATTTCCTTGATTCCCATCTCGATTTCTTTCCTGACAACTGTGGTATGGTTAATGATGAACAGGGCGAACGTTTTCATCAGGATATTGCAACGATGGAGCAAAGATACCAGGGAAAATGGTCCACTACAATGCTGGCTGACTACTGCTGGACACTCCCCAGAGAAGCTCCCGAACAGCTGTACAAGAGACTGGCGAAAAAAATCTAAGAAGTAGTCTATGACTTGGTTTTTTACAGGTATTAACCGAAGGCCTATTACATTTACTATTGACATGCATTTCATGATGTAAACATTAATTCTTGTAGATTACAAAAAACTAGAGCCAACTTTGCAATTTCACTGTCATATTCGTGTTCAGCATATAAAAATTGATAAGAAATGACTATTTTTATTTCAGTAACATGACTTTTGTAAAAATTTGTTGACCAGTGTTATCAAAGGCATTAATTTTAGGAACTCCGTTCCAGGGTCAGAAAGTAAGAAAAAGCTTTCCAGAGTCTTCAATCAGTAAGAATAAGAACCAGCTTGTTAGAATAGTCCCAAAGGAAAGTAAGAGGTTTAAAACTGATGTTATTATCCATCTTGAAACACATGATATGTCCAGAACAGTATCTCTACAATGCAAAGATACTTCCAAATTTAGGAAAAATAATAGAAAAGGCAATACAATTACAGCTACAGGGCTTCATAACACTTCTGCCCCCTTGGACATGCAACAACGTGACTTTAGACCAAATTGCAAAGTGCAAACACAGCTCACCTCACTCAAACACTCTGGGGGTCATTCTGTCCCATGAATAGCAGGAATGTCTAACCCAGCTGTTTGCTCCCCTGCTGGCCCCAACAAAAGTGTTTCCGCACAAACAACGTGTTTTACAGGGAGGCTTAGATGTGGGTATAAAGGGGCATCACTGAAGCGGAGCAAGGGTGGGCAGTGGGTGGTCTGCAACTCTGAAGATCGGCTGACAGAAATAGGAATAAACAGCACCCCCCTCTCCTGGTTCCAGTTTTACGTGACAGCATGCATGCAGCAAGTTAACATAAGGGACAAAACTTCCAAACCAATTAAACATCTAAGTGACATACCCCAAGGTTCCTCCCTGTACATACAACCAATTTGCAAACTCATTCAGAGCCACAACATAAATTACCACTTCTACACCAATGACCTAATGCTATATGTCCCCTTCAACACCAAGAATTCAGAATATTCACCAATAAAATCATTCCGCAAGGCAGTCGTAGTTGGGTTAAAAGACTTCAACCTAATAATCAACTGTGACAAGACCAAGGTCCTGATCATCAAGCAGAGAGATATCCTATTCACTCCCGAAACTTTCAAGGTCAATGACAGGAAGTGAAATACCTTGGAGTCACGTTAGACTAGTGACTGAATCTGCAAGCACACATTAAGAAAATGACAACCACTGCAAACTACAAATTGAAGATCCTCCACAACCTCCATCCGCTACTGGACCACAACCACGTCAGGACAGTATTCCAAGCCATTATCACCTCACTCTTGGATTACTGCAATTTGATTTTATAAGGGATCCACCATAACAAACACTACAAGAAGGTTGGGAGAAATAAGAAGAGAACCATGATAGCACAGAGCCCTTAAAAGCAAGCAAAGACAAAGTATCAAAGAGAAGGTTATGGTCAATAGTTTCAAAAGCAGCAGAAAGGTCAGGAAGAATGAGGACTGAGTAAAGGCCCTTGTATTTTGCCAGGAACAGGTCACTGGAGACTTTGGCAAGAGCCGTTTCAGTAGAATGTGAGTAAAGGACGAAAGCCAGATTGTAGAGGATCCAGAAGGGCTTGAGAGAAAATTGAGGTGATGATGGTGAACTGCACATTCATGCAGCTTAGAAATGAAGGGAAGGAGGGAGATGGGTCGATAGAAGGTCAAGTTGGTCTAGTGAGGGTATCTTGAAGAGAGGAATGACCACAACATACTTGAAGGCTACAGAGAAAGTTGCAGTGGAGAGGGATAGGTTGAGAATATGAGAGATGGAAGGGACTATAGTGGAGGAGATGGAGCTATGGAGATGGGTGGGAAGAGGATTAGAGGAGCAGGTAGTGAGTTTGGATGAGGAAAGGAGGAGAGTGGTTTTCTCCTCAGAGGTCATAGAAAAGGAAGAAAGGGTAGCAGAGGTAGGGGGGAAAGTTGGGAGTGAAGAAGTGGAGGAGGGGAAGTAGCTGATCTCCTGGGGAATTGGAGTGTGATCCTGTGGAGTTTGGAAGTAGTCAGCCAGGGGTCATGCAGAAAGGGAGGAAGGAATCAGAGGTGGAGGCACCTTCAGGAGAGAGTTGTAAAGAGTCAGCGAGGATCAGAGGCAAGAGAGTTAGTCAGATGGACATAATAGCCTTGTTTGGTGAGTGCTATGGCTGACTGCAAAAGACAAACCTGAATTTGAAGTTTAGAAAGTCCACAAGGGTGTGGAATTTCAGCCAAGCCCACTCAGCTGAATGGGCACAATAACGTAGGTAGCGGGTAGTGGAAGACAGCCAAGGGTGGGGTACAGTACTCTTCACAGGACTTGGCATGGGTGAAGCAAGAGCAGAGGAGAGTACAGTGTCATAGGAAGCTATTGCCTCATTAACAGACTCAGATGACATAGTGGAGGAAAGTGGTGATGAGACCATGGAGGAGAGGTTCAACGGGTCATTAGCATGCAGATCTCTAAAGAGGTTGGAGGATACAGAGTGAGGTTGAGGTGGCAGGTGATTAAGAGTGAAGCTTAGCAGGTGATGTTCTGATAAGGGAAGAATTCAGATACCGATGTTTGAGGGTAAGCAATTAGAGAAGAATACAAGATCAAGGCAGTGACTTTGCCGAGGAGTGGGGGCAGTACAGCAAAGCTGGAGGTTGAATGATGAGGTAAGGGAAAGGAGCTTAAAGCATAAGGGTCAGAGGGGTGAGCAACATGAATGTTAAAATCCCCGAGAATAAGGGAGGGGGAAGATGAATCCAGAAAGAAAGAAAATCATGAATCTAAGTCAGAGAGAAAGGTAGAAGTGGACCTGTCAGGGGGTTGATAAATAGCAGGTAATCGGAGGGGAAGTGGTATAAAAAGCTGGACCGAGTGGACTTCAGAGGAGGGAAAGGAGTGAGATTGAGGCAGCAGGAGGGTTTGAAATTGACAGGAAGGAGAAAGTAGAAGCCCAATACAACAACTACGGCCAGTGGGACGAGGTGTGTGGGAGAATTGAAATCCGCCATGACAGAGAGTAGCAAATAAAGCCCTGTCTTCTGGGAGGAGCCAGGTCTCAGTTAGAGCAAGGAGATAGAGAGCATTAGAGATAAACAGATCATGAGCGAAGGCAAGTTTATTTGAGATGGACTGTGCATTCCAAAAGGTACATGAGAAAGGGAGAGAGGTGGGGGAGAGGGGAGGGATATGAATAAGATTTGAGATGTTGCGTGATGATCTGTTCAATAAGTGTGACAAACGTTTGGGGGCCCAGGATTGGGGATGATATCTCTGGAAGAGAGAAGGAGAAGGAGTAGAAGAGTGCGGGACAGAGAGGAGACAGCCTGGTGGTAACGAGGGTGAGATTGTTTTAGCGAGAGAAAGGAGATGGCTGAAATAGAGGGAGAAAGTGGTGAAATCCAAGAGCTGATAATAGGGTAGATGACAAGATGTGGGGAGTGAGGATGGTAAAGGGGAGATGAGGGGTAGGGGCTTGATGGTATTGGTAGGAGGGGAGACAATTAGGGAGTATGAGAAGTAGGACGAGAAAGTGATGAGGAACAATAAAGGGGAGAGATAGAGAGGAGAACAGAAGTCAGAAGAAATAAAAGGATATGTGGCAGAAATTGCAGGTGATGAGATGCACATGTGAGTGATCGTGGTAAGAAGCACAGGACAGCTATAAGAGATTTTTAGCCATGGGTTGGGATAATAAGGAAGAGGAGAGAGAGAGTTGAACAAGATCACAAACAAAAATACTGAAAAGTAAGGAACTCTAGCAATGCTAAGATAAATAAATAACATATACAGGCAGACAGACCTTCCAAGCAAGTGTTTAGCAGAAGCCAGAACCTAGCCAGAAACCCTGTAGCCATCCTCCTGCCCCCTCCATAGCACCAGCTCCAGCCCTGGCTCCCTCATCCCACCCTGCCCAGCCCCCTGAGGGTAGCTTTGGCTTTTGCTGAATCAGTGCTGGAGTTCGGCTTCTCTTCTAATAGTGGAAGAGAGATGAGGTTCCATCACTGAAGCCCGTGGAGGTCGTTTGAGGAAGAATGGTTGCCCGTCCCAGCAAAGAGAGAGGAAACATTAACCACATTCAGAGCCTGGAACAGGAACCAGATGTTTCCAGGGACTTGCATATAATCCCCGAGTTTGTTGTTAAGTGCTGTTGAGTCAGTGTCCACTCACGGCGACCCTCTGGGTAGTTTCCCTAACTATGTTCGGTGGCTCATAGTTGATAGAGTGGCATCCATATCTGCTTTTATTCCTCTTCTGCATTGACTTTCTACAGATATTCATAGTTTATGCAGAGAGAAAACTGTTGCAGAATGCACCAACAGGCAATTTTACTGCTACTCAAATTAATCAAGGGCATCAAAAAACCCAAATCTGGCTTCATACTCATCATTCTAGACATAAAAGCAACATTTGACTCCATTCCACATGACCTCATAATTCAGCACCTTCAAACTCTTGGATTAGCACACACACTCCTCAGATGGTTCAAGTCCTACTTTACAGGCCACAAACTGCAATTAAGAATAGACCTGAGAAGATGAGAGTGCTGAAGGAATCTCTGCCTGCTTTCCCAGAATCCTCTCTGAAAACTCCATCTTGAAATAAGTGAATGAAAACAGTGTCTCTGTATCTCTGTGTGTATGTTATTTACCTTTGAAACTGCTGACAAGACTAACTGCAGACAGAATGTTTTAACCATGACTACATATAAACCAGAAAAAGACAGGAATTGGGGGAGGTTAAAGGAGATGAGACATAGAGATAAAACCCTGCAAAAAAACATACAAGAAGAGAAAAAGAAAGGAATGTATTTCCAAGGCTGTTGTAAGGAATAACCATATAAGGGAAAAGGTACAAATGGGTTAAAGAAAAAAAAACTGTGATGTAAATGTATAAAATAGTGCTTTGTAGAATGTAAAGTGGGTAGACAGTAACTGGAGTTCTGTATCGAGTGATGCCATTTTCTGCCTCACAGGACAACAGTATGGTGTTATATTTAAATTTGCTGCAGACCTGTGTATTCTAGTTCAATAAATTAGGTTGATTTTTACTTATAAGTTGTCCTGTCTTACAAATTTATACACAAAGTATAAGGATAAGATGTTGGGGTGCCACGCAGCACTAACACACAAAAGAAAATAGCCCCAATAGGCCATACAAATTCCACCCTATATCATACAAAGCCCCAATACACCAAACAAATACCACCCCCATCTCAAGGAATCCCATAAGGCTCAACCCTCTCATCATTGCTATTTAACATCTTCATACAACCAGTATGCTCTGTAATTAAGACTTGCAATATTCTATACTATATCTACGCTGATGATGTAATGATATACACATCTATCAACACATCAAATCCAGACATCATACCCATAACAACCTGCTTCTCCGCTGTCTGCAGCTGGCTCAAAATACACAATTTGAACATAGACCTGAAGACAGAGGTCATATTCATCACAACAGACTTTGGCTTAAAACCACCATCTTCCATAGCTATTGATGGCACTCAAATCCAAATGAAATAAGATATATGATACCTTGGAGTCACACTGGACCAACGCCTCACTTTCTCAGCACACGTACAAATTCTTACTCAGAGCATTTACTTCAAGCTTAAAATGATCAAGCATCTCAAACATTTACTGACCGACCATGATCAGTCCTTCAAGCAACCATTGTCCCCCACTTTGACTACTGTAATATTATCTTTCAAGGCATACAAAACTCAACTATCCACTCTCTCAAACTTGCACTCAACACTGCTGCATGAATCCTACTCAACGCAAATAAAACCTCAGAACACATTACACCTCTTCTAAGACAACTGCATTGGGTTCCAATAAAGGAACACATTAAATTCAAATCCATCTTCACAAACTTCAAGCTCCTCAACAACTCCTCATCACCACACCTCCAAAGGGGAGAGGGAATTCAGCAAGAAGGAGGTTGCAGTAGTCTAGATAGGGGGTAAAGCGAGGTTACTTACTTATAATGGGAGTTCTCCATGGACAGCAGAATAAGTCAGCTACACCTGGTGATGTCATCCGATTGCACCGAGATGGATATCTCTCCAATAGTCCAGAAGGGCTTTGCCCTTCTGAGCATGAGTCACTAGCCCAACCCTCCGATCCTCCCTTAGCTGGGCAGTGGTTCACTAGCCGAGGATCTTCAGCTAGGAACAGGAGAGGTCAACCCCTGGATAGGGGAGGAGAGTGGGATGGTGTGGCTGACTTATCCTGTTGTCCACGGAGAACCCCCCTTACAGGTAAGTACCTCACTTTCTCCTAGAACAAGCAGGATGAGTCAGCCACACCTGGTGCCTCCCAAGCTTAAGTTTGTTGTGGAAGGGGGAGACCCACTGCTTTCAAAGTTACTAATGAAATGATAGACGTAACAATGACTAAGTACTGACAGGTGACTTTATTGGGAGTCAAGTTATCCTGATAGAACACAGGGTAGTGCAAACCGTAGTGCAAGTACAAGCGAATAGTGAGAGTGCAAACAATGTGACAGTGCAAATGTGTGAAAACAAGGATAAGTCACTTATGTGCAACAGAGAGCAAAGTCAGTGCAGTGGATCCCGTAATGCTGTGGCTAGGTCCGCCTGACCAAAAGCAGAGCCTGGGCAATGTCCATGTGCAGACAGTAGTGTGTCTGGAAGGTGTGGATCGAGGACCAAGTTGTGGCTTTACAGATGTCGGCTTCCGACACCGCGCGCAGGTTCACAATGGAGGTGGACAGTGCTCTGAAGTGGTGAGCGTTGACCCTCGAGGTTGTCTGTCCTCCTGCCTTCTCAGGCAGAAGGTGATGCAGGCTGACATCCACAAGGAAAGCATCCTTTTGCTGACTGGATGGCCGGGTTTGTTGGGGTTGTAAGAGACAAAACAGTTGAGAGCCTTTCTGGTGAGTTGCTGTGCATTGGAGGTAGGAGCGCAGCGCCCTTACACAGTCAAGGGTGTGAAGGTGTTCCTCTCCCTCATGTCGGAAAGAGGGGAGTTCGATGACCTGGTGATGTGGAAGGCAGATGCCATTTTGGGAATGAACCTCGGGTGCATCCTTAGAGAAGCACAGTCCTGGGAGAGTACCTTCTGGCTGAGGTAATAGCTATTAGGCATCTTCCAGGAAATATACTTGAGTTCTGCAGTGTGTAAGGGTTCAAACGGCAGCTGTGTGAGCTCATTCAGGGCCGCATTGAGATCCCATTGGGGTACGGGGGCCCAGGTGTGTGGGCATATATTGTTTAGCCCTCTCATAAACCTTGCAACCAGTGGGAGCTTGGCAATGGTGTCACCCTGTTCATAGGCATGGAAGGCAGCAATAGCTGATAGGTGCACCCTAATGGATTGAGTCTTCAGGCCACTGTGAAGGAGTGAGATGAGGTATTGCAGGATCCTTGGGACTGGGCAGGAGAAGGGATCGAGATGCTGGGCTGAGCACCATGAGGTGAAGCGCTTCCATTTCAATCGATACAATTTCTGAGTGGCTGGTCGCCGGGAAGTGAGGATCACTTCTTGGACCTCTGTGGGAAGATTTAACGAGGATAACACTACCCTTTCAGCTTCCAGGCAGTGAGCACTAGAGTCCAGAGGTACTAGAGAGGTGTAGGTTCCCCTTCTCTGGGGAGGAGGTCGTCGCACAGCTTCACTGGTGCTTCAAGGGCCAGGCATTGGAGGTACGGGAACCACATCTGGCATAGCCAGTAGGGTAGAATGAGAATGGCTTCTGCCTTGTCCAATATGATCCATTGGATGGTCGTCGGGCTGAGAGGTAGAGGTGGGAATGCATACACTGGTCACCACTCCTCACATGACACGACAAAGGCATCCGAGGCGACGCTGAGGCTGGATGGACATTTGGAGCAGAAGTGATCCCATTTTGTGTTGGTCATTGAGGCAAATAGGTCAATTTGTGGTTGTCCCCCATCTCTTGAAGAGTGACCTGGTAATGCGGTGGTTGAGGGACCATTCCTGTGGGTTTATTAGTCAGCTGAGTTTTTCTGCCAACGGATTCTGTGTTCCCGGGAGGTAGGAGGCATGAGGGAGACAGTGTCTGGCCTGTGCAAATTTCCAGAGCTGTAGGGCTTCCTTGCACAATTTACTAGAGCTGGTCCCTCCTTGTTTATTTATGTAGAACATGGCCACCTGATTGTCTGTCTGTAAGAGGACTGTCTTTCCCCGGATCAGGGTCTGGAACCTCCTGAGAGCGAGACTTAATGCTCTGAGTTCCAGTAGGTTGATGTGCAGACTGCGCTCCCTCTGGCTCCAGATTCCTTCAGCACGGAGCTGACCACAGTGGGCCCCCCAACCTAATAGGGAGATATCTGAGGTGATGACTATCTAATGTGGGGATAATTGTAGGGGCCGGCCGCCCATGAGGTCAGCGGGTTGGACCACCAGGCTAGGAATTTTTGCACAGCTGCATCCAGGGGAATTACCGGTGACAGCGGTTGTGAGTATTGGTTCCAGTGGACACGCAGGTGCCATTGTATCCTACACATGTGTAGTCTTGCCAGAGGGATTACCTGCATATTCACCGCCATGTGACCCCAGGTGTCTATTGATGTTCCGATGAACTCCAGCTGTTGAGATGGGTGAAGTTTTCGACTTCTGGAGGTTTACTAGGAACCCCAGCAGTGAGACAGTGTGGATGGTCTGTTGTATGGCAGCTTCTGTGCCTTGAGGGGACTGGCTGGAAATCAGCCAGTCATCCGGGTATGGATCCAGGTATGGAAAAACACAGATGTCCTGCTTCCTCAGGTGTGCGGCGATGACAGCCACACATTCTCTGAAGACCAGCGGGGCAGAGGAAAGTCCAAATGGCAGTACCCTGTACTGGTAATGTTTGTCCTGGATCTGGAAGCGGAGGAACCTCTGGTAAGACACATGGATGGGAATGTGAGTGTAAGCATCGAGCAGGTCCATGGATACGAGCCATTCTCCTTGCTGGATGAGGGGGAGTATGGAACCCAGGGAGTACATTCTGAATTTCTCTTTGAGAATGAGTTTGTTGAGATACTGGAGGTGCAGGATGGGGCAGAACCCACCCAATTTCTTGGGAAATCAGAAAACATCTGGAGTAGAAACCTGTAAAATGCTCCTGGGAGGGTACTGGTTCTATAGCTCTGGCTGCTAGCAGGAAGTGTATGGCCTTGTTGAAATCAAGGAGCAAAGCCGCTGAGAAGTTGTTCCATGGCAGCTTGTGTTGGAAGGAAGTTGAGGTGAACTTTAAGCTGTAGCCTTCCTCGTTGATGTGTAGGACACATTTGTCCGTGGTGATGGATTTCCATGCCTTTCTGAAGGTGGATATGTGTCCTCTGGTGGGCGGTGGAGAAGGCGAACTGGCATCAAAAGGAGGGGTTTACCTTCCCTGTGCCTGCCGGGGTAGACTTAAGTTGTTTCGGATCTCGCTGGCGAGGCTTGTTGCAGTATGGATTTTGATGGGTCTGTTTTTTGTACTGAGGCGCTTGCCACTTTTGGTAGGAGCTGTAGGAGGGGTAACGCTTAGTTTTTGAGTAAGATTTATGGTAAGATCCTTTTCAGTTGGTAGCCGAGAAACGTTCGAGGCCCTGGCGTATTTCACTTTATCGCTGAACAAGGAGCCTCCCAGAAAGGGTGCATTCGCAATGTGATTGTGGGTATTGTCCCAGAGGTGCGTTGACATGCTAATCAGCGAGCTGAGATAGCTATCCCTGCTGTGTGTGTGACAGTATCGAAGGAGTCGAAGGCTGCTCTGATCTTTTGTTTAGTGCTTTCGAGCAGGTCAGTCAGGGCTTTGGTGGCAGATATCCGCATCTCTTCCGAGAGGTATGATGTTATAGATTTGAGGTCCTGTATGATGATATCCTGATAGAGGGTGTGCTGGAGCTGATGTGCTGCTACCTTTGCAGAAAGAATTGCTCCCTGGAAGACTTTCTTTCCAACTTTATCCATGAGTTTGAGATCCTTTCCTAGTGGGCAGTTGGCATGGTTGCGGGCAGATTTGACCCGCTTGAGGGCGGATTCCACGGCGAGTGAGTTGTGGGGTAGTTGAGGCTTTTCAAACCCTGGCGATGGTTGAATCAGGTATATTCCGCGAAGAAGTGGCACCGATGGCCGGGTTCTGCCATATTTTAAGGAGATTCTCCTTCATTAAGGGGTGCAGTAGCAGGATTACGGAGATCTTGGGAGTTTCAAGGAACTTTAGGGCTGCTTGGGTTTCCAGGCGTTGATCTGTTATGTCAGGGGCTGGGATCTCTAGAGTCGAGGAGATCTTCCGCAGGAATTTGGGGTATGTTAAGTTCTTAGGATTGGAGTTACTGTCCAGGTTAGATCCAGTAGATAGTGTCTCAAGAGGAGGAGGCAGCTCATCCTTGCTGAGGGAGGTTCCCATGGTGGGGGCCTCCCCATCCCCACTGGGAGCATCAGAGGTAGTACGGGGGGAGAGGACTGCTGTGGAATCCATAGAGGAGGTAGATGTGGGGGAGACAGGCTGGTCAGGAGGGTTAGTGTGACTTGCAGGGCTTCGTGCCGAAGGTAGCTGCGATTCTGTAGGAACAGGGAGTCCGCCGAGGAAGACCAGTGCTAGAGGAAGTCTGAAAATAGCTGGAAAAGCTGTGTAGGCCCCAGGGGGCCCAAAGCATGTAGCTGAGTAGGAGAAGGAGTGTGGAGAACATGGGCTATGTCTGGTTCTGGAGCCCAGAGGGGTTGAGGTTCCAGGGTCTCAGGATGAGCAGAAGCGCCAGGAGAAGGCTTAGAGTTTCTGTGTCCCGAGAAGAAGGAGGCCGGAGAGGAGGGGGAACTGGAGGAGTACCTGACTCTTTTGTCCTGTGGTGAAAGGTGTTTCCTCCTGCCTCCATGCTTCCCCTTACGTGTGTGTCCGCTGTGCTCCCATCTGCTTTCGGTGGTGCCTGTGATGTCCCGAGGTGCTCTGGTGGTGCCTTCACTGTCCCGAGCTGCTCCAGCAGTGTCTGAGATGCTCTGACAATCTTTCAGAGCAGCAGTGCCGTTTTCTGCTGGCTCCTGGGCTGTCGGGGGGATCATCTGCGCCGAGGAGAGAGGGATTCCCTGCATTCTCGGGGTTGGTCCAGTTGCTGCTGGGAGATTAGAGGACATCCAACAGCAAAGAGGGGGTGGCGGCCTGCAACACCATGTGTTTAGAGGCAAGATGGCCGCCCCCAGAGTCCCCATGTGTTGATGAGAAGCTCTGTAGCATCGGGGTAGGAAGACCGTACGGGGGCCTGGCAGGAGACGGGGGACCTCTTAGGCGCGTCTTAGGCCGCCGCTGGGGAGGAAGCAGATGCTGCTGACCTGTTTTGTGCTGGTTGGACGCCACAGTAGCGGGCTTAGAGGCATAGGTCCTCTTCTTTGGTGCCATTCCTGATGCGGGGATCCGGTGTGCCTGAGCCACGAGTAGAAGAGAGAAAATCCTCCAGGGCATAGCCGTGAGCTCTTCTGGCCCTTGGGGACATTGTGGGCACAGTCGGTACAGTCAGGGGCAGCCCAAGGGGGGTGCGGGGCCATGTGCGGAGACTCGGTGCGGGGCCTCATTTGCATAAGGGCCTCATTTGCATAAATATTTGCACAATGTTACCTATACTAACTTTAGTAAACATGCCTCTTAATGAGTGTATGGATAAAGAAAGGACTAAAAGATTTCTACATTACTATAATCCAGTGCCAACCACCAGACACATTAGGAAACTACTACAAACACGGCCCAATTTAGAACCCATAGAAAAACCCGCCGTATCCTAACAGCAACTACCAGGACTCACAAAGCACCATACCCTACCTATCAAAAGGAAACATGCAAATATTAAACCAATACATTTCAGAGAGAACAACAATACATGACCTACTGGGGAAAGAGAACAAGTGGCAATGTCAAATAGGAATTACATAAACAGAATACCTCAGCTCAGTTACACATGCAGAACATAGCCCATCACCAAACAAGGAATCACAATTTAGAAACAGGAAGACAATAATTAAACTGGGAACCCCAAAAGCCAAACTTGGAATGTACAACACTGTAGAAACGTTAATGATGCACATTTACCAGAGCGGACAAATTCCAATTAATAAATTCAAAATAAAGAGATATTTTTCTACCTTTTGTGCATTTTTTTTTCAGCTGCAATTGCTCCAGCCACTTTCTTCTGGTTTCTTCGTGTCTTCTGCTAACTCTCCATCGTCTGTCCATTTGTCCTTTCTTCTCCCTTCTAGTTTTTTTTCCATTCTCTCTCTACATCTGCTTTTAACATACTAATCTTTCTCCTTTTGCTCTTTCCTCATTCCTATTTCATCCACTCAAATTTTACCCCTCCATCCTCAATCCCACTTACTCTCCCAATATCCCGGCCAATTGTAGATTTTTTATCCCTCCCACACAAAATATTTTTCCCCTCTCCATTTTACTCTCCCAGCCCCATCCCATTCTAATCCTCCCCCAACATCAGCTCCCCTTCTAGTTCCAGCCTCACCCAGCATCCATTCCCTTCTAGTCCCTGCATCAGCCCATTTCCAGTCCTAGTCCCCATCAGCCCATTTCCAGTCTTAGCAACCCCCCAACCCAATACCAGTCCTAGCCCCCCCCATCAAACCCACTTCCAGTCCTAACCCATCACCCCATTTTCAGTTTAAGCCCCCCCTATAACCCATTACCAGTTCCTACCCCCTAAGCCCCCCCATCAGCCCACTTCCAGTCCTAACCCCCATCAACCCATTTCCAGTCAGCCCCCCCATAGCCCATTGCCATTCCTAACCCCTCCATCAGCCCACAGCCCATTACCAGTCCTAACCCCATCAGCCCAACTCAAGTCCTAACCCCTCCCCATCAGCCCATTTCCTGTCCTAGCCCCCCCATAGCCCATTATCACTCCTAACCCCCTCCATAGCCCATTACCAGACAGCCCCCATCAGCCAACAGCCCATTACCAGTCTTAACCCCCCCATAGCCCATTACCAGTTCTAAGCCCCCCCAACAGCCCACAGCCCATTACCAGTCCTACCCCCATCAGCACACCTCCAGTCTTAACCCCCCCAACAGCCCATGTACAGTCCTATCCCCCCCTCGCCCATGACCAGTCCTAACCCCCCCCAAAAGCCCACAGCCCATTACCAGTCCTAACCCCATCAGCCCACCTCCAGTCTTAACCCCCCCATCAGCCCATTTCCAGTCCTAGTCCCCCTTAGCCAATTACCAGTCCTAACCCCACCCATCAGCCCACCTCCAGTCCTAACCCCTCCCCATCAGCCCATCTGCGTTCCTAGCCCACCATAGCCCACTCCCAGTAATCACCACCCAACAGCCCACAGCCCCTTACCAGTCCTACCCCCATCAGCCCCCCTCCAGTCTTAATCCCCCCAGCCCATTTCCAGTCCTAGCAACCCCCCAAACCCATTACCAGTCCTAGCCCCCCATAGCCCACTCCCAGTCCTAACCCCACCAGCCCGTTTCCAGTCCTAATCCCCCATCACCCAATTTTCAGTTTAGCCCCCCCCCCCATACCCCATTACCAGTCCTAGCCTCCCCATCAGCCCACTCCCAGTCCGAATCCCCCCCGCCCATTGCCAGTCCTAATCCCCCATCCACCCAATTTTTAGTTTAAGCCCCCCATAGCCCATTTATCAGTCCTAAGCCCCATCAACCCACTTCCAGTCCTAATCCCATCAGCCCATATACAGACTTAGCTCCCCCATAGCCCATCACCACTCCTAACCCCCCGGCCCCCCCATAGCCCATCACCACTCCTAACCCCCCCAGCCGAGCCCATCCCCACTCCTAACCCACCAGCCCAGCCCAGCCTAGCCTAGGGAAAATTTAAAAAAAAAAAAAGCTGTCTGCTGCCGCTGCCGGGGCTGCCGCTGCAGAATCGAGTGTGCCGCGGGGCCCCCCTGCCCCGCAGAGCCTGCCCTCCCCTGTATCACCTCTCTCTTTACAGCTGCAGTCACACGCGCCGGCTTTCAGAGCGCGAGGGGAGAGTTTCTCCCTCGCTGCTCTGTTAAGCCCGCGGGGGCTGATGGGAAGTTCCCATCAGCCCCCGTGGGCTTAACAGAGCCGCGAAAGGGAAACTAGTTCCTTTGCGCTCTGAAAGCCGGCGCGTGTGACTGCAAGCTGCAAAGAGAGAGGTGATACAGGGGAGGGCGGCCTCTGCTGGGCAGGGGGGGGCCCCGCGGCACTCTCGATTCTGCCGCGGCGGCCCCGGCAGCGGCAGCAGACAGCTTTTTTTTTTTTTTAAATTTTACTTTTAGATCAGAATGTTTTTTTGCGCGGGGCCCCCTGAAACGCGGGGCCCAGTGCAAAAAAACATTCTCGCCCAATGACGGGCCGGCCCTGGGTACAGTCCTGAACCGGGTGGTCTTTTACCGAGGGCAGCAGATGCATTTGTGGTGGTTGTCTGAGTTGATCATCTTTCTGGAGCAGGACGCGCACTTCTTAAAAACAGACATGGTGAGTGATGCTTGTTCTATTTTCCTTTCTTCTTCTTATCTTCTTTGTATATTCCTTTTTTTTGTTTATGTAGACTGTACAGTAAGGAGGAGAGAAGAAATCCGCCTTGCGTCCAAGGCAGAATAAGTAAAACTGGCTAGCTAGGGGCGGGATCGGAGGGTTAGTCTAGTGACACATGCTCAGAAGGGCAAAGCCCTTCTGAGCTATTTGGAGAGATATCCATCTCAGAGCCGTCAGATGACATCAGCAGGTGTGGCTGACTCATCCTGCTTGTCCTAGGAGAACTAAAGAGTGGATAAATGTCTTAGTAGTGTGTGTAGTAAAGAAGGGACAAATTTTGCCAATCTTATAGAGAAAGAAGAGACAGGATGTAGCTGTCTGTTGGAAGTGCGCAGAGAATGAAGTGTAAAGGTCTGAATGTCCACCTGTGTGCATGTGTAATCTGGGTCTTATTTTCTGCAAACTGACACAAAAAGAAATTGTGCAAAAGAAAGAGCGAGAGAGGAAAACAGAATCGCAAAGACATTGCAGGGAAAGAACCAGAAACTGAGAGCATCATGGGAGTGGAATGAGGATGGAAGAGCCTCAGCAGGCTTGCAAGGAGATAAAAGAGCAGAACTTATCTTTCCTGGACTGAGCATGGTGCTGGATTCATTTCCCCTTCTTCTGCTTGCCCCATGCAGCTTGTGTGTGTCTCCGAGGCTGGATCGTGGCACTCCCTCGCCCTGCTGCCTACCGCCTCCTGCCAGTCTCCTAGCCTGCTGAGCTGACATACCCATGTGGCCATTCTCCTGCCGCTTCTCGGAACACGCCTTGGTTCCCTACTTTGGCAAAGTTGGTGATGTGAATTTTTTGCTGGTGTTATTATGAAGCGTCTTTCACTGGTGGCTTCAGATTGTGAGGAAGTTGTGAAACAGAGGAACAAGGGAGGGAGGCTGGAGAAGTCCGAGTGCCCTCCCCCAGACCTGGGAAGTCTGTGAAAGGGGCTGTTACTAATGCTGGGGACCAATGCGTAAAACTGGGGGGGGGGGGGGGGGGGGGGATCATCTCATAGATTCCTCTTCCGGAGATTATTCCGACTGCCTGGTAGGATGAGAGGAGTTGCAATTGCAATGTGTGACCACATAAAGAAGCTCCTGGGTTTTCTTGGCAGTGTCACCCCGCGAAGTAGATTGCCATGCACATTCTTTTACCTGAGGGCAATGGAGGGTTAAGTTGGTTTGATGGGAGTTACTAACAACCGAACTGCCCTGGAGGATTTCACCTGTCCTGATCTATAGAAGACAAAGACATTATATGGCAGAACAAGTTCCCAGCCACAATAGCCCTACAGTTTCGTCAATGGGCGTATCACAGTGCGCTCTGGGAGCTGCACATATCCTCCCTAGGAGGGATTACTGATGTGGGAGGTTTAGTCACAGTGCAACGTCTGGGAGCTGTAGTTCTTCACTAGAAGGGTATTTAGCTGTGTGGAAGGTGAATATTTGTAAGAGCACCGTTTATTTAAAAAAAGCTTTTACATAAATACATAAAGTCGTACCAGTGCACTCTGGGAGGTTGTATGTTAGTCCTTCACGACGTGGGTATTAGTGTGGGAGTGTCACAATGCACTGTGTGGGGAGCGGTACCATATTAACTAGGATAGGATTACTGTTTTGTAAGTGATAACAGTTGCACTCTGGTAGGCTCGATAGTTCTTTCGCTAGGATAGATTAGTCTGTGTGCCAAGTTTAACCAGTGCAGTCTGGGAGATGTTAGTTCTCTACTAGGAGGGATTACTGTGTGTGGAAAGTGGTCATAGTGTGTTCAGGGGCATCTGTTGTTCATTCCGAGGAGGGATTACGTGTGTTGGAGTGTCACTGTGACCGACTCTGAGAGCTATTAGTCCTTCCTGGGAGAGCATTACATTTTGGGAGAGGTCAGAAGACAGGGGCGGCTCAAGGCAATCTTCTCCCTGAGGCGAGCAGCTATGAGATTGGTGCCACCCCCACCACCACCACCCGGGATTGGGCGGGGGGGGGGGGGGATCTTTCTACAAAAACTCCAATGAGGGACTGAACCAAAACAAAAAGCCAATTAGATAATGCTGAAACTGAAATGCAAGATGTTCACAACACTAAGAAAGCTGGATAAAAAGAACAGTTTATTGGCACCAAATATATAAATCATTTTTATTTTGCTGTTATAAACTTGCATCATGGTTCTTGCTATTTCTTTGCACATTGAACTTTATTTATTTTACATCCACAGAACCCCCTCCTGCAAGAATGGGTGCAGAGCAGTAACTAGAGACGATTACGACCCACAGAGCTGCAATAATCTAAAAATAAAAAAAAATCTCATTCTGAATCATCTGCACTATGGCAAACATTTCTCCAAGTACAAGGCATACTGTGGAACTAATACAAAACCCTACAACAAAGCCATTAAAGGATCCTATAGAGCAAAACCTACCATACCATACGCCAGCACCACAGTTCAAAAAATTACATCAGGATCATTTACTCCAAAAAAAAAAAGCATCACTGTAAATCCGGTCCTGCCAGTGGGGGCCCTGGAACATCCAACATCTATTTGAAAAGCTGAACAATTCAGCTTACTATAGTACAGATCCCTAAGTACAAACTCCATGTTACTCCAACAGAATACCTGACCTTGGTCACACATTCAGAACACAACCCTCAGCAAGCAACCTGAATAAGTTGACCATGAACCTAAAAATAAAAATACAGATAAAAACTAAACTGCATCCTCCCCAAAAAGCCTAGATATCTTGCGCATTCAGTGTCCACCCTCAGAGAAATAAAAAGAGAGGAATTTCCCTGTAACTTCTATTATAAATAAAGCACAGAGAGTGCACCAACTTCCAATTCATTTAAATTGAAAATACAATTCTCTTCTACCTTTCATTCTTGTCCTGATCATTTCATCTCCCAATCATTTCATTCTCTGATCATGCCTGGTCCCAAATCTGAGGTTTCTGCTTCTATTCTTCCTTCCCTCCCCTCCCAGTACCCGTCACCAGCCAGTACCCCCCCCCCTCTAAAAATTCCGCCCAACCCCCCAAAAAAAAAAACATTCCAGACCGGAGTGGGGGCATGCAGGACACCTTCCCAACTCCATCTTAGATGGGGTGCATGCAGGATACACTTTCCTATTCAGACCCATTGTCTATGCAAGACCCATAGTCCCTATTGGCATACCCAAGGCATATCAGGAAATCAGGAAACCCATTCCCATAAATCAGACATGGTGCATTCAGGTGACATCCTTCATACAGGCTGGTGATTGGGTGATTGTAATAGATGTATATATATATATACCCACTTAAAACCAAATGCTAATATTATCAATAAAATCAAATTAACATAAACCCAGACGATCTAATAGAATGAGGACCTTACTAAAACAAAAGATTAAAAATTAAGTACAACAAACATAAGTTGGCCATATGCACTGTGGCAGTTTATCCTGAATGTGTCAACTCAAAACCCACATACTAGCCTATACATATCATGTGATCAATGAAAACTTACTAGAAATCTGACAATATAATTAATTAAAAACAAGAGCTGAAAGTCAATAAACATTTTTCCAAAAGAAGATTATACAATTGGATGGTGGATGCAAGTCCTACTGCTTGGGTGGATATCAGAGAGTGCACAAGGTCTTTAGGCTGACTCTATCATATGTAAAAGCTGACTTAATGATGAATGAATTCCAAAATACCACGATACCGGTGAATACTCATAAACACATAATCCTAAAGCAACGCACTAACAAACAAAAATTAAAACTTAAGAAAATAAGTTAAAGCCAATCCCGACCCCTTAAAATTAAATCCCAAACTCCTCCCCATTTTATGTACATGCAGAAAAAAAAAAAAGCAGCTATTTACAATGGTGAGAGTCGGACACGCGTATCCCAGAGCCAATCAGTGTTTTCCACGTCCTCAAAAAGCGACCTCTCTCCCAAAGGTCTTCACCACTCTGACTCGATCCAGCTTCATTGTTTTGGCCTCTGCCACGCCTTCCTCCGTGTTTGCCCAGATCATGCTTCCTCATGTGTTCTGCTCCATTGCCTCGGGATGCTGGAAGTTGGGCTGAGGAGGTAATGGGCCTCAAAGGTGTCTGTGCGGGGAATGAAGGTTGTGTGGGCATGATTTATCGGGGAAGGCAGTTTGTGGGCAAAAGCAAATAAAC